>CM052541.1:69332171-69364310 GCA_028533065.1 Trachops cirrhosus
CCCACTTCCACCTGCCCCTAGTTTTTGTCCATGTGTCCTTTATACTTGTTCCTGTAAACCCTTCCCCTATTCCCCTGAAATTCCCTTCCCTCTCCCCTCTGGTCACTGACATCCCGTCCTCCATTTCAGTGTCCTTTGTTATATTTTGGTTGTTTCTTTGTTTTGTTGATTAGGTTCCTGTTAAAAGTGAGATCATATGGTATTTGTCTTTCACTGCCTGGCTTATTTCACTTAGCATAATGCGTTCCAGTTCCATTCATGCTGTTGCAAAGGGTATGAGTTCTTTCTTTCAGCTGCAGAGAATTCCACTGTGTAAATGTACCATAGTTTTTTGATCCATCCATTTACTGATGGTCACCTAGATTGCTTCCAACACTTGGCTATTGTAAATTGTGCTGCTATGAACATTGGGGTGCATAGGTTCTTTTGGGTTGGTGTTTCAGGGTTCTTAGGGTATAATCCCAGCAGTGGAATTGCTGGGTCAAAAGACAGATCGTTTTTAGTTTTCTGAGGAAATTCCATACTATTTTCCATAGTGGTTGTACCAATCTGCAATCCCACCAACAGTGCACTAGGGTCTCTTTTTCTCCACAACCTCTGCAACACTTGTCTGTTGTTTTATGATGGCCATTCTGACTGCTGTGAAGTGGTACCTCGTTGTGGTTTTAGTTTGCATCTTTCTGATAGCTAGTGATATTGAGCATCTTTTCTGGTGTCTCTGGGCCCTCTATGTGTCCTTCTTGGAGAAGTGTCTGTTCAAGTCCCTTGCCCATTTTTTAATTGGGTTGCGTGTCTTCTTAGAGTGGAGTCATGTGAGTTCTTTACACATTTTGGAGATTAAATCCTTGTCTGAGGTATCATTGACAAATATGTTTTCCCATACAGTTGGTTCTCTTTTGATTTTAATATTGTTTTCTTTAGCTGTGCAGAAGCCCTCTTGTAGTTTAAGTTCAGGAAGCACGGTGCCTTCAGCTTTGTTTTTTCCCTCAAGTTTGCTTTAGCTGTTTGTGGTCTTTTGTGGTTACATACAAATTTTAGCATTGTTTGTTCTTTTGTTTTTTTACGAGCACTTTAGCGTTATGGAAAAAATGAGCAGAATGTACACATCGTTCTCATAAGCCCCCATGACTCTGTCCCTTATCAAGTTTCCCTTAATATTAACATCTTGCAAGGATGTGGTACATTTGTTGTAATTGAAGATTCAGTATTCACTAAAATATACAGTTTACATTCCAGTTCATTCCTTGTGACGTACAGTTCTATGCGTTTGTTTTTTTATGATTTTAGATAATTAATTTCTTTTCCTTTTTCTTTTTTTTTTAATTGTCATTCAAGTACAGTTATTTCCATCCCTCCCACCCCACTCCTCCCCACCCCACCCATCCCTGCCTTCCACCCTTGAACGTACCTTCCTTTGGCTTTGTCCATGTGTCCTTTTTACATGTTGCTTGTGGACCTTCCCTATTTTCCCTCATTATCCTTCTCTCCCCTCCTCTCTGGATACTGTCAGTTTGTTCTTCATTTCAATGTTTCTGGTTATAATTTGCTTGTTTGTTTTGTTGATTAAGTTCCATTTATCGGTGAGATGATATGGTGTCTTTCAAGGCCTGGCTTATTTCCCTTAGCATAATGCTTTCCAGTTCCATCCATGCTGTCACAAAGGGTAGGAGCTCCTTCTTTCTTTCAGCTGCATAGAATTCCATTGTGTAAATGTACCAGAGTTTTCTGATCCACTCATTTACTGATTGGCATCTAGGTTGCTTCTAATACTAGGATATTGTGAATTGTGCTGCTCTTGAACATTGGAGTGCATATGTTCTTTTGAATTGGTGTTTCAGGGTTGTTAGGGTATAATCCCACCAGTGGAATTGCCTGGTCAAAAGGCAGTTACATTTCCAGTGTTTTGAGGAAATTCCATGCTGTTTTTCATGGTGGCTGCACCAGTCTGCATTCCCACCAGCAGTGCACTAGGGTTCCCTTTTCTCCACAACCTCGCCAGCACTTGTTGCTTGTTGATTTGTTTATGATGGCCATTCTGACCAGTGTGAAGTGGTATCTCATTGTGGTTTTAATTTGCATCTCTCTGATGGCTAGTGATGCTGAGTGTTTTTTCATATGTATCTGGGTCCTCTGTATGTCCTCCTTGGACAAGTGTCTGTTCATGTCCTTTGCTCAGTTTTTAAATGGGTTGTTTGTCTTCCTGGAGTGGAGTCATGTGAGTTCTTTATAAATTTTAGAGATCAAACTCTTGTCCAAAGTATCATTTACAAATACATTTTCCCATATGGTTGGTACCCTTTTTATTTTGCTGATGTATTCTTTAGCCATGCAGAAGCTTTTAATTTTGATGAAGTCCCATTTGTGTACTGTTTCCTTTATGCCCCTTGCTCTAGGGGTCATATCAGTGAAAACTTTGCTGTGTGGAATATCTGAGATTCTCCTCCCTATATTCTCCTCTAGGACTTTTATGGTGTTGTGACTTATATTTAAGTCTTTTATCCATGTTGAGTTTATTTTTGTATATGGTGTAAGTTGGTGGCTGAGTTTCATTTTTTTGCATGTAGCTGTCCAGATCTCCCAACACCATTTGTTGAAGAGGCTATTTTTACTCCATTTTATGCTGCTGCCCCCTTTGCCAAATGTTAATTGATCATGGAGACTTGGGTTTATTTCTGGGCTCTCTATTCTATTCCATTGATCTATGTGTCTGTTCTTATGCTAGTATAGGCTGTTTTGATTACAGTGTCCTTGTAATACAGTTTGATGTCAGGTATTGTGAATCCCCCCTACTTTGTTCTTCTTTCTCTAAATTGCTGCAGCTATACAGAGTTGTTTATGGTTCCATATAAATTTTTGAAATGTTTGTTTTATATCTATGAAATATGCCATTGGTACTTTAATAGGGATTGTATTGAATCTATAAATTGCTTTGGATAGTATGGCCATTTTGATGATGTTAATTCTTCCAATCCATGAACACAGTATATACTTCCATTTGTTTGTGTCCTCCTTAATTTCTTTCTTCAGTGTTGTGTAGTTTTCTGAGTACAGGTCTTTTACCTCCTTGGTTAGGTTTGTTCCTCAGTACTTTATTTTTCTTGTTGCTATATCACACGAGACTTTTTTCCTGATTTCTGTTCTGATATTGCATTGTTGATGTACAAAATCCCTTCAATTTCTGATTATTGACTTTGTATCCTGCTTGTTTGCCAAATTCACTGATAAGGTCGAGTAGTTTCTTGGTGGTGTCTATAGGATTTTCTGTGTACACTATCATGTCATCTGCCAACAGTGACAGTTTTGGTTCCTCCTTTCCAATTTGAATGCTTTTTATTTCATTTTCTTGTCTGATTGCTGTGGCAGGGACTGCCAATACTATTTTGAATAGAAGTGGTGAAAAGTGGATATTCTTGTCTTGTTCCTGATATTAGTGGAAAAACTTTTAGTTTTTGCCCGTTGAGTATGTTGTTGGCTGTAGGTTTCTGTATATAGCCTTTATTATGTTGAGGTATGCTCCTTTTACTCCTACTTTGCTGAGTGTTTTTATCATAAATGAGTGCTTTGCCTTATCAAACCTGCATCTATTGATATGATGTTAATTTTGTTATTTGTTTATGTGATGTATTATGTTTATTGATTTTTGAATATTGTACCATCCTTACATCCCTGGGATGAATCCCACTTGATCGTGGTGTATGATCTTTTTAATGTGTTGCTGCATGTGGTTTCCCAGTATTTTGTGGAGGATTTTCACATCTATGTTCATCATTGATATTGGTCTGTATTTTTTTTCTTTGTTGTATCTTTATCTGGTCTTAGGATTAAGGTAAAGCTGACTTCATAAAAATAGTTTGGGAGACTACCCTTTTCTTGGACTTTTTGGAATAGTCTGTGAAGGATAGAGGTTAGCTTCTCCTTAAATGTTTTGTAAAATTCTCCTGTGAAACCTTCTGGTCCATGGCTTTTGTATGCCAGCATATAGATCTTTTGTTCTGAGATGGGTCTCCTGTGCACAGCATATGTGTGGGTCATGTTTTCTTATCCATTCAGCTACTATGTATCTTTTGATTGGAGCATTTAATCCATTTACATTGAAGGTTTCTATTGATAGGTGCTTATTCATTGCCATTTTATTCCCTTCATACCTGTGTTCCTCTCTCATTCTTTTTCTTCCTCTTCTTAAAGCAGTCTTTTTAGCATCTCTTGAGGTGCTGGTTTGGTTGAAGTGTTTTCTTTTAACCTCCTTTTGTCTGGGAAGCTCCTTATTTGGCCATCTTAATTGGGAGCCTTGCTGGGTAGAGTAGTCTTGGTTACAGGCCTTTGCTTTTCATTACTTGGAATATCCCTTGCTATTCCCTTCTGGCTTGTGGTATTTCTCTTCAGAAGTTAGCTGCTAGTCTTATCAGAGCCCTCTTGTATGTTATTTCCTATTTCTCCCTTGTTGCCATTAAGGTTTTTTGTTTGTCTTTGAATTTGCCATTTTAATTATGATGTGTCTTGAAGTGGGCCTCTTTGGGTTCTTCTTGATAGGGACTCTCTGTTTCCTGGATTTGTGTGACTTTTTCTTATCAAATTAGGGAAGTTTTCCATCATTACTTTTTCAAACAGGTTTTCTATCCCTTGGTCTTCTCCTCCTTCTGGTGTCCCTATTATACAGATATTATTACATTTCATGTTGTCCTGTAGTTCCCTTAACACCTCTTTGTTCTTTCTGAGCCTCCTTTCCTTATCCTGCTCTTTCTTAGAGTTTTTTTTTCTACTTTGTCCTCCAGCTTGCTGATCTGATTCTGTGCGTCATCTAGCGTGCTATTGATTCCTTCTATTGTGTTCTTCAGTTCAGAAATTGTATTCTTCATTGCCTCTTGGCTCTTGTTGATAGTTTCTATGTCCTTTTTCATGCTGTTGTAATTCACTGTAAGTTCCTTGTAGCTTCCCTGTAGTTTTTGGTAATTCTCACTGAGCTCATTGAGTTTCCTTATAACCGTTGTTTTGAGCTCAATATCTGATAGTTGTGTCTATTCATTTAGTACTCTTTTTGAGGATTCCTCTTTTCCTTTTGTTCAGGGGGTGGTTTCTTTGTCTTCTCATTATTGGTGAGACTCTCCTTGTTTACCTCTGCTTCTTAAATTGATCTATTTTGACTCCCTGAGTTTATGGTGTGAACTTCTATGGTAGGAAACCTGTGAGATTGGTGCAGTCTTCCTTGATCTACTGAACTTGATGCTCTTGGGAATGCCCTTTATGCCGTTTATGTTGATTCTCTGGATGTAACTGGGTTTTGTTTGTTGTTGGATTGTTCTTTGGTGGGTCCTTCCCTCTAGCTGGTTGACTGAGGGTCACTCTGTCTACCATGTCTTGTATCCTGTTGTGCAGGTGCTGCCAGAACAACACCACAAAGCCCAGGAAGCAACCACACCTGCAAAAATAACTGCCCCCTGCAATCCAACTATCAACAGCAAATGAACCAATATTAATAAGGGTATAAAAGGATTAAGACTGTTATAAGAAAGGAGATAGATAAACTATAGTGTAAAATCTAGTGACTTAATATGGACAAACTTGATGGACAGGAAATGAATGTTAAAAAGCTGTTTGGGAAAGAAAATATTGCTAATTATGGAGAAGACCATGGTGGATTTTGTTCTGGTTTCTTCTAGTATTTACCACTGGTTTTTGTTTCTGAATCCGCCTCTGGTGATGTCAGCTGTTGACCCTGTCTGTCCTTAGGCAGCCTGCTCCAAGACTGCCAGGGATCTACTCTCTGTGACTGTCTTCTTCAGTTGTTAATCTGGTTACTCTGCACTCAGCAGTCAGGCTTAAGCACCACCAAGCTGGGTCAGAATCCTTCCTGGTGTTGGGGCTATTGTTTCATTTCAGGTTGCTGCGGCTTAGAGGGGGATGGTCTGCCTGAGCAGGATGTCTACTGCTGTATGGGGGATGATTCAGCAGTGGGATCCTGGCATCTACTCTCTTAGCTCTCTCCCTAGAGCTTCCGTCTCCAGGCTCTCCTCAGGCGTCTCTAGCCCACTCTGCCCCCGCCTTTGCCAGAGTCCTGGGTAAGTGGCTACAAATGAAAATTTGTGTGTTGGCCCTTTAAATGGCTTTTTGCATCTCCAGCCATCCATCTGTGGCTGAGAGAAATCCTGCCGCTTTTCACTGCCACCAGTGGTTTTCTGTGTACTTTTTGGGCTCTGGTGCTCTAGGCTGGGGGTCCCAGCTTAGGGTTTAGACTCTACACTTCTCAGGTGGATCCAACTGGTTGCTTAATTATCCCTCCAGTGCTGCCACCTGTGGGTGCCCAGCCAGCCCTCTCAGTCTCCACACTCCTTACCAGTCAGTTAGTGCTAAAGCTGATTCTTCTGTCTGTCAGAGGTTATAAAGCTTCTCTCTTGCTATTTTTCAGTTGTTTGTTCCAGATGACTTCTTCAGAATCTAGTCGTCATTCCAGATTGGTCCTGGGAGGAGTTTAGTGTGGCTTCCATGCACTCCTCTGCCATCTTGCCTCTCTTGTTTGTTCTATTCTTTAATCTTTTGAGGATTTCCTTCAAGATAGATACTGGGAACCTTACTATTCCTAAAAGAGTTTTACTCATTTTTTCCATTATGGTGTTTAGAATTCTTGTGTGTGTGTGTGTGTGTGTGTGTGTGTTAGATTATAATTGCCTTGGAGAAAAATAGGTGAGGGGGAATTTTTACATTCCATTGTAGCCCCTCAGACTTTTCATGTGGACATTCTTCCATTCACTTTGCCATTAAATTTTTTTTTAATTTATTTTTATTGTGTTGTATTTTTTCCACCACCATTTATCCCCCCATCCCTTCTTCCACCTCCACCCTCTTCCTCCCACAATCACCATGAGTTCTTTCTGGTTTTTTCCTTTTTGGATGCATCCCTCATCCCCATCCGCAGAGCTGTCATCCTGCTCCCTCCATCTATGAGTCTGTCTCTGTTTTGCTTGTTAGTTCAGTTTGTTCATTAGATTCCACATATGAGTGAAATCATATGGTACCTGTCTTTCTCTGACTGGTTTATCTCCACTGGTTTATCTTAGCATAATTATTGCTCTGAGGTCTGTCCATTATGTGTCAGAGGGTAAAATTTACATTAGATGTTTAACCCAAGTGAAATATTTTTATTATGGTTGTATTTGTTAATCATTTGACTTAATTGCACTTTACTGAGCCAATGAAAAATAGCTATTGTTCTCTAAACAGTGGCTCAGAACATCCAGATAGATTTGCAGAGTTGGTGATATTGTTGGAAATGGGCACTAGAGGACCTATCTTGAGTTTACTATGGAATGATTTTTATTTTCTAACTGATCTTTTTGAGTGTGTTATACTTTTAAATGTAATCAAAAGTAACTGTACTTATTAAAGTCAAATATCAGTTAGTGTACATTATGAACAGAACCACAAAGAGTTATATGTCTTACCTTGATATACATAAGCATTCAAAACTGACAATTTGGGGCATTAGAAAGCAATGTTTACTTATTACTTATAAAATAGTATTGTTATTAACTACCCTTTTTAGTAATACGTAATTTATTCAGAGGATACTCTGACTTGCCTATAGTAGCTAACAACTTAGTTACTGAAATTAATTCACATACTTAGGGTATGTGAATTAATTGTAACCAAAAGTTTAGGTCACTATTAGGGCTAAGTAATCTCTTTTTCTTGTCTTTCAGTTGCAAAAAAATCTTACTTCCATGTATTTTGCTACTTATATATATCTTTTGGGAGATTTTGAAAAACCAAAGTCCTCTTTTTCCTTTGGAACTGTTGAAAATCCTAAGAAGCTTTTTTGAGATAAAGTTTGTTCCCTTTCAGTTATTAAATGTACTTTTCTCTTATCTGTGAATTTCACCTTCAGTTTACTGGCAAGTACTTTTTGTGTTAGATCATAGAATTATGATTAACTCCTTGCAATCTGGCTTTGGTCCCACCTTTGTACGGACTGCACTTTTGAAGGTCACTGGTGACCACATTCTAGCCAATTGTATTGTTTCTCCCCGTCAGTTCTCAGTCTCCTTGACATGCTAATGCCACATGACCTTGGCTTTTCAGTTACACCAACACTGTACTTTGGATGCTGCTGCCTACACATTTTCCTGTAATACCTGTGTTCTCTTTGTGGGGTAAGTTTTGTCCTTGTCCTTTGCTAGGTATTTAATTACTGCATTTTGAATATTAAAACTTTAGTTCTTCTTTCTTTGCATTTGTGTCATAGATAAATCATCATTTCTCGTATATGTCACTCTAATGGCTATTGCTGGCAATTCTCAGAGCTCCATTTTATATCATTACGCATCATTCAAACTTTAGTCCTGCTCTTGCATCTGCTTTTATTTAGATGAACTTCTCCCTCAGAACAGATCTTTCCCAAATCATCTTCTTCATTGTTTTCTCCTCTGAATTTCTGAGTTTCTTTTAAAGAAGTATTTCTCAATACCTTGACATTTTTTATTTGGATAAGGGTATCTCCAAATGTCTCTAATGTCCCTGAGTCTTTCTTGAAAATATTTCTTAAATTTGTCCTATTCTCTTCATTTCTTCCTGTTCTCCAAAGTACTATATAGTGTATGAAACATTTTAAAATGTATTTTTTCTATTAAAAATAATCAACATAAGTGATTTGCACAACAGGAAGTGTAGAGTTTATTATTGCAATTTGCAAGTCAGTTAATATGTGCTGAAAGAAGTTACTTGTCTGAGGTATCATTGCTGGTTAAGGGAATAGATATTAGTAAAACCAAGGTAATGTGACTTCAAGTTTATACCTGTGCCGAATCAAGTGACTGTGGTAATTTTCTATTAAATGGTCTTTCAGCTTCCAGTCCTCTCCTTTTATTCACTTCACTTACAGTTCTAGATTAATGTTTATAAACTAGGCACAGTAGCTGGTATTACAGATTCATGCCATATCTCAATTACTGTGATAGATAATGTCATTTAATTTTCAAAACTGCACTGCAGGGTAGATATTATTGTTCCCATTTTATAAATAAGTAAATTAAGGCTTGTAGGAGTTAAATAACTTGCTAGTCATTGTGTGTGATTGGGTGGGAGTTAGGTGGATGTTCAAACTCTGGCCCCATATCGCTGGTTCTTTTTAGTTCTTTTCACAGATACATTCTGCTCTTTATTAAATTCTTGATGTTACTGTTTTATTTTTTTCTAGGAACATGCTATAGTTTTCTTTTGCCTACTCAATCCCATTTATACCCCTTTATCAACCTTTCAGGACCCTCAATAATTTGTTCATATTTTTTCCCATTATTTTATAGTAATATTTGGTGAACCCTCTGCTCTTGACCTTGTTCTTTTCTCATATAGACCTTGTCTAGTCTCACTTTCTCACCTTCTCAACTCATGCTATTTTTCCCCTGTATAGAATTATTTCATGTCCACCCTTTACCAGTACATAGGTCTTTACCTTCTCATTGCAACATTTAGTGAGCACTTAAAGCATACATGATAGCTGTTAATATAGATCAGTGATTTTCAACCTTTCCCATCTCGTGGCACACATAAACTAATTACTAAAATTCTGTAGCACACCAAAAATGGGTTTTTTTGCTGATCTGACACAAATAGGTATAATTTTGATTCATTCACATTGGATGACTATTGTGTTGGCTGTTGTCATTTTTCAAAATTTATTGATTTTATAAAGAGGAAGAAAGAGAGGGGGAAAGAGAGAGGGAGAACATGAGTGATTGAGATTTTGTTGTTCTACTTATTTGTGTATTCAGTGTTTGCTTCTTATATGTGCCTGACCAGAGACTGAACCCACAACCTTAGTGTATCAGGACAATCTTCTACTCAACTGAACTACTTGGCCAGGGCTATGTTGTCATTTTTTTATTTGACAATCTAAGGGAAAAGAGGTCAGAGCCCCTGACTAAATAGTCAGGTATTATTACATATTTAAAAATTCCTGTGGAACACTGGTTGAAAATCACTGATATAGATAAATGCATGTGCCTTGTTGGGGAGGTGAGCAGGTAATGGGAGGAGCTGGTCTGGATTCCCCACTCTGATCTGAGAGCACTGGCAGAGGGAAGCGTACACTGGTGTCTATGGCAGCACTTAAGAGGATGTGATTAATTTTACTTGAGTGGTCGAGAAGGTGTGACAGAAGCTGACATTTGAGTTATAGCTTTAAACAAAGATGAGGAGGAGGAGGAGGAGGAGGAGGAGGATTTATTCTCCAGGTGGAGAAGTGGTGGGAGGAAGGCATTTTGAAAAAAGGAAGTATTGTATAAATAGAGCAATGAAATCACAAATATGTAAACCATATGTTATAGTGTGAACATCAAGGACATTTGTTGCAGAGCTATGCAAAGTTTCCAGTGTGCCTCAAGTGACTGGCCTTCCCTTTGTGAAGTCATTGTCCAGGGTCTGGTGTTTGACGTTACACTTTCAGATACCTGACATACTAGGCCCACTGAGAGTGGACATCCCTCCGGAGCAGGGTCACTTTAATCATGATCCTAGAAATTGATATAAAGATATCTTTCTCTCTCTTAATACACACACACACGTATGTTTGTCAGTTAGTTAATTTCCAATGGGAAATACTGTCAAACAGATTAGATTGCTTGACTTGGCAGATCAGTACATTGTGTCCCAGTAGGCAGGCTTCTTGGGAAGCCAAGTTGTTAAAATGGAGGTCAATTGATGACTGAGAAATGCAGCTGCCAAGTTGACCCCGCATTTCTGACTAGTGTACTCTTTTTCTTCTGGCAGAATACATGGGGACCATGTTGCCAGAGACTACCTTTTGAGCATGGAAAGAGAACCCAAGGAATGCTTGTTTGAAGAAGTATCTTTCAACTGAATTATCCTGAGGCTGCCTTACCCACTGAAGGCAGAGATTTGCCAAGGAAACCATAGTATTCCAGCCAACTCAGGCAAGATTTTCTCTCCTTTGGCTTAGTTTAATCTTGTGAACATTTGCCTGTGTGGCTTCTTTGATTCCTTTACTGACCAGTCCTCCCATTCCTTCACCTTCTTTTTGATGAACTTTCCTTTTAGATATGTTGAGACATTCTGTCAAGTTACACAGAAGTCTTCCTCCTGCCCCCCAGAGAATAAGAGAATTTATTTATTTTATTGTTTTGTTTAAAGGTTTTATTTTTATTTATTTATTTTTATTATTGTTCAAGTACAGTTGTCTCCATTTCCCCCCTTCACTTCCCCCCAACCCAGCCATCCCCATCACCACCCTCAATCCTACCCCACTTTGGCTTTGTCCTTGGGTCCTTTATACATGTTCCTTGACTACCCTTCACACTTTCCCCCCATTATCCACCCCCCCACCTCCCCTCTGGTTACTGTCAGTTTGTTCTTTATTTCAATGTCACTGGTTATATTTTGCTTGCTTATTTGTTTTGTTGATTAGGTTCCACTTATAGGTGAGATCATATGGTATTTGTCTTTTACTGCCTGATTTTCATATCTCTGTTTTGATCCATCTTGGTTTTATTTTAATTCTCATTCCCTTATTTTTAATCACTTGGGACCACAAATCAGGAATTGATGAATCGCCCCTTTAAGCCAAGAGTGTGAGATTTATTGGTGGCGAGATGTTGCTAAAAGGGAAAGTTGGTACCAAATTGTGAAGGGTCTTAGATGCCATACAAAAGAGTTTGAATTTTTTTTTAAGATTTTATTTAGTTTTAGAGAGAGGGAACAGGAAGGAGAAAGAGAGAGGGAAACATCAATGTATGGTTGCCTCTCATGCACCCCTCACTGGGGACCTGGCCTGCAACTCAGGAATGTGCTCTGATTGGGAATCAAACCTGTGGCCCTTTGGTTTACAGGCCAGTGCTCAATCCACTGAGCCACACCAGCCAGGGCAAGAGTTTTAATTTTAAAGTCCTTCCAATTCAGTTCTCTCCTCTGTAAATTTTTTTAGCATTTTAATATTTGTTATCTGTATCAAACTGTTAATATCTTACTACAGAACATATGATAATGGATCTTAAAAGATCTTACTTAGCTCCTTTATGTTTTGACAGATAGATATTAGGTGATATCGTCTGCATTTTAAACACGAGTTGTTTGACAGCTTATGTTCTGCTTCTGTGAATCTCATCTTGCTTTTTAGTTCAGGCTATTCTTGGAACTTCTTCCTTTATCCATCAATTTTTTTTAAAGACAGGGTATTTCTTTTTATATTGGTGTGTAATGTTTCTTTTCATATTACTATGTAATGTTTTTATCATGGTGCTTATTTATGTGTATGAATAGCTTTCTTGCTGATTATCACATATGTCATTTTTCTCTCTAGGCAGTTTGATGGTTCCTTATATTTGGGTAGACCCATATTTATTCATTTTGCATCTTACAATACTTAGCCCAGTTGAGTATCAAGCAATACTTAGATGATAGAATACCATTTTAGAGCCAGAAGTTGTCTTAGGCTAGTTCAGTACTCTATTATTTTCTACATGAGGAGGAAACTGAGATCCAGGGCAAATATAATTTACTAGAGCACGTGACTAGTGGAACCATGACGAGAACCCAGATGTACTCAGGCCTGGTCCAGCTGCCTTTGCACTATACTACATTTGTTCCCTACTTGGCTGAGAGATATGTTCCATAGGGATGAAAGGGATTCACAAAGAACACTTATATCAATGTACATTCTCCAAAACTACTGTACTTAAAACTTAAATTAGTTGCCTTTTTGTTATTGCTTGGAAACGTATAGTTTTGAATGTTTTAGATGCTACTGTGTTTGGTAGAAAACCAAGCTAGAGGGACATAGGGAAAGAAGCTTACATACTGAACTTACTGTGTTTCTGCCAAGCAGTGTATAGATGTTTTACATGCATTGCCTCAACTATTTATTGTTACAGTACTGTGAACTGGTTGTAGTTATACACATTTTGCTGATAAGCTAACTAAGACTCACAGGGGTGAAGCAATCTTGCAAACAGAACTAAAAAGAAGTAGGTTGTGAGCCCAGGTCTGCGTGACTACAAAGACCATGCTCTTGCAGTTATGCTTCATTGTTATGGCCTTTGGCCAAAGTCAAGTACAGCAACTTCAGCATCAGGCACCACACCTGACCTCGTAAGTACAGCAGCCACATACCATTCTCTGTAGCAGTAGTGATGATGAATGCTGGTGCTCCAGCTGGGTGGCAGTGCCTGACTCACTAAGTAATCTCACATTTTCTAAGCATGGTTTTTTGCCTCATACTGTGACCTTTTATATATATATATATGTATCTTGTGTCATTGTTCCCATTTCCATTCTGTGGGAGACCAGCACCATGTTATAAGCCCACATGTCTCATTTTTGCTTTTAACTACAACTTTACTTTCCATCTTGTTAAGCTTCTTTCTTCCCTTTCTCTCTCCACTCTTTACTCTTGGTATGGAGAGAAAATTAGATGTGCCTTATCATAGGCACTTGAATGGCTCAGCTTCATCCCCCCACCCCCTGATGAATTCTTCTGTGTTCATGGGACAAAAAAAAACAAAAACAAAAAGAAGGTGATGCATAATCACATTATTTGTCTTCCAGCAAAACACTTTTCCAAAATTGCAAGATGTATGCAATTCATAACTTATATAAAGTTCATCATTCATATTTATAAAATGTGTTTTTGGTGCTAGCTGCACTTACTTCAAATTTCAAAGAATGATTTTAAAATACTTTTGAATCATCTCCCTAAGAGCTTTCAACACTGTATAAATAACACACTTTTTAGCATTTCCTTTTGCATACCTGCAGTTTGCATCATCTTTAAGATTATTTACCATTGTTTTGCAAGTCATATGTGGAGACTCAGCCAACAAATGTCATTATATATGTGAGTTTCAAAAAGCAACTGGGGGAAGTTATGTTTAACCTTTTCAGAGAGTTATCTGGGCTTTCCCCCATTTCAGAGCAAAAACAGATGTAAACCAAGGATGTGAATCAATATACATATTTTTGAATATATATCTTCTTTTGGGTTTTGCCAGTGATCTTTTTGTTAAAATTACTCCACCCTCCTCAAAATTTAGAATGTTTCTAGTAAATAGCATACTATAATCTGGTGATTTCCATTGCTTTGCTTGTTCAGTTAAATTATTATGGATTGTTTCTTAAAAAGAACAACACAGTTGTGAGATGAGGAATTAGAGCTGTGGCATTTGATTAAATGTGTTCATAGGGGAAAATATGCTCAAAAGGCATTAGAATGTCCTCTTTATGCCAAAAAGTCCATTAGCCTGGGAGGCTGTACAGAGGGAGGTAACTCAAGGGAATATCCTAAGGTGGAAGGTATTGGATAACAAGAAAAGAGTCAGAAAATAGTTTTTGTTTTTGTTTGTTTGTTTTTAGCATGGGAATGTAGTCCTTTTTATGAGCAGAAGGTTTCAAACCTTATACCACTATGTTGAGATATCCTTTTAGTTAGATTTTGCTTTTTGTTTAATTAAAGTTTGGAATAAGATGACCTATGTGTGTGTGTGTGTGTGTGTTTAAATCCTACATCTGCTATGTTACAAAAAAAAAAATAGTATCATTAAGAATGAACTAAGGTGTTTGTGTTGTGTTTATTCCTTCATGTTTTAAATTTTATGTGATCAGTGCCTTTTAAGAGAATGCTATGCTTTATGATTATCTAGTAACAGACTTTCTCTTATTAAGTATGTGATGACATTTAAAACCTTTAAGACAATTTAAAGTCTTTTATTTTTTCTACATAGTAGGTACAAGACAGTTACTGGTTGAAAAAAATGAGTGAGTAAGTGACAATAAATACAGAAATATCTGAAACACGTAAGATTTTCTATTCTGAGTCAGATTCGCAATTACTATGATTTGCCCTATCAAGTTCTTAAAATACAGATTTGCATCGTGTGATTATTATATACTTATTATATAAAAACTCACTATAAAAACAAAAAAGGATGAAGAAATTTAAAAAACTAATTCTACTATAATAATTATTTTAATTTAGAACATCATTTCACACATTTTTCCTTGCCATGCCATGCATACCTACACCCATAGAGATACATGCCCATATACATACATATATTTATAGATGAAGAAATAAGAGAAAAACTATAAGGATAGGATTATTTTATATGCAATTTTTGTTTAAATAAAAGTAATATTGATTTTAACAGAAGTAAAAGAAAGTAAAACCAAAGAACTTGCAGTAAATAAAGAAATGATTCTTTATAATAAGAAATTCCTAAGTAATTTCATTAAATTGAAAAAGTTATTAAAATATTAAGACATTAAGATCATTATATATGTATTTTAAAGATTTTATTTATTTTTAGAGAGAGGGCAAAGGAGAGAAGAAGAGAGGGAGGGAATCATTGACGTGAGAAAGAAACATTGATCGGTTGCTTGTTACCCTGCCCCCCATCAGACCGAACCTGCAACCCAGATATGTGTCCTGACCAGGAATTGAACCTGCAACCTTTTGCTATGTGGGGGGATGATGGCCAGCCAACTGAACCACACCAGTCAGTGCAAGATCATTGTATTTTTAAAAATTAACTATATATATATTGTTGTACCAGTGTATTTCTTGCAATGAAAAATAAGAAATTAACATATTTTCTGTTTTATCTCCTAATTTTTATTAGTTATATAAATTTTGTACATTGTCAAGTTGTGTAACAGTTCTATTTTGTTACTAGTTTTCACTTATTTAGTCTTAGTTTTATATCTAAAAGCATTCAGTGCTTCTTGCTCTTTTTTTTTTTAATTCAAATTGTCTTGGGAAGTAGTTCCTGAGAAAATTCTATTTTCAGGGACTAATGTTCCCCTCAAAATACTACAGGTTTTTAGGAGAATCAATTTGTTTGGTGAGTAGATTGAGAAGCTGGTTCTACAGAATAAAATCAAGTCTTAGCTTATATAACTTCATTATAAATAATTGTTTGCTAATTTAGTTTAAGTGTAGTCCTTCACATCTAAGTGTGTTATTTTCTGTTAGTTGTGTATTTTAAAAAGATTGGTGGATTGTTTGTGCCTGAATAGCAGAACCCTGGAATGCCTGGTCAGTCTCAAAAAGCATTAGTACTAACTCCAGTTGGTTCCATAAAAGCTGAGGTCCAGTGGCCATCTCCCGGGGCATTCTGAGCTATTGCACCTGCTGAGATTGGCTGACTTCCTCCCTATTTCTGGAAGACAGAAATGGAAAGACCCTATTTCTTTGGAGGACCTGTAGGAACAAATTTTCCTCTTAGAATATCTTGTGCCTTATTATTATTATTTTTTCACTTCATAATGGGAGGTGGCATTGCAGCAGCCTCCTGTTTTCATCGTATTCTGTGAATATGGCTTCTCCCTGTAAAGACCCATTCGTTTGGAGGACTAGACCCTGTTCTATTTCCATCCTGTAAAAATAAATCTAGTTCTTGTTTATAACAACACTTATCTCCATTCTTTAATTCTTTATTTTGATTCATTCCTTAGCTGGCTGGATTTGTCAGGTTTTTTTGTGTGTGTGTGATATCAAAATTGATTGTATTTATATCTGCTTATGTATTCACGTGTGTGTGTATACTCTTGTTTTTTTTTCTCTCAAGAACAGCTCATATTTGTTAGGGTGGTTGGTGACGTGGGCTGTGAAAGAATTCACAAACAGAAGAAAGTGTAGAGAATAAAGTTTGTATTTGTTCTTTAAGAAAGGAGAGGGGCATGGTGTGGAGGGATACACCAGCATTGAGGGGTGGGGGCTTTGAGTTTTTATTGGATTATAATTGGACTTAAAAAAGGTGGAGGGGTTGCTGTTGTCTGGCGCCTGGGCTGTTGGGGCGTTGTAACACGAGGCTGCAGTTCATTCCAGTGTTTTCTTCTGCCTGTGGCTGCAGGGAACAGGTAGTTCTGTTCTTATTTTCCAGTCTTGGGGACAAGCTCAGAAGAGTAAAATGGCAGTCATGTTTTACAGCATCATAGGCCTGCTAGGCAAATGGGGCCACAATAGCAAATGGGACTGGCTATGCCCTTGCTTTAGTTGCTGTATTTCTTGAGTAATTGAATGCTTGAAAGTGTTTGTGGTTGGCTTTTACACTTTATGGACAATTTGCTTGGGCATCACGTAATTGGGTATCATATCTTTTCCTTAGAACTCTGAAAGCATCATCCTGTCATCTCCAGGTAATGGTAAATGCTGTTACAGAAATCTCGAAGGCCAGTCTTGATTTTTATGCCTTTAATCTACAAAATTTATACATTCTGTGTTTTAGAATCTATAATTTTATAAGAATATATTTTAGCATCATTGTTTTGAATATAATTTTTTTCTGGAATATTTTTAAGTATTTAATCCCCTCCCAATCCCCCAGTAAAAACTTTTCTTCTATTATATTGCTTTTCTCTTTCATTTGTTCTGTGTTCTTTTGCAAGAATGTCAAGCAAATGTGCATTGGTTACATCCGTTTTCCCTTTTATATTGATCAACTCACCTCATCTCTTATATATGTATCTTTATTATAAAAATTTATTTTGTGTTTTTTTTCATTCCTGTCTTCTCTTTCCCTGACTATTGTTGTACTGTTTTGGTTTTTGTTACTGTTGTTGCTTTAATCTATTTTTTTTTTTAAATCAGCTTTTTCTTTAGCCTCCCGATATGCTTTTTCATCACTTTTAAAAAGTGTCTTATTTTTTCTTATTTTATTCTTTTCTTTGTACCCTTTTACTTTGAAATAGCTCATATTTTATGTAATTTCTTTAAGATCATGGAAGATTATTTGTGAGTTCTTCTTTTTCCTAAGATAGCACCTTTTCTTCATCTGGCATTTGCCTGTATCCCTCCCAGTTTTTGGTCATTTTGCCTAAATTCTTTGCCGATTGTATTCTGGTTCTTACTCATTTTTGAATGGGTTCAGTTCCTTTAAGACCAGCTATTGCCTGAAAAAAGTTTGAAGTCAGATGCAAGTATCAAGTAGTTGGGAAAGGGGATAAAAGATACTGGTTTGTACTTCCATTTGGATTTTTGTTTTTAAATCTTACAATGCTCATTCACACAAGACATTTTCTTTGCTCTGGGGATATATCTCACCGTAGCTTGCAGTGCAGTGAAGGTCACTGTAACTTTGAGATCTTCTGGGTCACAAGAGTCTATGTAATAAGTGGTTTGGTGGTAACTGTTCCCCTTCTCTTTTACTTCATTTGGCAGTCTCTCTGAGTTAGGAAACTAGGTCATTGAAAATAAAAATGTTGTGTTGGTTTTTCCTGTCCTTTTGTGGTATAGACATGATGTTCTAGAGAAGCCTTTCTTATTCTCTCAGGTAGATGCTTAAACATCATTTCTCTAATCAGAGTTTCCTTGAATTGGGCTTTAGAACTGTTCCAACTTTAGGGAAATCTTTCTCCTATTGAGAGGGTGTGGTTTGGCTTTTAGCATCACTCCGCATTTAGATTCCAGGTATCACATAATTTGGCAGATTTTTATATATATATATATATATAGTTTGTGGTTTGTGGTTGTGGCTGTGTCTTTGTTTCATTGATAAGAGGTATTCATTATGTTTTTTTAGTTTCTGGACTGAAGACTGGGGTACAAGTATCTTCCTACTGTCATGTTTTTTAGTTTAGTTTTTATTTTTTTAATGTTTCTGCTGGCGGCTCTTTTTGCTCACTCTCCCTCATTCCTCCCCTCTCTCTACCCTCCCTTACTCTTTAGCTACCTATCCCTTAGATTAGGAGCTTTTTCTAAGCCCTGTTTTCAGTCCATTTTCTCTGGTTTAGTTTTCTATTTTGAATGACTTTATCAAATTCTCTGTCTTTCATCTTCACCTCTATTCTAATAATGTTTTTGTTTTCTACTTCAGTTTATTGAGGTATAGTTGACGTGCAACACTGTAGACGTTTAAAGTATTCAGCATAATGACTTGACTTACATGTATGATGAAACAATTACCACAATGAGTTTAGTTAACATTTGCATGTATTCTATTGATTTTTATTTATTTCATTTTTTAAATTATATTTTATTGATTTTGCTATTACAGTTGTCCTGATTTTCCCCCTTGCCCTCCTCCACCCAGCATCCCCATTCCATCAAGCAATTCCCCCTACCATTGTTCATGTCCATGGGTCATGTGTATCAGTTCTTTGGCTTCTCTATTTTCTATACTGTACTTTATATCCCCATGGCTCTTCTGTAACTACATATTTGTACTTCTGAATTTCCTCACTTCTTCAACCGTTCATCCCATCTGGCAACCATCAAAACGATCTCTGTATCCATGATTCTGTCTCTGTTCTTCTTGTTTGCTTAGTTTGTTTTTTTAGATTTCATTGTTGATAGATTTGTATTTTTTGCCATTTATTGTTCATAGTTTTAACCTTCTTTTACTTAAATAAGTCCCTTTAACAGTTTATAGAATATTGGGTTGGTGATGATGAACATCTTTAATTTTACCTTGTCTGGGAAGCTCTTTATCTGCCCTTGGATTCTAAATGATACCTTTGCTGGGTAGAATAATCCTGGCTGTAGGTCCCTGCTTTTCATGACTTTGAAGATATCTTGATAATCCCTTCTAGCCTATACAGTTTCTTTTGAGAAGTCAGATGTCAGTCTTATGGGAACTCCCCTATAGGTAACTAACTTCTTTTCTCTTGCTACTCTTAAGACTCTCTCTTTATCTTTAACCTTCAGCATTTTAATTATGATGTGTCTTAGAGTATGCCTCTTTGCATCCATCTTGCTCTGGACTCTGTGCTTCCTTGACTTGCATGTCCATTCCCTTCACCAAATCAGGGAAGTTTTCTTTCATTATTTTTTCAAACAGATATCCAATGTCTTGTCCTTTCTCCTCCTCTATGATGCAGATATTGGACTTCTTGAAGTTGTCCCAGAGGCTGATTATACTATGCTCATTTTGTAAAAATTTTTTTTATCTTCGTATTGTTCTGATTGGTTGTTTTTTATTTCCTTATATTTTACATTATTGATTTGATTCTCAGCTTCATCCATTCTACCATTGTTTCCCCATAAATTGTTCTTTATTTCAATTAGTGTATCCTTTGTTTTTGACTAAATCTTTTTTATACTGTTGAGGTCCTCACTAAGATCTCTGAGCATTCTTATAACCAGTGTTTAGAACTCTGATTCTGATAGATTGCTTATCTTCATTTTTGTTTATCTCTTTTTCTGCTGTTTTGATCTGTTCTTTCAGGCATATTTCTTTGTCTCCTTGTTTTGGCAGCCTTCCTGCATTTGTTTCTATGTATTAGGTAGAACTTCTTTGACGCTGTGTTTTGGTAGTGTGGCCTAATGTAGCAGGTGTCCTGTAGGGTCCAGTGGTATCGCCTCTGCTTTCACCCATGCTGGTACTGGAGGTGCACCCTTTGTGTGGGCTGAGGTACTCTTCTCTTGTAGATGAGCCTTGGTTGCTGTTGGCAGATCAACAGGAGGGATTCACCCAGGCCAGTCAGCTGCAAGGACTGGCTGTGACCACTAATCACCAACTTCGACCCTTAATGGAGGATCAACTGTAGAGGAGCAGGGTGGTGGTGCTCCGACGTAATCTGTAGCTGTCCACAGGGTCACTAGCCCTGGGGTTTCATAGATGGTGCATGCCAAGGTCAGCCCCCCACCTGTTTTTTTCCCCAGGCTCCTCTCTGCCTAAGCCATAAAGCAATCTGAGATGGCTGCTACTTTTGCTGGCTTGGAGATTCCCAGGTGAAGTCAACCTGTGAATCTGCCTGGCTGCTGCTAGTGCCAGGCCTGGGGCTCACTGAAGCCAGCTGTTGCTTGTTTGATAGGATGTAGGAAATTGTGAAGCATGAGCCAAACCAGCCCTCATATGGAAAATCAGCTTGGATGGACCAGTAAATTGGGTGAGGTAGAGTCTTTGGGGATCTCCAAGGTGGGACAAACAGTGTTAGGTTGATGGAGTCTCAGATAGGGCACCAGATTTCAGGCTCTTTTGGGGGAAGGTTTAGAAAAGGGACAATGGCCTCTGCTTGCCTTGATGCCAGATACTTCAGTTTCTCCCTGTATGCCACTGATGCCTTTCCAGCTGCTACCCCACTTTTGGAGCTCAGACAGAGTGAATCTAAGTAGGTGAGTCTGTGTGTGTGTTCTTTAAGAGGAATTGCTTGGGGTTCCAGCAGTTTCTTCTACCAACTCAATCTCCGCTGTTTTTTGCAACCAGAAGTTATAAGGACTTATCTTTCTGTCACTGGAATCATGGGTTGGAAGGCCTGGTGTGGGGCTGGGACTCCTTGTTCCCGAGATATCCCTCCCAAATATTTGTCCACCACACATGGGTGAGGGACCAGCCCCTTCTGCATCTACACCTGTCTAACCATTCTGGATGGATGTGGTTTCTTTAATTCTGTAGTTGTCAGACTTCCATTCAACTTGATTTCTGATGGCTCTGAGTAATGGCTGTTCTGTAATTTAGTTGTAATTTTAAGAAAAATTTATTTTATTGTTGTTCAGTTACAATTGTCTGTATTTACCCCCATCACTCCCCCCACCCCAGCATAACCCACCTCCGTTCCTTGCTTTCACCCCTTCTTGATTTTGTTCATGTGTCCTTTATAGTTGTTTCTGAAAACCCTTCCCCTCTTCCCCCTATTTTCCACTCCCACCTCCCCTGTGGTTACTGTTAGATTGTTCTTAATTTCAACATTTCTAATTATATTTTTCTTGCTTTTCTCTTTTGTTGATTAGATTCCAGTTAAAGGTGAGATCATATGGTATTTGTCCCTCAACACCTGGCTTATTTCACTAATCATAATGCTCTCCAGTTCCATCCATGCTGTTGCAAAGGGTCGGAGCTCCTTTTTTCTCTCTGCTGAATAGTATTCCATTGTGCAAATGTATCATATTTTTTTGAACCATTCATTTACTGATGGGCACTTAGATTGCTTCTAGCACTTGGCTATTGTAAATTGTGCTGCTATGAACATTGGGGTGCATAGGTTCTTTTGGATTGGTGTTTCAGGGCTCTTAGGGTATAATCCCAGCAGTGGAATTGCCTGGTCAAAGGCAGTTCCATTTCTAGTTTTCTGAGGAAATTCCATACTGTTTTCCACAGTGGCTGCACCAGTCTGCTTTCCTACCAACAGTGCACTAGGGTTCCCTTTTCTCCACATCCTCTCCAACACTTGTTGTTTGTTGCTTTGTTTATGATGGCCATTCTGACTGGTGTGAAGTGGTATCTCATTGTGGTTTTAATTTGCATCTCTCTGATGGCTAGCAATACTGAGCATTTTTTCATGTCTCTGGGCCCTCAGTATGTCCTTGGAGAAGTGTCTGTTCAAGTCCTTTGCCCATTTTTTAATTGGGTTGTTTGTCTTCCTGGAGTGGAGTAGTGTGAGATCTTTCTATATTTTGGAGATCAAACCCTTGTCCAGTGTATCTTTGGCAAATATGTTTTCCCATATAGTTGATTCTCTTTTCATTTTAATGCTGTTTTCTTTAGCCATGCAGCTTTTTAGTTTGATAAGGTCTCATTTATTTATTATCTCCTTTATGTCCCTTGCTTTAGAGGACATATGCCAGTGAAGTTATTGCTACCTGGAATGTCTGAGATTTTCCTGCTAATGTTTTCTTCTAGTACTTTTATGGTGTCATGACTTATATTTAAGTCTTTTATCCACCTTGAATTTATTTTTGTGAATGGTGTAAGTTGGTGGTTGAGTTTCATTTTTTTGCATGTAGCTATCCAGCTCTCCCAACACCATTTGTTGAAGAGGCTATTTTTACTCCATTTTATGCTACAGCACCCTATGTCAAATATGCATTGACCATAGAGACTTGGGTTTATTTCTAGTCTCTCTGTTCTGTTCCATTGGTCCATGTGTCTGTTCTCATGCCAGTACCAGGCTGTTTTGATTACAGTGTCCTTATAATACAGTTTGATATCAGGTATTGTGATCCCTCCTACTTTGTTCTTCTTTCTCAAAATTGCTGGAGCTATTTGGGGTCATTTATGGTTCCATAGAAATTTCTGAAATATTTGTTCTGTATCTGTGAAATATGTCATTGGTACTTTAATAGGGATTGCATTGAATCTATAAATTGCTTTGGGTAGCATAGCCATTTTGATGATGTTAATTCTTCCAATCCATGAACACAGTATATGCTTCCATTTGTTTGTGTCTTTCTTAATTTCTTTCTTCAGTGTTATATAGTTTTCTGAGTATAGGTTAGGTTTTTACCTCCTTCGTTAGGTTTATTCCTAGGTACTTTATTTTACTTGTTGCTATATAGGATGGGATTTTTTTCCTGGTTTCTGTTCTGATATTTCATTGTCAGTGTACAAAAATGCCTTTGATTTCTGGCTATTGACTTTGTATCCTGCTTATTTGCCAAATTCACTTAATAGGTTGAGTAGTTTTTTGGTGGAATATATAGGATTTTCTATGTATACTATCATGTCATCTGCAAGGACAGTTTTTCTTCCTCCTTTCTGATTTGGATGTCTTTTATTTCTTTTTCTTGTCTGATTGCTGTGGCTGGGACTTCCAATACTATGTTGAATAGGTTTGGTGTAAGTGGACATCCTTGTCTTGTTCCTTAGTTGTAATTTTGATGTGGCTGTACAAGGAGGTGAGCCATGTCTGCATATGCCACCATCTTGACTTGGAAGTAGTCTCTGTTGATTTTTAGATTAGCAGTTTGATGTTGACTTCTCCTGAGTTCCAGCTGTTTACTAGATACCAGTGACACCTCAAAATTCACATCCCAAATGAAATTGTTTATCTTCCTTGAAAAATGTAGTTAATTTACTATATTATTTAATGGAATCTTTGTTCTCCTGAATTATTAAGGCCAAAGATATTTCAGTCAGCCATAATTTTTCTGTGCCATGCTTCTCCCAACTAATCACTTATTACTTCTAATATCCATTTCTCTTGTGTCAGTTGTGTCTTCTTACTGAGATTGTAAGTCCATGGGTGTCAGGGAACTGTCATAATGCTTCACATAAAATATACAGTTAACTAAAAATGATTTTGAATCCTTTGAAAGCTAATTTCAACTTTAATAAAAATCTATTGCAAAGATCGTTTTAATGACTTAACCTAAAATCTTTTGGTAATTTAACATATTTTGTTAATTTAACTTATTTTGTCCCTAGAAATACATATGAGAAAGAAACATCAATTGTTTGCCTTCTTGTATGCAATCCCTGAATCCAACCTACAACCTGGGTATGTGATCTGACAAGGAATAGAACTTGCAAACCTTTTGGTCTATGGGATGATGCTCCAACCAACTGAGCTACACTGGCCAGAGCTGTCCAGTTACTTTTTGAAGGACATCTTGTCTGCTTCTAAGTTTTGGCAATTCTGAATAAAACTGCTATAAATGTTTGTGTTTAAGGTTTTGTGGGGACATACGTTTTCAGATTATTTAAATAAATACAAAGGAACATGATTTCTGGATTGTATGGTAATGGTATGTTCAGTTTTAGTAAAAACTGAAACATAGCCAAAACTGTCTTCTAAAGTGACTATATCATTTTGCAGTCCCACTGAAAAATGAATGAGAATTACTTTTGCTTCATATTCTCTTCAGTGTTGTGTTTTGGATTTTAGTCATTCCAATGCATGTGTAGTGCTATCTGATTGTTTTAATTTACCGTTCCTTAATGACATATGATGATGAACATTTACATATGCTTATTTGTCATCTGTATATCATCATTGGTAAAATATCTGTTCAGACCTTTTGCTCATTTTTAAATTGAGTTATTTGCTTATTGTTGAGCTTTCAGAGTTCTTTGTATGCTTTGGATGAGTCCTTTATCATATATGTCTCTTGTAAATATTTATCCTACTGAATATTTTCTTGACAATGTCATTTTACAGAATAGAAGTTTTTAATTTTAATGACGTCCAACTTATCAACTTTTATTTCAGGAGTGTGCCTTTAGTGTTGTATATAAAAGTCATGGCCAAATGAAGGTCAGCTACATTTTCTGGTACATCATCTTCTAGGTGTTTTACAGTTTTGCATTTTACATTTAGGTCTGTGATCCATTTTGAGTTATTTTTTTGAAGGGTATAAGGTCTATGTTGTAGATTCAGGGTTTTGCATGTAGATGTCTATCAGCATCTGCTAAAAAAGAAAAAAATTCTTCATCGAATTGCCTTTATTCCTTTGTCAAAAATCAGTTGGCTGTATTTGTATATGTCAGTTGTCGATCTCTGGGCTCTCCCTTCTGTTTCTTTGATCTATTGTTTGTTCTTTTGCCAGTACCACACTGTCTTGATTACTGTGTAATTAATTTTTTAAACAATAATTAGTAAACTGTTCAAATGTTTTTTGTTAAATTTATGAAGCATCTTAAACAAACTCCTATTAAGTATGAAAATGTCATGTTACTTTTAGAAATAGATACATTACTGTAATTATATTAAAATTGTATAACTTGTATATAATGGTGACACTATCACTGTGGAAAGAAATAAAATTGTAATATTCCCACTTTAAAAAAATTATACTTTCATACAGTAGCTTTTTTGAAAGTTCATATTGTTTATATATTACCCACTGAAGTTTTACTTTTTTAAATATGAAATAATTCTTTAAATATGATTATGGAAAATTTCTGTTACTCTTCCACAGTAACATTGCCTAGTATGAGAAATCATGATGCCTACTCTTATACATTTTTCAAAAATTGTTGCTTGTTTCATATGAAGAAATAATTACTTGTCTGAAATATTTTATGGTGGAAAGCAGTGTATATAAACACTTCAGTTTGTGAAGTGAGTTGAGCTGGGTTTGGAAGGATGCTAATAAATACATTGTACTTTTCTTTTTTACCTAAAGCCTAGTTCAGGAGAAAAATTTAACCAGTAAAATAAAGTAATATGTGGTAAGTACAGTGTGGGTGGCAGTGCATTGAACTCAGAAACAAGTTATTATGACTGGTGACTGTAAAGTAATGCTAGCACTCTGCTGGTTTTTACTCATGGTATCTTTAACCTTTTGTGTCAGAAACAATAAATTTACAATAAAAGTCTTTAGGTAATTGGAATGATTGTCAGCCATGATCAACTGTTACGACTATACTTTTATATCAATTTTATTCAGGTATAATTTACTGATAGTAAACTGTACCCATGTTAAGTAAACAGTGTGATGAACTTTGACAAAAGCTTACAGCTTTGTAACTATGACCACAATTATGATTCAGAGCATTTCTGTCACTCCAGAAAGTTCCCTCGTGTTCTCTTGAAGTCAGCCTCTCCCCTCCCCATACTTCAGGTCTGAGGCACTTAATGATCTGCTTTCTGTATTGTTAGATTGGCTTGCAATTTCTAGAATTCTTAGTAATGTATTTTGCTTAATGCAGAAGATATAGTATTAAAATTGATGATAAATTGATATATTATAAAATAAACAATGTTTTATTGCAGTAAAATTTTTGAGATACTCAAAGTTAAGTTGGAATTATTCCTAATATTTTTGGTTTAAAAATTTTCTGCCTTGTCTCCTCTGTGTAATAACTTAAATCTATTGTATGGAACTTAATATATAAATCAACTCATGGCACATTATGTTGTAAGTAAATTATTTCTTATCCTTTTGTAGTTTTATCTCCTTGTTTGTTTCTAAAAGTGGATAAACAATTTAAGAAATGAAAGTCTACAGATCCTATTCCATTAGAATTTAATTTCTTCCTGTTTCACAGTTGTCACTCAATAGATGGTTTAATTTTGCTCTGTGAAAAGACTTTTGCCTTGTCCTTATGCCCTCCTCCTCAGGCCTCTGGAGGGGACAGTGAGGGTGGATAAAATAGCTCTTTACTTCATAACATTCTGTTCTTTGTGACTCCTGTTACTCATACATGGTCCATTCTAAAAGCATGCTGAAAAGTGGTGGTTGATATCATGTAGAAAATAGCTCCACCAAGATGAACTATTAGAATCCTTTTCTGACTTTTAATCAAATGGATTGAACTTTGATTCTTTTATATAGGAAAGAGTTAAGAATTTTTTGCATATTACAGTGAGTGGAGTTTTCTGTTTTTGCCCAGAAAAGTTCTGTTTCTGGAATTGTGTGGCTTCATTTATCAGTCATTTTGAAGCTAGTTCTAAATAAAAGCCAAACATTATGAAATGTTTTTTCATATTTGCTCCACTAAACATATTTGAATTTCTACTTAATTTGGAAATCCTATGCTCACATAAAGACAAATAATCCTGATTTTAACTTATTTATAGTAACACTTTGGGTAACATGTTCTACTAACCAAATCTTTAAGTAACAGGCATTTTGGAGTGATACATGTGAATTGATTAAAAAATCTTGAAGGTTTTGACTTCCAGCCAAGATGGAGGTATAGGTAAATGCAGTTTGTCTCCTTGCACAAGCAAAAGGAGGACAACAACAAATTTAAAAACAAAAAAGAACCAGAATTGCCAGAAAATCTAACTGTATGGAAGTCAGTCAATCAAGGAGTTAAAGAAGAAACATTTATCCAGACTGATAGGAGAGGTGGAGAGGGGCAGCCAGAGTGGAGAGGACTTGTGACAAGGTGGCAGCTAGGTGGAGCGGGCAGTCCTACATTTGTGTGCTGATAAACTGGGAGGAACAACTGGGGAGCCAGACAGACCCCCCCCACAACCCAGGGTTCCAGTGTGGGGAAATAAATCCTCAAAACCTAGACTAAACAAACCTGTGGGGGTTGAGGTGGCAGTGGGAGAAACTCCCAGCCTCACAGGAGTGTTCGTGGAAAGACCCACTGGGTTGTAGAATATACCCTAAACCACCTACTTGAGAGTCAGCACCAGAAGGGCCCAATTTACTTGTGGGTAGTGGGGGAAGTCACTGAAAGCAGAGAGCTGAGCAAGTGACATTGTTCCCTCTGGAGCCCCTCCTGCACATACAGCACTACAACACAGCAATGAGGGTTGCCCTGCTCTGGTAAATACCTAAGGCTTCACCCCTTACTATATAACAGGTGTGCTGAGACAAAAAAAAAATATGGTTCAAATGAAAGAACAGATCAAAGCAAAAATACAACTGAGATCACAGAAAAAAATACAACTGAGCAATGAAGAGATAGCCAACCTATCAGATGCAGAGTTCAAAACACTGGTAATCAGGATTCTCACAGAAATGGTTGAGTTTGGTTGCAAAATAGAGGAAAAAGTGAAGATTATGCAAAGTTAAATAAAGGGAATGAACAGGGAAGGGAAGGAAATTGGGACTCAAATCAATTTAAGTCTTGGCTTAGGAGAGGAGAGGCTTAGGAACCTCTGGGACAACTTTAAACGTTCCAACATCTAAATCATACGGGTGCCAGAAGGAGAAGAGGAAGAGCAAGAAATTGAAAACTTACTTGATAATATAATAAAGGAGAACTCTCCTAATCTGTCAAAGGAAATAGACTTTCAGGAAGTCCAGTAAGCTCAGAGTCCCAAAAAAGTTGGACCTAAGGAAGCACACACCAGGGCACATCATAATTACATCAGCCAAGATTAAAGAGAAGGAGAGAATCTTAAAAAGCAGCAAGAGGAAAGGAGAGAGTTACCTGCAAAGGAGTTCCCATAGGCTATCAGCCGATTTTTCAAAAGAAACTGTACAGGCAAGAAGGGGCTGGAAAGAAGTATTTGAAGTCATGAAAGGCAAGGACCTACATCCAAGATTACTCTATGCAGCAAAGCTATCATTTAGAATGGAAGGACAGATAAAGTGCTTCCCAGATAAGGTCAAGTTAAAGGAATTCATCATCACCAAGCCCTTATTATGTGAAATATTAAAGGAACTTATCTGAGAAAGTGAAGATAAAAAATATGAACAGTAAAATGACAAGAAACACAACTATCAACAACTGAACCTAAAAAAACAAACAAACTAAGAAACAACTAGAACAGGAACAGAATCACAGAAATGGAGATCACATAGAGGGTTACTAGTGGGGTGGGGGAGGGGGAGGAATGGGAGAAAAGGTACAGGGAATAAGAATCGTAACTGGTAGCTTCAAAATAGAAAGGGGGAGGTTAACAATAGTATGGGAAATGGAGAAGCCAAAGAACTTACATATATGAGCCATGGACATGAACTAAGATAAGGGAATGCTGGAGGAAGGGAGGTACAGGGCAGATGGGAATAAAGGGGAGAAAAAATATGGGACAACTGTAATAGCATAATCAATAAAATATACTTTGAAAAAAAGAAATCTTGAAGATCTTCACTTAAACAATGCCTCATTGAAGCCTTCAGACAAAAGAAAAAATGTTTGGAAATCAATTTGCAAGACAATATGTGTGAGATGGGACTGCATAGCAATATGATGAGAGCAACTCACCTAAGAACTTATATTTTATATACTTCATATTGTTCTTCACAAAACTAATGATTCTATACTTTCTTTTAAGCTGATGCTCAGACCATTTTAAGGATATTCTCATTTGGAGGGATTGTCTTCAGAAGGTCAGGCATATTCCATCCAGCCTGTACTATGATGGCTTACACATGGCTCTCTCTTTAGCAAGTTAAATCCAGTGGGGGAACAGACATGAACAATTACCTGTGTTAGAGAGCAGATTGCAATAATACTCTAATGGTGACACATGCAAAGTATGGTGGGAAGGGAAAAATTAATTATGGCTTGGATATTAGGGAACGCTTCATCAAGCTATACTATTTAAGTAGATTAATGAGTTGCATTAAATTTGTATTTGTTTTTTTCCATTTACAGTGTTACTATTTAGAAAATTTGGAAAATCAGAAGCATTGAGAAAAAAATATATAAAATTGCTATTAATATTTTTGTGGGTATTCTGTTTTTTGTTCCTTAGCTGTATTTTTGACTTGTCCTTTTTCATTTC
The DNA here is from genome assembly GCA_028533065.1 of Trachops cirrhosus. Lineage (NCBI taxonomy): Eukaryota > Metazoa > Chordata > Mammalia > Chiroptera > Phyllostomidae > Trachops > Trachops cirrhosus. Next base: position 69,361,962 of record CM052541.1, read on the forward strand.
ATAATATGAATATTTCTCCATGTCATTAAATATTTTTCTGCAACATTATTTTAAGTGACTGTATAACTAACTACTGTATAGATAAAATGTAAATTTTTTATTTAATCAGTTCACCTAATATTGAAGATTTAGATTGTTTTGCTTTTTACTGTTATGAAAAACACCATCAACAATATCCTTATGAATGTAAAACACAACTAGTTTCTCCACAAAATTTTAGTATTAAAATTAAGATATTTTCATCAAGGTGGATGATTTTTCAGAAAAAGTCAAGAAGTAGTTAAGTGTTGTGTGTTTTTTGATTGACTGCTCAAAAGCCAGGCTTTACATTTTTATTTAAAAATATATATCTGCCCTGGCCAGTGTGGCTTAGTTGGTTGGAGGTAGTCCTGTATTGCTAAGGTTTGTGGACTGTATTTCCCGTCAGTGCACATACCCGGGGTGCAGGTTCTGTGCCCTGTTGGGATGTGGACAAGGCAACTGAAAGAGATTTCTTTCTCACATTGATGTTTCTCCCTCTCTCCTTCCCTTCCCCTCTTTCTGAAATCAATAAGCATGTCCTCTGGTGAGGATTAAAAGAAATATGCACCTATAATAAAGTTCTGAATAACACACCACCAACGAATCAGTACTTTTCAAGATGTTTTTTGATTGCCTTCTGCTCTACCTAGAACAAGAGACCAATGTATTTATGAAATTTTCGTAATGTTAATTACAATTTATTAAGCACTCAACCATATGGTTTCCCTGGCCCAAATAGTTCAAGGACACTGTCTTACTTTAAAACACCACTGATGAGGTGGGTCTTGTTTATCATTAGATGAGGAAATTGAAGCACCAGAAAGGTTAAATTTCTCACCCAAGATCATGCAGGTAGCAAGTGGTAGAATGGGGGATATTTGTTTTTGGTTTGTGTATCTCTTCATTATTTATCATACTTCTTTCCAAGTATTATGGGAAAGATTTAAGGAATATTAATCCTGCAAATGTCATCATATGTGAATGGAATATATACCTCCCCTGTCATCAGATGACTATTTTGTTTGCGGATTTCCCATAGTGGGTAATTTCCCCCCCAATTTTTTTTTTTTTCAGAACTGTATACCCAGCACTGGCCACTGTCTTTCATGAATGAAAAAAGATGGATTGACATGAGATTACTATTTACTTAATTTTTAAAATTTTTTTTTGTTTAGAAAGTAAGAGTATTTTCTTTTAAAAACTTTCTGTACTCATTCAGGCAACATTGGCATCCTTATTTAATATGTATGATTGATAGATAAAATTTTATATTTTTATTTTTTTATACTTTCTTATAGTATTCTATCACAAACCATTTAAAGCCTTTCCAGCTGCTCTTTCTCCAAAGTGGTATCTTTAAGAATATGTCCCAACGTGTTTCTTCCTCAGCACCCAACAGTCTGGTATTCTATTAGATGTTTCACAAGGCTTCAGCAAGTCCTTACACTGAATGTCTTCAGGAGGCAATGCAGTAGGTAGAGCACTGTAGCTGAGACACGTGTAGAGATCAGCACACCTGCCCTCAAGCAAAAGACAGTAATTAGTTGCTCATATTCCCTTGCAAACTTCCCTAGTTTTGCTGCACATGAAACACAAAAATCACAGCAGTGCTGTCATGAGCTCCACTCTGTTGGAGTTGTTTATGCCCATTCAATTTTTAATGTTCCTATAAGACATTTTGATGGGAACTCTGAGCCCATCGGGATTTGCATGCTTAATCAAACCTGTGATGATTTATATATAGAAATAAAGAAAAATCTTTGGATTACATTGACTGTTAACTTTTAGGACAGCATTAGTGGAAAACATTAACTTGATACTTGAAGCAAAGTTGTGTTTGATCAACCTTCACAACTTTTTTTGTTTCTTGACAGCAGGTATAGCTTCAGTAAATCTAAATAAGTTTTTTTTTTTTAAATTTTTTATTTTAGTTTATTCAGTACAGTTTCTATCCTTTATTCCCATTCCAGCCCACCCACCCATTCCTCCCCTCCTCCCTCCCCTTTCCAATAACCCTAGTTTTGTCCATGTGTCCTCTATATTTGTTCCTGTAAACCCTTCCCTTCTCCCCTGAAATTCCCTCCCCTCTCCCCTCTGGTCACTGACAACTCTATTTCAGTGTCTTTTGTTATATTTTACTTGTTTCTTTGTTTTGTTGTTTAGGTACCTGTTAAAGGTGAGATCATATGGTATTTGTCGTTCACTGCCTGGCTTATTTCGCTTAGCATAATGCTTTCCAACTCCATCCATGCTGTTGCAAAGGATATGAGTTCCTTCTTTCTTTCAGCTGCATAGAATTCCATTGTGTAAATGTACCATAGTTTTTTG
>CM052541.1:69364810-69381274 GCA_028533065.1 Trachops cirrhosus
GCCTGGCTGCCAGACTCCACCCCTCCTACCGGTCTGGATGAACTTGTCTAATTTTAACTCCTTGGGTGTCCGACTTCCATACACTTCAATTTTCTGTCAGTTCTGGTTGTTATTTTGTTTCTATATTGTTGTTGTCCCTATCTTGGTTGTGCGAGGAGGCATAGTGCATCTACCTGTGCCTCCATCTTCTGCCTTAGGTTTCTTAACTGATTAAATTATGTGATATAATTGTATAGTGGATATCAAATGTTAGCTATTTGTATTTCTGTGGTATAGTTGTGTTTATATTTGATTTTTATACAATTTAGTATTTCTTACATTATAATTTTGAGATTTAGGTAACCTTGTAAGTCTTTTTTTTAAATTTTTTTATTTTAGATTATTCAGTACAGTTTCTATCTTTTTAACCTTGTAAGTCTTGATTCCAGAACTAAAATGTGAGGGTGACTTGAGGAAAAAAAAAACAACAATTTTTTTGTTTCTTTTCCTTGCTAGTTGAGAATAGGGTATATATATATATTTTTTCATGTTCTTTTTGTGTGTATAAAGCAGCACCGTTCAATACAATTGTAATGAGATAATTTTTAATTTTTAGTGGCCACATTAAATAGGTAAAAAGGAATAAGTTTAACTGATTTTGCTAGTGTACTTTATTTAACCCAATATATCAAAATTGTTATCAGTTCAACATGTAATCAATGTAAAATTATTGATGTATTTTACATTCTTATTTTTCCATTAAGTCTTTAAAAAATCTATTCTGTATATTATATTTACAGTACATCTCAATTTGGACTAGCCATATTTCAACTGCCTAGTAAGCACATGTGACTAGTGATTATAGTATTGGACACACAGTTATAAAGTACTTTTGAAATGACTTCTAAATTTGTTCTTTTACATTAGGGAGGATTTTAAAAAAATATTTTACAACAAATGATAAAGCTAGATGCGTCTCATAGGCAGATAGAAATTACAAGTTTGTAGGGTGAAAAGTGAGGTTGGTGAAAGGTTTGGATTTGGGAATGATCAGTGAATATATATATGCTAATTTAAATCTTTAAGTCAGGGATAGAATGAAATTATGATATCCCAGGATAAAACCCTACAGAATTTCTAGGAAATGAGCCATGGGAAAAATAGAGAAAATCAATAGGACAGAGGAGATTAGCAAGGTGGACATGCCCTGAAAACCAATGGAAGTGAATTTCAGAAAGGCTGGTGGGGAGGAGTGCCAAATGCCATAGTTTAGCAGTGTGAAGAATAAAAATAGGCAATTATTTGGTTATTGCAAATCTTAGCAATGACTATTTTACTAGAGTGATAACTGAGGAAGCCAACTTGTGGTAATTTTAGGTGAAGTGAAGCCGGTAAGTCTATATTATTGTTTTATAGAGTTTGACAGACATAGTTGGTAGAGTTGAAAGAAGTGTATTATTTGTGAAGGAGAAGGAGCCAGTGGAGAGGAAAAGGTTGAAAGAGGAGGAAAAGGAGAAAACTGATGAAGTGAGTTTTTAGAAAAGGCATGATGAATAGTATTGACTGTATACATGGAGGGATTGGCAATGGAATAGAAGAGGGCCAATTATGAAATAGGAGTAAAAGTGGTATGTGATAGGAGAATTTGTGTGTGATAGAGTGGGTTCTTCATTTTAAGCTACAACTACTTTAAGTTGCAGTTAGCTAGTTTAAGCAAAAAGGTAGATATTATACACTACTAATTTCTAGAAGTACCAAGGAACCTAACCTGACTCTTAATAAGCAAAGAGAACACAAGTCAAGAGAAACACCCAGTTATACTATTCTAGTAGAAAAATTCATTGTCACTTCCTACTTGGAACATATGATACTAGGAATCATTTATTAGAATATCTGTGTGATTGTTAGAAGAATAAAATGTCTTCACAAGATTTGATCTCATTGTATAGGTAGTTTCCACCTTGATTTGCTCTATTGTTTCTAGGTCTTGTATGGATTTGTCTGGTTAGTTTAACCTGGGTCCTCTGTAGAAGGCCTGATGCAAATGCATCTGGGAAATGTAGCTTTAAGCTTTGGAGGTTATATACTACAGGAAATTAGAGTGCATGCCAGAAAGTTAAAGTACAGGTTGGTTGGTTCTGGCTCTTGATCTGTCTCATTAGTTGTAGTCAAGATGTTACCCAGGGCAATAATCACCTGGATATTTGAGCAGCCTGGATGATCCACTTAAAAATTGAACAAAAAGGAAAAAGGACTCATGGAGATGGACAACACTGTGGTGATTGCCTGGGGGGAAGAGGACATAAGGGGACTAAATGGTAATGGAAAAAAATAAAATAAAGATTAAATTAATTCTGGTCAAGATGAAAGTGTAGGTAGGCTCGCTTTGCCTCCTTGCACAACCATAAGAAGGAAAACAACAAATCTAAAAACAAAAACAATCAGAACTGCCAGAAGATTGAACTGTATGGAAGTCTGAAAACCAGGGATTTAAAGAAGAAACATTCATCTAGATGGGTAGGAGAGGCAGAGGGATGCGGTGTGGTGTGGTCAGGTGGTAGCTGTGAGGCAGTGACAGTGAGGCAGTAGCTGCAGTGGCTGGTGGAACAGACATTCCCACATTCACGTGTGGTAGATAAAAACTGGGAGGGATAACTGGGGAGCAAATGATCCCAGCCCCAGGCAGACTGTGCAGCCCAGGGTTCTAGTACCTAGAAAATAAAACCTCGTAACCTCTGGCTATAAAAACCAGTGGGGGTTGGGGTGGTGGAAGAAACTGCCAGTCTTTTAGGAGAGTCCATTTAAAGGGCCCACAATGTTCTAGAACATACACAAACTCACTCACTTTGGGAATCAGCATCAGGGCAGCAGCTAGTTGGGAACCAGTCACTTAATAAGAAGTGGGGGAAGTGCCTGGAAATGGAGTGAGAAAGCCATGCAAGCAGCATTGTTCCCTCTCTGACCCCTCCCCCACATACAGGGCCACAAAGCCATGAAGTGGGTTGCACCACCCTGAAAAATACCTATCCCCTTACAACATCACAGGTGCATTGACACAGGGAGTCTAACAGCTCTATCTAATACACAGAGACATAGGGTGGCTGCAAAATTGAAGAGACAAAGAAATATGGCTCAAATGAAAGAATAGACCAAATCTCTAGAAAAAAACTAAGTGACATGGAGATAGCCAACCTATCAGATGCAGATTACCAGTTCAAAACACTGGTAATCAGTATGCTCACAGAAATGCTTGAGTATGGCCACAAAATAAAAGAAGTGAAGGCTATATAAAGTGAAGTAAAGAAAATGTACAGGGAACCAACAGTTGAAGGAAAGGAGACTAGGACTCAGATCAATGATTTGAAACAAAATGAAGAAGTAAACATTCAACTGGAACAGAAGGAAGAAGAAGAATTAAAAAAAAAAAAAGAGGGTTAGTAACCTTTTGCCCAACTTTAAACATACCAACTGCCAAATCATAGGGTTGCCAGAAGGAGAAGTGGAAGATCAAGAAATTGAAACTTATTTGAAAAAATAATTAAAGAAAACGCCCCAAACTTCGTGAAGGAAATAGACATAAAAGTCCAAGAAGCTCAGAGAATTCCCAACAAGTTGGACCCAAAGAGGGCCATACCAAGGCATATCATAATTAAAATGCCAAAGGTTAAGGATAAACAGAGACTCTTAAAAGCAGCAAGAGAAAAGGAGACAGTTACCCACAAAGGAGTTTCCATAAGATTATCAGCTGATTTCTCAAAAGAAACCTTGCAGGCAAGAAGGGACTGGTAAGAAGTATTCAAAGAGATGAAAAGCAAGGACCTACATCCAAGATCACCCTATCCAGCAAAGTTATTATTAAAAAATTGAAGGGCAGATAAAGTGCTTCCCAGACATGGTAAAGGAAAAGGAGTTCATAGTGACCAAGCCCTTATTTATAATGTTAAAGGAACTTATTTAAGAAAAAGAAGATCCAAACTATGAACAATAAAATGACAACAAACTCACAATTATCAACAATTGAACCTAGAAACAAAACCAAAAAGGCAAACTAAGCAAACAACTAGAATAGGAACAGAATCACAGAAGTGGAGATCACAGGGAAGGTTATCAGCGGGGAGGGGAAGGGGGAAAATGGGGGAAAAGTACAGGGAATAAGAAGCAGGGAATAATTGGTTCGTACAAAATAGACACGGTTGTTAAGAATAGTATGGGAAACGGAGAAGCCAAAGAACTTATATGTAGAACCCATGGACATAAATTAAGAAAGGGATTGCTGGAGGAAATGGGGGCACCGGGCAGAGGGGGGCAAGGGGGAAAATGGGACAACTATAATAGCATAATCAATAAAATATGCTTAATAAAAAGCTATACTTAATAATGGCTCATGTACTATGCTGTTAAGTTGATCCTTGCTATTTGGCAAGAGGCTACATGGACCAGTCCATAGAACTGTACATCTCCTGATGTAACAACTGGCTTCATCCAGAGCAAGTTATCTAAAATAAAAGGGCAAGGGTAAGTGCAGTATCTGTTAGGAACTAGCATCAGAAGTCAGACACCATCACTTCCTCTGTATTCTGTTTCATTCAGACCAGCCTGATACAGTGAGGGAGGGACTATACAAAGGCATGAATAACACAAGATAAAGATTTGGGAGCCCTCTTGGAGGCTGGTTACTATGCCTCCCCTATCCCCCCACCTTTCTTTGACAGCAGAAATTGATCACTTGTCTGTAGAAGTGAAAAACAAAATTCTTTTTAAAAAATTTTTTAATATATATTTTATTGATTATGCTATTACAGTTGTCCCATTACCCCCCTTAATTCTCCTCCACCCTGAACACCCTCTCCCACCCACATTCCCCACCTTTAGTTCATGTCCATGTGTCATAAGTTCTTTAGCTTCTATATTTCCCCTCCTATTCCTGCCCTGCCCCTGTCTATTTTCTATCTACCATCTATGCTACTTACTCTTTGTACTTTTCCCCCTCTCTTCTCCTCCCACTCCCCTATTACTAACCCTCCACGTGATCTCCATTTCTGTGGTTCTGTTCCTGTTCTAGTTGTTTGCTTAGTTTCTTCTTGTTTTTGTTTTAGGTGAGGTTGTTAATAATTGTGAGTTTACTGTCATTTTACTAGACATGTTTTTTATCTTCTTTTTCTTAGATAAGTCCCTTTAACATTTCATACAATAAGGGCTTGGTGATGATGAACTCCTTTAACTTGACCTTCTCTGAGAAGCACTTGATCTGCCCTTCCATTCTAAATGAAAGCTTTGCTGGATAGAGCGATCTTGAATGTAGGTCCTTGCCTTTCATGACTTGGAATACTTCTTTCCAGCCCCTTCTTGCCTGCAAGGTCTCCCTTGAGAAATCAGCTGACAGTCTGATGGGAACTCCATTGTAGGTAACTGCCTCCTTATTTCTTGCTGCTTCTAGGATTCTCTCCTTCATTTTAATCTTGGGTTAACGTAATTATAACGTGCCTTGGTTTGTTCCTCCTTGGGTCCAACTTCTTTGGGACTCTCTGAGCTTCCTGTACTTCCTGGAATTCTATTTCCTTTGCCAGATGGGGGAAGTTCTCCTTTATTATTTGTTCAAATATCTTTTCCACTTGTTGCTTTTCCTCTTCTCCTTCTGGTACCCCTATAATTCGGATGTTGGAATATTTAAAGATGTCCTGGAAGTTCCTAAGCCTCTCCTCATTTTTTTGAATTCTTATTTCTTCATTCTTTTCTGTTTTGTTCCTTCTGGTCCACTCCAATGATCTGAGTCCCAGTTTTCTTCCCATCACTATTGGTTCCCTGTGCATTTTTCTTCATTTCACTTATTGTAGCCTTCATTTTTTCATCTAGTTTGTGACCAAAATCAACCAATTCTATGAGCTTCCTGATCACCAGTGCTTTGAACTGTGCATCTGATAGGTTGTCTGTCTCTTGGTCACTTAAAAGGATGGGTTCTGGGGCTTTCAATTCTTCTTCTGTTTGAGCCATCTCTTTGCTGGTTGGTTTGTTTGTTTTTTTTTGTCTTGTGGAGCACCTGTAGTGAGGGATGGGGCCTTAGGTGTTCCCCAGGGCGGGGCAACCCAGTTGCTGGGTTGTGACGCTGTATGTGGGGGCGGGGTCTGAGAAGGAACAATGGCGCTTTCTCTCCTCTCTGTAGGACCTCAGACCCTTCTGCCACTTTCCACGAGCTAACTGGTGCCAATTCCCATGTGGGTGGGCCTGTGTACCCCACGGGACCCTCCTTTTCAGTCAGTGCCGCAAAGCTCCATTTCCCAGTGCTGGGACACTGAGTTGCGCGCTGGGACACTGAGTTGCGCGCAGTGCCTTGCTTCCCGATTGCTGCCTTGCTGGGTCTCCTGGTCGCCACCCCATGGCTGGGGCCCGCCAGCCACAGCCTCTTGTGTGCCCAGGGTCTGCCCTCTGCAGTCTTGAGCTCCACCCCCTGTTGCTCTGCTCTCTGCTCCGTGTCCCTTGCCCAGCCCAAATCCGTCCTTCCTACCATTCTGGATGTAGTGTCTAATTTTAACTCCTTGGGTGTCCGACTTCCATACAGTTCAATTTTCTGTCAGTTCTGGTTGTTATTTTGTTTCTATATTGTTGTTGTCCCTATCTTGGTTGTGTGAGGAGGCACAGTGCATCTACCTATGCCTCCATCTTGACTGGAAGTCCAAAAACAAAATTCTTTTAATAGAGTGGCCAGAAATTGGTTTGAAGATGGGTCTTTGTTAAATATGAAGGGTAAAGAGTATGCATTATCCTGTCAGTTGTTTGAGAGATGCAGAAATGCTGTTCTGTTACTTATTCAGGCTTCTTTTCTAAAGGCAGAGAAGGTATCATAAAAATCATAACTCAGTCTAGGTGTGTGTGTTTTGATGTTTGGAGATAATGAGGTTGTGATACTTTGTCTTCCAGAATAGCTCTCCTGTTTTCATCTATGAAATCAGGAGGTCTGACTAGCTCTCCCTGTGGTCCTTTCTCAGTCTCAGTTCTCTAAGATCCTGACTAACTTTGAGAGTTGGAGTGAACATCACTGTGACATACTAGATAGATGTAGGTCATTCTCCCATGCCTTGGTCACATCATCTTGTTTACTTCTTTCATATCATGTATCACAATTGAAATGATATTGCTGCTAACTAGTCTGCCTGTATCCTTTCTCCCCTCCCCCAAATTAAGCTCCAGAAGGGCAAACTTTTTCTTGTCCTCTGCAGAATTCCCAGTACAGACTGCTGTGCCTTCTAGATGCTCAGGAGGTTAATTATTTTTTGAGAGAATATACTACATGATTATTACTTCAAGCAGGCCATCTCAAAAGCCCCCCGCCCCCCTCCCCACACTTGGTTTATATCTTCTTAGGTTTTCAATCTTAACCTTTTTTGCGGGGATGGGGAATGACACAAGATTCTCTCTGTTGCTGAGAATGCTTTCCTGTCTCATTCAGAGTTGTTGCTTGGAAGGTTCTCTGACCTGGTTTCTTTCTGATACATGTTATTTTGAGTCTGTGATTACTATTTAAAATAATTATTTTAAAAGATGAGTTGGGTCATCCTGTGATTTTGTGCTATGTAAACTGGGAGCCACATTTCTTTTTTGCTTTGCTGGCTCCCCCTTTTTGCTTGTCATAAAGGATCCTTTTTGGATGAGTTACTTTGTTAGTTTTGACCTTGTCTGCATCCATGTACCTGAGGATTCTGACTTTAATATATACAGAACAGGAAAGTCACAATATCCACCCCTGGTATATGTTAACATCTTTTTTCTCTTCACTGTGCCTGGCTTGCAGAGAATATAGGGCTGTGTAAATTAGTAACAGTTTAAAGCTGAGGTAATGCTCTGCCAGAAAGTGGTGTTAGGATATTTACCCGAGATCTGCAAGAGTCTGTGTACCTCCATCATTTCCTTAGTGTGAACATCTCAATTCTGGACTGATTATTCATATGCATTCCAACCTGCCTCCGAGATTTTAGATTGTCTTCAGCAAAGGTTCTTGACAGTTTTTTGGATTGTGGACCTTTTTGCAAACCTGACAAAGTGTTGATCTTCTCTACAGAGAGCTATCTGTTTATATAAACCCACAAATTTTACATCAGTGGTGACCAACCTGCGACTCAGGATGGCTATGAATGTGGCCCAACACAAAATCATAAATTTACTTAAAACATTATTTGATTTTCAACTTAAAGCATTTTCAACTTAAAACATTATGTTCAATTTAAAGAAAAACTTGATCCTGTCTCTTTACTGGACTTTCATAGGTCCTATTTTCCCAGAGACAAATGTCCCTTGCTTCACATTCCTGCCTCATTCATGCCATCGCCATTTGGCAGCAACTACATTTGCAAGCAACTATTTTCAAGAATAAAACACATTGAGTAAAATTAGAACCAAAATAGGTGATGATCACCTTGAGAACTCATGAGAATTGCAGCTGCTTCTATCACACCAGATACTGATGAATAGTTTCTCAAATACAGTGTCAAACATCTCACTAGTTTTATGTTACCCTCTTTTATAATAAAAATGTTTTAAAAATCAGTGACATTTTATTACTTAGATATGTACATTTTCTATATTAGTGATCACAAACTTGGGACCTGCTCGATGACTTTAAAAGATTATCAAGAGGGCTACTGCAAAATTAGGGTAATTATGTGAGGGCTTTTTTTTCATATCCGTGGTGCCAGATGTCACAAAAATCATGCAGGAATCTTTTTTTTTTTTTAAATAGTTTATTTTTTATTTTTTTAAATTTTATTTATTTATCTTTAGAGGCAAAGGGAAGGAAAGAGGGAGAGAAATATCAATGTGTGGTTGCTTCACATGTGTCCCCTGCTGGGAACTGGCCTGCAGCCCAGGCATGTGCCCTGACTGGGAATCGAACCTCGATCCTTTGGTTCGCAGGCCCATGCTCAATCCACTGAGCTACACCAGTCAGGGCAGGGACGTTTTTTTCGCTCATCAGTTTTTTTAGTATTTGTGTATTTAATGTGTGGTCCAAGACAGCTCTTTTTCTTCCTGTGTGGCCCAGAGATGGCAAAAGGTTGGCTACCCCTGTTTTACATATATCATTCAAGACTGTATAGATTCCTGAAGGCCATCCATGTATCATGGTTAAGGACCGCTAATGTGAATTATTATTATTAATTTTTTATATTTTAATTTCTGTGGGAAATCCTTGGAAAGACTGAAAAACGGTTCTTACTAGTTAAGACTCAGAACATTACTGATTTTGGAGGTTCTTCTCCCATCTTGAAATATCTGAGAATCAGACTACTAGATCATCCAAGCAAACTCTTGTCCAGCTCAGAATTCAGAATTCAGGCTGGGTTTATTTTGAAGACAACAACTTAACTATGCCCTTTGTGATCTTGCAGGTACCTCTGCTGCATTAGCCAGATTGGATGTATGTAAAAAGAGACATAAGTATATCTGGATCATGAGGTAAGCAAGTGGCACTTCATTTTTGTTTCTCCATCTCAATTCAGTCCTCTGGCAGTATGTGGTTATTTCCTATCGTCCACACTTTACTGCATTGTGGGTCAGTAAGATGATAACTTTTTCTAAAGAGAAGGAAGCAGCCTTTCTTAAATTTTACCAGATTACTTCCTGTGCTGCTTCAAGTCAGATTTCTTTATTTTTATTTTATCTCATTTTTATTTCATATATTCACACTTCCATAGTAGATAAAAATTCCTCCTTCTTCTTTTTATGTATATACTTTGGAGAGTTGTGGACAGCTCTCATATTGTTCCTTGGTTGTCAGCCAAGTTACACACATTTAACTCCTTTAATCTTTCTTTGTAATCCTGTCAGCTTGGCTGCTTTTTCTAGGTCCCCCCAATTTATTTTGCATCAATAATAAACAGGAAAAATCAGGCTATTGGCTAGCTTCTTCTATACCTTTCATTCTTTTTGCTTCCTCGTTTTGCCTCATATTTCTTGTTGAACTAAAGCCAGCCAGACATCATTCTCTGGACCACTTTGGCAATACATGAATGCCTTGCCTACAACTATCAGTGGCCCACGTGGTAATAGCATCAGCAGTATATTCTAGAAGAAAGAAAGGAAATGTAAAAGGAGAACAGTGAGGAGCAAAATAATGTATTCTTTGATTATATGGCAGACTTACTTTTGCCACCCAGAGTAAATCATTGTACCTGAAACCTTTACCACAGGTTTTGTATTCCCAAAGTGCTGTGCAGGGGCATTAATTTGCATAATAAAGAAAGTCTGTATATTGTTTGAAGTTCAGCCACAGTTCTTACTCTATTTCTTCCCCAGGTCCTCTCTCCCCCCATTGCCTTTCCCAGCACTGATGTGATTGCTGTCAGAAATCGTGGCCACGAACAAAACTGGGCAGGGGACCATTTTGTCAGAAATTAGATAGACTCAGGTGGTAAATGCTCTACACTTCCATGTGGAACATCTGAGGCAAGTGCTTTAGTTCTTGCTATTTCTGTAACAGCCGTTGGTCTTCTTTTAACAGCTGATTCAGTGGGGATGTACAGGAGGAAGAGTCTCTGTACCAGGGGTGTCCAACCTTTTGGCGTCCTTGGGCCACTGGAAGAAGAAGAGTTGTCTTGGGTCACATATTAAATACATAAACACTAACGGAAATGGATGAGATTAAAAAAGGTTTTAAGTAAATTTACAATTTTGTGATAGGCCTCATTCATAACCATCCTGGGCTGCATGCGGCCCACGGGCTGTGGGTTGGACACCCCAGCTTGGTGCTTTTCATCAGCGCTGTATTAGTTTCACAACTCTCCCTCCTCACCCCTGCCCTGATTGGCAGGGAGAGAAGCATACTGCTTCTACATGATGCTGAGCTTAGTGTAAAGTATGCCTGTATGGGATCTGGGGTTGTCACAGTATATTCTTTCTTTTCATTTGGTTTGTAGAAAATGGACCTCTACCTCTTCTTATCTTGTGCGTTAGAGAGAAAAAGTTCACACCTCAAGAAGCTAATGGCTTATTGGTATTTTAGTCACCAGATTCAGGTAGTGTATTTAGTTGAAGTTTGCAATAGCACACACTTGGCTTTCTCATTTGTGTTAGCTATGCTTCTAGTACAGAACTGAATAGGATAGAAGAGACGGTTTTCCTGTTTGTGTCTGTGGCAACTTTGTAGATGATTTGTGGTTTAATCCTTTAAACATTTTTGATCGTTTATCACCTCCTTCCCTGTAAAGGCATAAAATATTCAGATTCTAATGTTATAATCTTTTAGTCAGATTATTTAATTTTGGAGAAATCAAGGTTAGAAAAGCAGTTGACATAGTTAGTTGTCTTTAATAGTGACCTAAAAGTTTTAATACTTATATTAGTTCTTTCTTTGCCAGATTTTATGGTCTTCCTTTATACTATTAGAATTTAAATAAGATTATGTGATTATGAACCATGTATTTCTTGAACATGTATTTCTGGCCTCTTAAACAGATATGTATATGACTTGAATCCCTTTCAGTCTGATTTTTTAAAATGTTAACCTCTCACATGGCTTTTAAACTGTCAACAATATTGTGCTCACACTAATTTCTTTGGGCAGTTGATTCTTTCTTCAGCATAACTTTTGTTTCTTGGGTCTTTTCAAGACCTGTCAAAGAAAACGAAATGCTAACCTGACTTTAAAGGGGCAAAAAAAAAAAAATCCTCCCCACTCCATGCTATATTATTCTTTGTTCTCTGCGTGCATCAGAGTGACAATCCCACACTGTCTCAATTGAGGGAGTCTCACACAAAAATAAAAAACAGCCTGGCACTGTTCTAGGATGGCAGCCAAAATGTTTTGTGTAGCTTGGTTCTGGCAGAGGTTTTCATAAGGCAAGAAGGTCTACCCTCCCCGCCACACCAAAGGAAGACGTGCAGCCTTAGTCTTCACTGCTTATACCATTTCTTTTCCCGTGTCTTCCTCTTTCTTCACAAAGCCCACCGTCATGAAACAAATATTTTTTCTTAAATAGAAACATCATTTTCCTCACACTTCCACATTTAGTGATGGCATTGTTCCTTATAGAAGCTTGTGCTAAATTTCCCTTTTTCAGCTCTCTTAGAGATTTCCTTCACAGTTGCATTTTTGCCACACTTTTCAGAAAACCCTTCTGAATATTGCTAACTTTGGTCATTTTGACATAGTGATTTTGATTGGTTGGAATCTTGCTTGATAGGTTAATATTTGAACAGAAACTTTTATATAATAGTTGCTTGTATTGCATGGATTTTTATGCCAATATATCTCTTGCTGAGACCAAGAAGTGTGCCATAGTTTTCTATTTTTGTCTAGAATTCAGAGTCAGTTCATATCTTTTATAAACTGAATATTCATCTTTAGAATGCCTGATAACGGTTACTAGCTAACCTGATGAACTTCCATTAAATAGAAGGATGTACATTTAAAAAAGTTTTTTTGAAATCAAAATGCAAGACATGGAAGTGTTTTAAGCTTTTGCAATACCCACTAAATTATAGTTAATTACCTACTGTTACAAGGCATGTGGGAATGTAGCTTTATGATTTTTAAGTGATGATTTGAGCAGGAGACTAAATTTTCACTGTGCACAAACATTCTATGATAGAATGTTCCTCAAAATGTAAATGTTTTCTGTTGTATTAAGCAAAAACAATTTATTTTAAAGTGATCTATTTTAAAAATGAGTGTTTTGCAGTCAAGATAAGAATAATTAAATAGGCAGAATATGTTTTCTTAGGAGATTGATATTATTTTGACTGACTTATATTTTTAAAATATTGTCAATTATTTTTGGCAGTAAGAAATTACTTTGGGAGGAGAAACTTAGGTATTTTTGTAACAGTGAAACATATGTGCCTGAAAAGAAGTATGTGGTACTTCATGTTAGAATTATTAATGTAAAACATTTTATATGCCATGTACTCTGGGAAATACTATATCCATATAGTACATGAGGATAAACTTGTGCAATTTAACAGTTGTTTTTTCCCAGGAATTTATTTTTAATTTAGAAAATGCTTTAAAGTCATTAAAAGGATTTGTAAAATAGGTATGTCAGAAGTATGCATTAAATAAACTCACCTGTTATTTTCTCTCATTCTCAAGACAGATTCAGCAACATATTGGCTCATTACTTTAACAAAACAAACAAATATTCAAATTGCTTTGTATATAATGCA
The DNA here is from genome assembly GCA_028533065.1 of Trachops cirrhosus. Classification (NCBI taxonomy): domain Eukaryota; kingdom Metazoa; phylum Chordata; class Mammalia; order Chiroptera; family Phyllostomidae; genus Trachops; species Trachops cirrhosus. The sequence goes on from CM052541.1 coordinate 69,377,942, forward strand.
CCTGTAATAAATACTGTGATTTTCCATTTCCCAATGCTGTTTTTTTTAACTTGTATTTAAGCAGCTTTTTCTATAGAGCCGCTGAAGTCAATCTGAGGTACCTTTAAGTTATATCAATTAAATCTTTAGGTCAGCATTTTAAATTTCAGAATTATGACATTTTGAGAAGGAATGCCGGTGAAAATGTTTTTTTTTTCTCTTGGTCCAGTTAAGTGCATGACTGTCTGTCTTGAATCCTCTGTACCCAAGGCCTGATGATACTAGAATAGGAGGTTAAAGACAATACAGACCAAAAACTCTCATTCTGTATGTTCACATATGCAGAATAGTGTTTACTATATATTAAATACTATTTGTTGACTTGAAATACATTTTCTCCAGTGGCATAATTTTTATTTTCAATTAAGCCCTTTACCTTTTCTGTGGTAGGAATATATCTTTTGGTGACTTAGGAACTGCAGCATGAATTGTCCTATTTATTTGTTTATTCTAACTATACACAGAGGTGTAATAGAAATATATTTAAGACCTGTAATATTTCAGCAGGGTTTTTTTTTTTTGGCAAATGCTGTTGAGTTTCTCATTTTTGTATGTAATAAATCCTACAATTTTGTTTAATTTGGAACACATATCAAAGCTATTATACATTATGGTTTGATATTAAACAATTTTAGGAATTATGATTTAGTAACATTTGTAGAAACATGGAAAAATAAATTTATTAAGGGATGACAAAGCAAAGCTAGATAAACACTAAATATCATTATATTAACTAGGATTTTATTATATTGAATGTCATGTATGTAATTATAGCTAATATTTTATTTCATTTTAATATCAGTACATATTTTAAACATAACCCCTGGGTAGGTGATTTGACTGTCTTGTTTGATATCAAATATTGGTAATATACAATAACAAATAGTGATTTCTAAGTTTATCTGGTCAAACTATTAGTAATACCCCCTCAAGCATACGGTACATACTTTAGTGTTAAAATCCAAAGGAGAGGGTATTGCATGAAAGCATATGTGTTAATTCAGTTGTTTGGTTCCCTTCTCCCTCATTTTTGATAATTTTAATTTCCCCTGCTTGACATCTTATAGTATCATTCTGTAGAATACTTTTTCAAGTATTTCATATGTTTTCTGTGGCATCTCACACTGCTCACTTTTTATCCAGAGTACCATATGAGTTCCCCACTTTTTAGGTTTACGCTGCATATTTTAAGCTGCTGATAGTGTAAGTTGATTGCAAGGTAAAGTGACATTTAGCTTTTTGAGCTAGTCTCATTTTTAGCATGAGAGCAGGTTTTTTCCTCCCTGTCCTAAATCTTCTCATATTTCCCAGTGAAATAGTCTTACTAACACCAAACAAAGACATTCAGAGATTTGGCTACAGCAGCAATTGAAATGCATCAAAAAGTGGCTACTACAATACAATTTTATTAATGAATGATCTACATTGGTTCCAGCTGTGTCCATGTGATTAGGCCTTCACCAGGCAACAATGGGTGTTTCCCTACTGCTTTTATTTGATTTCCAAGAATGTGTCATCTGTTACATCAGCCCCTGCCAATATGCCCCTTGTAAAAGTACTTTGTTTTTTTTCCTTCCAAATTTCTGAAGCATAAGTTGAATACCCACACACATCCCTGCCGAAATATTGTTTTTAATGAATAAATGGCCTAGGTTTGTATGCCTGGTGTTGCATACCAACATTTCTGAATATAAATTCAAGTAAACATTTATTGAGTTTATCAGTAAATTTTTGGAAGTGTAGTTGTCTGGTAATGCTAAAGATAGACTATTTTCACTTCTACGCTTTCATCTTAATATTTTATTACAGTGGTATAATGTGTTATAGAGGTGGACAAGCTTGCAGATTGAAATGGGGATCGTCCAGATTGTTCCCTTCCCTGGACCATATGGTATAGTTCTAAAAGCTTTTTGTATGCTGTCTGTTCAGTTTATTGTAAACTCAATCTTTAGTGCACCTAAAAAGATAACCAAATAAAAATGGGCTTGAGAAAAAGGCCTTTATATCATGTAAAGGCCTTAGAAATACTTGTTTTCAAGCAGATAACTGTAGATGAAGTTGAAGTTGAGATGATGTGGAGACTTGTCATTCTCTGAATATTCTTTTGAGTTCACATGGATTGTTGTAGATTGCCTTTGAATACTGGTTTTTAAAACGAAGAAATTTATGTTATCTAACTATACTTACTATCCTTATTTGTCAGCCTCATGAGTAAGAGAATGTAGTTTTTGTCTAGTTTACAGAAAAGCTTCTACCTGTAAACAATGCCAAGGAATATATAAATGCCAGGTTTTATGAGTATATCAGGTCTTACTTATTTATTTTTATAGATTTCAGTGACAATTTAGGGCTGGGACTTTCAATAATTATATCCTGTTAGCCTCTGCACTTAAGAGATTGTTGAAAATTTTCTAATTCTATTCCCTTTATACCCGACCTATTATGGTTCCATAATTCTATTTAGGAAAATAAGAAAAGAAATTGCTTATTCTGTATGCTCATTCTCTTTAAAAGGTGAGAATGGAGTGATTTCTTCTGCCTCTCACTCCCGTTCTCTCCAAAGTAAGACACTGTTAGAGAGAGCATTAGACATTATATCCATTGCTTCTTGGCACAAGAGATTTGAAGCTGAAATTCTACCCAGTGCAAAAAGAGGATAGCCTGTGAAGAACATACTTCTCTACTCTATCATTACCTTGAACCACTGAAAGTGTGACTGAAAGGAACTCAGTGTTATTGGAATGTGTAATTTTGCTCTGAATGGTCACAGTGAATATATTTGAACCAAAAAAGGCAGGAAAGGTATGTGTGGCATATGGAGTTGATAGTGATTGATATTAATGAGTATTTTCAACACTGTACTATAGAAAATATCCCAAGTATTCTATACATTTAAATGTCCAATACATTACTATACATTAACTATGTCCAATGGAAACATATATGGAAAAATGATTAGTTTAGGGAATTTACTAGAGATAGATGAGATATAATAATAATATAATAATGCTAGTTGTGAATTGGACACAAAATACTAGTTGGATATATATTTTTCAGGGTTGAAAATTTGTCATAAACAGAACTGCTAATTTCAAGTTGGGGAGTCTTTTCTATTTAAAAAAATACTGTTATCTCATGGTCTTTCATTTATTATAAAGTTGCTTTACAAAGTGCTCACAGAACTGAAAACAGTTTATAACTACAGACAAGCTAGGTTCTTCCTTCTCTTTTCTTTTTTTTTTTAATATATTTTATTGATTATGCTATTACAGTTGTCCTATTATCCCCCCTTCA
>CM052541.1:69381774-69514492 GCA_028533065.1 Trachops cirrhosus
GGGACCCTTTTTCTCCACAGCCTCTCCAACACTTGTTCTTTGTTGCTTTGTTTATGATGGCCATTCTGACTGGTGTGAATTGGTATCTCATTGTGGTTTTAATTTGCATCTCTCTGATAGCTAGTGATATTGAGCATCTTTTCATGTGTCTCTGAATCCTCTGTATGTCTTCCTTGGAGAAGTGTCTGTTCAAGTCCCTTGCCCATTTTTTAATTGGGTTGCTTGCCTTCTTAGAGTGGAGTCATGTAAGTTCTTTATATATCTTGGAGATTAAACCCTTGTCTGAGGTATCATTGGCAAATATGTTTCCCCATACAGTTGGTTCTCTTTTTATTTTAATACTGTTTTCTTTAGCCATGCAGAAGCTTTTTATTTTGATGAGACCCCATTTGTTTATTCTTTCCTTTATGTCCCTTGCTCTAGGGGACTTGTCAGTAAGAATGTTTCTGCGTGAAATCTCTGAGATTTTCCTGCCTATGTTCTCCTCTAGGACTTTAATGGTGAAGTGACTGATATTTTTAAGCAGAATGTTAAATTCCAAATTGAGAAGGAATGAAAATATTTGTTAGGGAAAATTAAATAGCTGTATATGAAGATCAAATTGTGGTTTTGAAAAGAGCGTGCAAATCATGCAATTGGGAAAGTACCCTTTAAAATAGCACAGTTGTTGAACACTTTCTGTTTGCTAAGTGTTGGGGACAGGCATTACTTTGAGCAAGGTGAAGTACAGTTTTATTAGTGAAGAGCATCACTGAGTTGTTGAGACTAATAATTTTGTGGAACAACATTATTAAGAAAAGCGATATGCCATATATGCATATCAGAGTGTAATTTTGGAAAGAGCTTGCAAATCATATAATTGGAAAAGTACATTTCAAAGTAGTTTTAAAGTGTCTCACAAAGAATGTGGCTCTAAGTCTTCTTACTAAGTCTTTCATAAATCCCTAGTTCTTAGTTATCACAGCAGGAAACAAATGTCAGAGTTGAAGAAATATGAACATCCATGACATTGTGGGAGAATAAAATATTAGAGAGCTACATCTTTTTCATTATGAACCCAATTTTTTAATGTTGCTATTTCATTACACATAGTAGTATACAAGTTATCATACACCTCAGGTTGTACATCCTATAATCAAATAGTAATATAATAGTAAGCTCGCATGACACATTTTCTTCAATTCAAACTAGTGCTCAGGAATCTGATTCTTTCCTTACTATTAGCCAAACTTTAATTATGTAGAGTACTATCAGTACCTATAGTTTTTGGATTGCAAGGTTATTACTCTGCACTTGAAGCCAGATTATATTTCAGTCTTCAGAGATTACATCGAGGTTTCAGGAATTAGGATGGATTTGCCATGCCTGATTTTAGAAGTTTTTAAAAAATAACTTTGCCATAGCATTTATCTTTGTCTCTCCCCGCCCCCATATAATAATTAAATGTAGTATAATCCTTTGAGGAAAATTTTTTATAGGTAAATGTATTTTTACTACATATTCATTTTTCATAGGTTCTGTTAGGGGAATCAGTGGTGACATATTTCAAAACAAAAGTCTTTTCATGCTTATTTTTTACTATTTAATGAGATTTCAGGTATATTTTACCAACTGGGGTTTCCCTGATGAATCATTGAAGTAAGTGAGTGGGCTGGAAGGTAACACTAACTTTTCTCAGTACTGCCCTATTTTATTCTACTGGGTTATTAGCTGCTTTTTAAAAATAGAACCTGGTGTGTTGGAGTTGGTGGGTGGAGGTGCAGAAGGAAAGGGGTCAGTGAGAAAATACCAGGTAAACCTCTGATGACCTATTGGGAAATGCTACTCAAATTTTACTTTCCCCAGCTTAAAGCATTTAGTGTTTAAGCTCACTGTTTTTTTGCTCTGCCAAGCTTCATTTTCCAAATATTGTATATAGGCAAATAGAAAATATATTTTTACCCATTGATAGAAATTTAAGGTGTCAAGCCATGTATATATTAACCTGTGGAATCAATTTCTCATGTGTGTGGGATTAAAACTGTTAAAACCATCATCACTGAAACTATACCTTCCTACAACCAATAGCAGTAAGGTGTCTGTGGAATATATTAATACAACAATTCCTCTCTCTGATTTAAAAATTTTACTTGGTATCTGGTTGGAAAATTTTTTAAATATTATAGGTAACAGAATTGACATCATATATGAGGGCTAACTGCAGGTTTCTAATGTGATTTAGGATCAGTTTTTAAAAGTCCACATGATTTATTTATACGTAGCACATCTTTTTCAATAAATCAATGACATATTGCAATCTTCCTTTAGCTATACTGTTAAAAAAATACTCAACTACCACAGCAGTTGTAACTACTAGAGGAGGTAGACAAAAAAATGTAGTTCACCTTGAAAATGATCATAGCTCAGGGAATAAAGAAATTGGGTCAAGCTGAAAATAAATGCAGGTACAATGACAAAAAGTTTTAATAAAAATTTAAAAATATTCACAGCATTAGTTTCAGGCCACTTTTGTTCTAAGTGATCTTATCAATATATTTTCAGTTTTTATTTGATACAATTTTAATAGCACTTGTTCATTTTGGTCAAAATGTTTGTATGAAATGCTATTGTGATTTTTTCACTTTCCATCCCCTTTTAATTATAAATACAAACTGTTTGGAAAGGTAGATAATTCTTAGTTCATTTTGACCTCTGGTGGTTTTAAATAGAATTTGAAGTTATTTAAAATTTCTATGTTATAGCTGTCACTTTGACTCACTTTATATTGCAAATTTAATGTGTAGCATTTAACCATGTATCATTAAATCATAGTATTGATAATGAATTAAACTTCCATAAAACTTTAATAGTATAGTAGATTCTCATTCATTGGTATCACTGAAGAGTAAAATATGGTGAAGAAATGAGTTTTTTTTTTTAAAAGAAAACAAGCTTACTTGTTTAAGCAGAGAAACTTAATAGCTGGTAAAATTTATCTGAAACATTTTATATGCTCTTTTAGGGAGCAAGAATGGATTCGCCGTTTATTCTTTTCTTAATGTCATAAATTATCATGATATTGTCATGCAGAAAGGATCAGTATTTGTTTCCCAATGTAAGGTTGTTTTTTTTTTTTTTTTTTTTTTTTGCTGTTTCTTCCTTTCAAATGCCACACCCTTATTTGGATAGACTTATACAATTTAAATGCTTCAAGCTTTAATAACTGTGATTGTATACGTGCTGATGCTTTAATAGATTTATTCACCCTGTGAACTATGTAAGACATTAGTCTGCATGCAGGCTCACCCACCATCTTTGACAAACACTTGCTCACTGCTGTAAAGGAGACTCTGCTTGCTTTGGAGTAAGTTCCCTCAATGTTGAGGCCCTTTTCCTGCTGCTCCCAAGGACTCACTCTCTAACAACCATTGCTAGTGGTGCAAAAATGTCTGTATTCACCTGACTTGCCTGTGAACATCTGTGTTGTCAGAATGACCAATTGCAGTTTTCTGAGAGTATTGCTAAAATGGGCAAATAATGTACTCCCTTTATCCTTTAGCAAATTCTAGCATAACAGCAAAAAATCCTATTTTAACCAAGTTTTTTTTTAACCTCATGCTTGTTTCAAGCAGTATTTTCTAAAACAAAATGAAGCACAGCTTTAGTATTTGAACTGTTCATTAACATGCTATAATGACATTTGGCTTGAATCTTACGTTTAAAAATCAGCTTTTTGCTTGTACCTAATGGGGATCATCTCTCTTCCAGGTGTGCTTTAAGAAGAAGACCACAGAAAAGAACACATTTTCTTCTTGCCACAAAAATTGCAATAGAAAAGTAAGTGGGGGAACTGCCAGGATAGGGCTGCCTCCACAAAACAAGCAGGACAAATTTCCATGAATCAAAGCCACTAAGTATAGTTTTCAGAGATGGTAGGACATAGTTACTTTCCCTAGAAAAATACCCAAAATGCAGACACACCCATTGGCCACTAGCAAAATGCTCCAGTAAATGCTAGTTCAAACCTGTGCATTTCACTCTTCTTACTGAGCTATTAAAGGGGTGGAAATCTCCTATAGCTATAATCTTTTTTCCCCTTCTCTATTTTTCAGCCTCCCACATGCTTGGCGTTAGTTCTGCTTGCGGATTGTCTTGAATCTACAGCAGCACCTACACATACTGCCTCCACAGTTTGCAGATAACTCATGATTCAGACTCATAGAAACATCTGTAACTATATGGCATAATATGTGCTCTAGATTAATCATGGAAAAGGACAAAATAATGAAGAATCAAAAAGCTTTTTTTTCTTCCACTAATATTGATGTTGCTTTCTTTGAGGTTATGTGTGTGAAATATTCTTTAGAATGGTTTATATCACATTCCATCACTTGAGGAAATATCTCAGGACATTTTTATTAGAGTCTTTTAGAGACCTTTTAAGAATATAAGGTGCACATACACCTTAGCTTAGTTAGGTCAGAGGAAATAATGCGAGATAGTAGTATCTGTGTTGTGATCTAGTAAGCAAATTAATGTTAAGCTGCTTTTATTCTTCCTTTAAACCTTTGATATAATTTTCAAAATTGCCTTTTATTCTCTCTAGTTACTTTCTAGAAGTTTTCGTCATTTGAGGGAATAATGGCTACAATTTTGTTAAATGTGGAAGTATTTTTTAACTTACTGAATGCTGTGTTAAGAGTTGAAGTTTCCAACTGGCCTGAAAAAAATTAAGCCTCTGCATAGCTTCCTTCTTAGCCACAAAACCTGTTGGGCTTTTAAAATTATATTTAAAGTGAAAGCTGCTGATGAGGAATGGGTAACCCCCACTGCATTTGAAATGCATGTGTATATCTTTCCCATTTGTCCTTGATGGATAGGAAGGAGGTCATGACTGAAAATTACTAGAGGATTTGAAGGTGTTCATTCTCCTTAAGTAGGACAATTTATGCTCGTAATGGGAGGGGCAGAATACTTATTACTGATTGTAGACTACTGGGCTTCAGTTTCATCTTCACAAGCACCTCTGTGGTTAGTATTGTTGTCCTCACTTTAGAGGAGGTGATAGTGAGTCCTACAAAGTTAAGTAGCTTGACCAAGGTCATACAACCAGGAAGTGACAAAGCTGAGCTTTAAACTTGTATTTCCCTGATCCCAGGGTCCATGCTTTTTCCATCTGAAGAATACTATTTCTTATTTTGCAGATAATTGAAATATGTGTTTGTATATTTTCCAAAAAAAATGCTCATTGGGAGATTCAAAGATCAGGAAATAAGCTTGTATTCATTTCTGGCATTTTTTTTTGAAAACCATTTGAGACATTTTGCTTTGAAATGCAGTTTAGGCATTGCTTTGAGCAAGGTGAAGTACAGTTTTATTAGTGAAGAGCATCATTGAGTTGTTGAGACCAATAATTTTGTGGAAAAACATTATTAAGAAAGCAATATGCCATTTAATGAGTGGTATTTACTTCTGTCATAAAGGAAAATTCAAACATCTGGAATATTTTCTAAACAGTGTAGTGTTTATGTTTCTTCCTTCTAACAGGAAATAGCATATAATTAAAGTGTATATAAAAGTTTTTATATTCATGCATACATTTTTATTTCACTAGCACATTAACAAAAGTCATATTATTCAAATAAAAAATTTCTTGATAGCCAGTTCTCTGTGATGAAAAATTTACCATGTTTTTCATAATAACATTACTTTATTTCTCTTTATGGATTTGTCATTTAAAGAAGGGTGATGGAAACCTTGCTGGTTAATAGGCATATAGCTTTACTCCACATTTTTGGTCTTTCTTTGGGAGTGGGATATATACAATTGTGAGGAAGTGATCAAGGTTTGTTCAGTGTCTCCAGAAATTATATCTTAAGATTTATGACACTAGAGAAATAAAATTTGAATATGAATGTGCTTTCATATAAATATGCATTCATTGGAGACTTTGATAGCTGCTGCATTTAAAAATGGGTTACTGTATTTTGCCGGGTATAATGTACAGTTTGGGCACAAATTTTTGAGGGAAAAATAAGGATGTGCAATATACCTGGGTATAATGATCACATACCATGGGTGTAATAATGGGGACAATAATACCATGTATAATGCACACTAAAGTGTGGCTACATTATATGGGACAAAATACAGTAATATGAGAATTACAGAATCAGAGAACGTCTGAACTGGAAAGGGCCTTACAAATGAAGGGCTCTCGGAGTGGGAGACTGTCCAAGACTGGATGCAACTCTAGGCCATGCCAGTTCTGAGTTGAGTGAGTCAGATCAAAGCCGTTTCAACTAGGAAAGGACCTAAACTTCCTAGAGTAGGAGAAGAAACTGAGTCACTGTGGAAGTAATCTCAGGGCATGAAGAAAACAGAAATCAGAAAATTGGAACATCCTTTATGTCCTCTTACATTAAAAAGTGGGGACAAAACCTATTTTTTTTAAATGTTTGTAAATTATTTATATTTGATTTCTGGGTACAATCTTTTAACTTATTTTTATTTAAAAATCTTTGTACACATATACATATATTTGAAAATGCACATTTTTTGCTTATTATCTAGAATCTGTGACAGTTGAAGGGCCAATGAGTACTCTTATCATCGAAGCATTCTATGGAGGGTCCCATAAACAGCTTGTGGATCTTCTCCGAGAAGAGTTGGAAAACTGTGTTCTTTATACTCTTCCTGCAAAGAAGTGGCATTGGAGAGCACGGACATCAGCTTTATACTTCTCTCAGAATATTCCCATCAGTGAACATTACAGGTAATTATTGCTGAGGCTGCATCTTCAGTCTGTTTGTTGTTTTTCCTCACCTGAGGACATTTTTTCATTGCTTTTGGGGTAGGGTGTGGGGGGCAGAGAGAGAAAAAGAGAAAGTGAAGTATTGATGCGAGAAATAACGATTGGCTGCCTCTCATAGGCTCCCCAACCCGGGCGGGGGGGGTGGTCAAACATGCAACCCAGGTGTGTGCCCTGACTGTAATCAAACCGCAAACATTTGAGTTACAGGCTAATACTCCAACCAGCTGAGCAACACCGGCCAGGGCTTAAGCCTGTTTTTAATGTACCTATATAAGGATGTTGCTTCTCTATTGATATCTATGAGATTTTCTCCAACTATGGAATTGGTCAGTATGACAGGTCAGTACAGACAGCAGAGCAGCAGAGTACATTATACTCTGAGGACTCCAGGATGATAGAGAAGTGACCTTATTTATTTGTTTGTTTATTTAAGAAATATTTCTTGATGTCCTTTTAAAAACATAATTATGTTTTTATTTTAGGTTTTGTTTATGTATTTTTAGAGAGAGAGGAAGGGAGGGAGAGAAACACTGGTAGTTGCTTCTCGCATGCCCCCACCTGGGGACCTGGCCTGCATCATAGGCATGTGCCCTGACCAGGAATTGAACCAGTAGCCTTTTGAATCACAAGCTGGTGCTCACTCCACTGAGCCACACCAGCCAAACAGTGACTGCATTTAGAACCTACATGCTTTTTCTCATTTGTCTTGTGATTTTATCACATGCACAGGTATGGGTATAGATAACACTTTTTGGCCTGAGACAGTTGATCTTGGGCCTGTTGGGTTTTTTTCTTTTATCTTTTTCTTTTTCTTTTGGTTCCATAACCTCCGATGCCTATTTTAGTGAGTATGCTGTTTTCATTTATCATGCCTGCTCTATAGTAGGAGCTGATGTTTTAATGATGGATATGATCAAAGTCTGTGCCCTTACAGGATTTAAAGATTATTAAGATAGAGATAGACATGTGCATGCAATGAGAGTATGAAAAATACAAAAGTTGGTTTTTACCATGACAAACTACAGGTGGCTTTATATAGTTGGCAAACTTTGCTTAATCTTGAAGGATGAGTGGATTTGGGGGACACAGACCTCACTTATGAATTCTGATTTGTTATGAAGTGGGAACTAGGGGTATCTATTAGAAAGTCTTATGGGACACATTAAAAAGATGGATGAGCAATACCAATTAGAGTTTTAGGAGAAAAATGTAGAATGGAAACCCCTTGAACATTTATACCTCTTTATTCTCTTTTTGAATGTACTATCAAGTGTCTCCTGATTGGTAAATAGTGGAAGATTTCCCTGCTGTGGTTTATATATCTGATGTTCTTGCCATTCTGGGTAGGACTGCATAGGTTTAGGCAGGAGTGGGGAGTACCAGGCTGATAACTAATGGGGTAAGGGCAGACAGGTTGTTAGAGAAAGGGCACCTTGCACACTGCAGTGCTCACCTTGGCTTCAGTCGCTGTACCCATTTGCTGCTTGCAAGGTGGAGCAGTCACAAGGGAGACAGGAGCTTGAAATTTAAATATAGTTGCTGTTTTTTGTAGTAATGTGGGGAATTCAGAGAATAACCTTTTTGGTGAATGAAAACCATTCATCATCTTTGAGAACTCAGATTGTCAGGTAGAATAGAAGTGAGCACTCAGGTCATGTTGCTTGGGATTTTAAAGATAAATGCTGTTTTGAGGCATATTGAAAATTTTGTAATTTCTCTAACCTCAACTGTATTTTTCCTTACATGATTTAACATTTTGTATTCTGATATTACTAAGTGAATATTGTTGATTCACTAAGAGTATGAGAAATCTCAATGAATGTATCAATATAAAAGTTTAAAGCCAGTGATTAGACTATTGCTGTGTTAAAGTCTGTTTATAGTTGCTTTCACATCTCATTTGTTTCCACTGCACCAGTTGTATTTTACCAGAGGTCAAGTAGTCTGGTTGACTTTATGGCACATTTTCATTTAATGTTACCATTTGATATAATAAATTTCTACAGTGATTTAAACATTGAAATGAACCATTGCTATATCCCTCTGCTATTGGATTTCATTTTGATTATGCAGTTTTTCAGAGTGAAATGATTGTATTACAACTATATGTATGTGGATAGCATGCAAACAAACACTTCTTTGCCCATGGCTTCCGCACACCCTTTTAGGCCTGAAGCATTTGAGGTTAATCATCATATTGCTCTTTGAAGCCATTTTATTTGGGGAGTAGATTTCTGAAAGATCGTGATGTAAAGTTTACTTGTTCATAGCCAGAACCTCTGGGTCTGGTGTCTGTGATCTTTCAAGGATGGCCACGTAAGCCATGCAGTTACCTGTATTAATCTAATCAGACTTCATAAAGGATCTGCCTCGGCAGCTTAACTTCCAGTCATAGCTGACCAGTGGTGACATGTGCTCTTTCCCAAGCAACTTTTCTGAATACTTTTGGACAGATAGTTGCATCTTGAAAACTTATGCTAAGTTAAAAAATACGTTCACACAGTTCTATATTGAAATGCAAGAATAATCTTTTATTACATCAGATAAATCTAATCTCTGTAGAGACTTAAAAATATGAAGAATTTTTGTTTTCTGATTACTTACTCTTTGTATATTTGGAAAATGAAATCACCAAAATTCATAAAGAGAAAATGAATAAGCACCAATATTGCCTGCTATGCAAAGTCACTGAGAACAAGTAGGAATGTGTCTGATGAGAAAGACGTTGAATAGAGGTGCATGCTACTTTACAACTTCTGTACATGTAGTCACTGTTACGAGCTTGTTATCTGGAAAATATTTTATTACTAAAAGGATAAATGCCTCAGCTTAAATCATCAGTTGGGTTCTACTTTATCTTGACAGCTGAGAGGATACACCATGATTCACATTTTGGGCTGTGTAATGTTGTTAGAGATCACAAAACCTCCAGAAGTTATTTTTTTCAAAAGTAATCAGTAAGTATTATAAGTTTTAGGTAATATGAAAGCTTTGCCTTCTGGAAACTTCACAAAATACAGCAAAATGTTTTCGAAGATGTGCCTTAATTTTGTGTTCTGAAATATATGAGTCATTTGTCCCAGGATTGATCCTTCCTGTTTTATTAAAATACACCTAGACTAGGCATCAAAGACATTTTTCTTTTGGCAGTATCTATACTGAACTGAAAGAATCACTGTTACTTAAAATCGTTTTTCACTCTCAGATGCTTACAGTTCTATTTTCATTCCATCTGAGATATTGTGGCATCTACTGATTATTGACCACTTAACAGTTCTTTGCTGTTAACAGAATCACAGTGTTCTTTGGGGTGGCTAAGTCACCAGCCCCTGGGAGTAAAGCACAATTGACTTAAGTACATCTTGATGATTCTGTTGCTGCCAAATTTCCCCACCTTTGCTTACAGCTCGGAATAGTCAGTCTGTCACTAGGTTTTGGCAAATTTGATTTAAGTGTATGACTTGGGTGTTCTTCCAACAGAATTTTTTTGTTTTGTGTTTTTGCTTATGGAAGGAGGAAGCCATCTCTTCTTTCCTGCATCTGGATGTGGTTGTGATGTCTGCAACCATGAGGTGAAAAGATGAGGGCAAAACGCCTGGGCTGCCAAAAATGGCTGATGGAAGGCCGGGAAAAGCCTGGAGTAGACTTCCATTTTGAGCAGTACAGCTACCTAGTCACCTGAAAATCCTGTGTTCTAAAACATCTACTAATGCTCTGTGAAATGTGGGATTTCTTTTAAGTTCATAGTTGAACTGAACAAAGTAACAGAGGATCTAAAGAGGGATCTGGAAATTAGAGTGGGAAGCTGGTTTTGAAGCTGTGGTTGCTTCATTTTCATAAAAGGAACTGGTTATGTTACATTCTTGAAATGAAATATTGTTCTGCTCTAACCTGAATTAAGAGGCTTTCACTGTTCATTCTCTCTCTCTCTTTTGAATTCTTACCTGAGGATATACTTAGAGAGAGAGGAAGGGAGAGAGAGAGAAACAAAAAGAGAGAGAGGGAACTATTGATGTTAGAAACATCAATCAGTTGCCTCTGGAATGTTCCCTGACCAGGATCGAACGCACAAACTTCAGTGTACAGGAGGACACTTCATCCAACTGAGCCACCCGGGCAGGGCTTTCAATGCACTCTTATGAGAACTTGTCCAAGGCGTATTAAGCGACGGAAAATAAGGTGCTAAGCAGTGTTATTAGGTGCTGCTTTTGGTACAAAGAAAGGAGGTTAGAAGAACAAAACAACAACAGAAGTTGTTGGAAATGAGTGAAAATAGTTGCCTGAGGTCCAGTGTCCAGAAACTGTCCCCACTCCCCTTCCCTTTCCCTGTGCCCTGGCCAGCCTCCTACTGCCAGGATCCGCATCAGGCTGTAGCAGCTCTCCACAAGTGGTTCTCGCCCTTCTGATGAAATCATTCTGAAGTGTGTGCAGCAGAGAAATCATTAACAGATTCCTAAAAAAGCCTCCAAGTCAGGAAATGCAGGAACATGACTCTAAATAACTCATGGGCCACAGAAGAAATCATAATGGATACTAAAAAATAGAACTGAATCATAATGAACATATTGTGTATCACAAAATGGGTTGCATCTAAAGTGACAGTCACAGCCACATCATCTTTAATAACTCTATTTTTATTTTTTTATTGTGATGAGCAGGGCCCCTCGTACTTGAATCTAGGAGTAGTTCTGGGAAGAAAACTGTAAGAGTAAAAGTGAAATTGAAAGGCCATTTCCAATTGAAATGAACAAACTCAAAGTAGTTATTTTGAAATAATAAAATAAATCACAGGCATGATTGATTTTTATAAAAGACCCAATTAATTTTTATTTTATTTTATATTTTTTATCCTCAGAGACATACTTATTGATTTCAGAGAGATGGGAAGGGAAGGAGAAAGACAGGGAGAGAAACATCTATGTAAGAAAGAAACATGGGGCTGCTTCCTCTTGTACACTTCCTGACTGGGGACCAAACCTGCAACCTACACATGGGCCCTGACCAGGAATCGAACCCAGGACCTTTTGGTTGACGGAACGATGCTCCATCCTACTGAGCCACACTGGCCAGGGCAAGGCGCGGTTAATTTTTAGAATGAAAAAAATATAGCTGCATATAAAGCAGAGATTAATAGAAAGGAGGAAATGCTCTTAATTGTTCCATGTTAATACATTTGAAAACTTAAACAAAATGGGTAATTTTTCAGAAAAACACAACTTACAAAACCTCAGTTAAAATGAAATAGAAAACCTGAATGGAACTATACTCATTAAAGATGTGGATACATTAGCTAAAAATCTTCCACTAAAAGACAGAGACTGGGTTACTGCACCAGTGAAGCTCTACCTCTATCCCAGCTTGTGTTGCTTGAGATTCATTCAGTGTTTCATGCTTCAGTTTTCTGTTTCTTGTAGCCATACAAGTCCTAATAGATGTTGATTATCGTTGTGATACCTACCCCTTACCCCTGACCTTTTTTTTCAAATGTCCAAGGGTGAGGAAAGCAAATAGTTGGATAGAAAATAAAGGGAATGAAAGTTCATTTGGGTCAAGTAATGCATAAAGTGAAATTAAAGCTTAAGGCAGTATTTGATTGTTGGTAATTGTATTATGATTTGCCATTTTCTTTAATGGTACCATGACTTTGGCTTTTGTTTAAGCAGATTCTTTTTTTAAGGAATGTGTGATTTTTTTTTCCTTAAATGAACTATCCCCTATGAAACATTGAATGTAACTTTCTTTGGGAAAATGAACATTTTTAGTTGATGTGAATTGCCTAAGTGTGTTCATTGTTTGTACCTAGCCATTATGAAAAAAGTTATGGCTAAATTAGTACATTATAGATAAATGAATCAGGAAGGTGGTGATCTCTCAAATAATTCTTTTGTAAATTAGTAATTTAATTACTTTGCTTAGCAGTTATATCTTATTTTGAATTGTAACTTATTAAAGATATAACCTTCTGAATAATACAATACTTCAATAACAAAACATCCTTTCATTAAAATGTACTTTTTTTGAATAATTTAATATATTTTAATTATGAAAACACTTTTTTTATTAGTGTGTATCATAGTTGACAGTATAAAAGTATGTGATGATTTAAGAAGTTGTAGCTAAGTGAAGTGTTAGGCTTACCTAGAGCAGTCATTTTACATCTCTGTAGTAAACAGAATAAAATTTAATGGAATTAAATAATAGTAATAACAGCTAAACATATTGAGCACTTACCATATGGTAGACATTCTGCAATCCGGGAAGTCAGATATTGTTTTTCTGGTTCAACAGAGGAGGAATCTGAGGCTTAGAAAGTTAAGTTACTTGCACAGGGTTACACGGCTAGCTGGTGGTCAGTATGTGATTTGAGCTCAAGTCTGGCCACCTGCAAGGTCCATGTACTGTTCATTCTTTTTTTAAAAATTGAATTTATTGAGGTGACATTGGTTAATAAAGTTATGTAGGTTTCAGGTGTACAATTCTATAATACATCATCTGTACACTATATTGTGTGTTCACCACCCCAAGTCAAGTCTCCTTCTATCACTGTTTATCCCCCCTTTTCTCTCTTCTACTTCCCCCAACCACCCTTTCCCTCTGTAATTACCATAATGTTGTCTGTGTCTATGAATTTTTTATTAATCTGTTCTCTTTTTTTACTCAGTCCCCCAAAACCTTCCTTTTTGACATCTGTCAGTCTATTCTCTTTATCTATGAGTCTGTTTCTGTTTGTTTATATTGTTTATTAGATTCCACATGAAATCATACGGTATTTGTCCTTCTCTGAATAGCTTAATTCACTTAGTACAACACTTTCCAGGTCCATCTATGCTGTCTCAAAGGGTAAAATTTCCTTCTTTTTTATGGCCCAGTAGTATTCCATTGTGTAAATGTACAAGGGCTTTTTTTTATCCACTCAACTACTTATGGGCACTTGGGTTGCTTCCAAATCTTGGTTATTGTAAATAATGCTGCTATAAACATAGAAGTGAGGTGCATATAGTCTTTTTAATTTATGTTTTGGGCTTTTTCAGCTGTATTCTCAGAAAAGGGTTCCAAGGCAGTTCCATTTTTAATTTTTTGAGGAAACTCCATCCTTCTTTGCACAGTGGCTTCACCAATCTGCATTCCTACCAACAGTGCACGAGGGTCCTCACCAACACTTGTTGCTTGTTGATTTATTAATGATGGCCATTCTGAAAATAGTGAGGTGATACATTATTGTGGTTTAAATTTGCATTTCCCAGATGAGCATCTTTTCATATGTCTATTGACCATCTGTATGTCCTCTTTGGAGAAATGTCTATTCAGGTTCTTTGCCCACTTTTTAAAATAGGATTGTTTGTTTTTGTTTTTGTTTTTTTTTGGTGTTGAGTTGTATAATTTCTTTATAAATTTTATATATTAACTCTTAATCAGATGTATCATTGGCAAATATGTTCTCCCACTCAGTGGGTTGTCTTTTCATTTTGTTGATGGTTTCCTTTCCTGTGCAAAAACTTTTAAGTTTGAGGTAGTCCCATTTGTTTATTTATTTTTTGTTTGTTTCCCTTGCCCAAGGAGACATATTAGAAAAAATATTGCCACAAGATATGTCCAAGATCTTACTGCCTATGTTTTCTTCTAGGATTTTTATGGTTTTGACTCTTACTTGAGTCTTTATTCCATTTTGAGTCTATTCTTGTGTATGGTGTAAGAAGGTGGTTTAATTTCTTTTTTTGCACATATCTGTCCAATTTTTCAAACACCATTTATTGAATAGACTGGCTTTACCCCATTTTATGTTCTTGCCTTCTTTGTAAAATATTAATTGACCATAAACACCTGGGTTTATTTCTGGGGTCTCTATTCTGTTCCCTTGATGTATATGTCTGTTTTTATGCCAGTACTGTGCTATTTTGATTACTACAGCCTTGTAGTGTAGTTCGATATCAGGTAGCATGATTCCTCCAACTTTGTTCTTTTTTCTCTAGATTGCTGTGGTTATTTGGGGTCTTTTGTGGTTTCATATAAATTTTTGGAATATTTTTTCTGGTTCTTTGAAATATGCCATTGGAATCTTGATAGGAATTGCGTTAAATCTATTGATTGTTTTGGGTAGTATGGACATTTTAATTCAGTTAATTCTTTATACCCATGAACATGGTGTATGCTTTTACTTATTTCTGTCTTCTTGAGTTTCTTCTTCAGTGTTGTGTAATTTTCTGAGGACAGGTCTTTTACATCCTTGGTTGAATTTATTCCCAGCTATTTTCTTTCTTTATTTTTTGATGCAGTTGTAAATGGGATTATTTTCTTAGTTTCTTTTTCTGGTCGTCATTATTGGTGCATAGAAATGCACCTGAAATCTGGACATTAATTTGTATCCTTCTGCCTGGCTCAATTTTTTGATCAGTTCTGGTTATTTTTCTGATGGAATAGGGTTCTGTATGTACAGTATTATGTTATCTGCAAATAATGATAGTTTTGCTTCTTCCTTTCCAATTTGGATGATTTTCATTTCTTCTTCTTGTATGATCACTGTGGCTAGGACTTCCACTACTATGTTGAATAAGAGTGGTGAAAGTAGGATACCCATCCCTGTCTTATTCTGATCTTAAGGGAAAAGGGCTTTTAGTTTTTGCCCATTGAGTATGATGTTGGCTGTGGGTTGTTCATTCTCTTTAAGTCCGTATACCATTTGTTCTTTTCAAGCCCATGCTCATAACCCCTATGCTATCTTACACTCTGTTTAGAAGGGTAAATAAATTAGGTAAATTAGACCTAAGTACTTCTTGAGTAAAATATACTAACAGATTTTACTATTAGAAGTGGTTGTGGTACTTTTCAGAGTCTTGAGAAGTATCATAGGTTTTTGAATCTTACTGTAGGCTGTGAACCAGGAGCTTTTCTAGGTTTGTGAATCTGTGATTTTCTCATTTTCCCTCAACACATTTCCCTAGTTTTCATCCATGGAAGTCACAACTTAATCTGAATTTTCTTCTTTTGAGTTTTTAAAATTAAAATCCAAATAAAATACTACATATGACATTTAAAAAATCATTTGGTAGACTCATGAATACACAAATAATATTCTTTGTTTAAGATGTTCAGTACCTGCTCTTCCCAAATTATCCTCCCACTGGTATGCTCTGAAGTTCTCTAGCTGGTTTATGAACTTGACTAGAGACAGCATTTTAGTACTGCCCCGCTCACTTACTATTACCAGGTGTGTGCACTTGTTGGGGTTTGGAGGATGTTCTGACACTGTATAAATTACATTGTCAGGAGGTGCAATCTAGCATTCCATAGTCTCACCAGCATGTGACTGCTCCATTTATGAAAATTGGCTGAGTTTCCCCATGGCTGTTGCCCAGCCAACCAGATTCCCTGTCCTATACTGCCTAATTGTGGGATTCTCGTTTGGTTTGTTTTCCTACCAATCTGCTCAACTGTCTAAGCAGCGCACACAGCAGCTTTCCAGTATTTGTACAGGGCTTAGGACTTTGTCCACAATATTTCATTTCAGTGAAGTCTCCTCTGGTTGACTGTATTGTTCAGTATAGCCACATGGACTTTATTTTGAAAACATAGCTAACCACAACAGTATAGAAATAGAATAATACTGCAAACTGAGTAACTAACCACTCAGTCTGTCTCTGTCTCTCTTTCCTCTCTCTCACTCTCTTCCCTTTCACATATTCACATGAATGACTAACCTTTAAATGACCCTAATAATCTCTTCATTGCAAAACTGGACATTAACCCTGTCGCTGAGCTTCCTAAAGGCTGGTTTCCAGACTTTGTCTTTTCCACTTTGTGTTTCTTTGTCAGTGCTCTCAAGAAGTTAAATTTTCCAGTTGCAGGAAGAAAAAAGTTTTCTTGTTATGAAGTTCGTGGTTTATTTTCACAAGTTGCTAATTCAAAAGTGTTTGGATAGTTAGTAGCAATCACTATGAACTTACTGCTTCCAAGGCATTAAGCGTGGCTGTGCAACTTCAAGTGTATGTTTTTAATATTCCTTCTAGCATATTTAAAAAATAAAATATCACATTTAAGATTCCCAAGTAATGGTTCATATGGATACAAGACATTATTTGTAACAGACTTTGTACCTTAAAGTCCTCTAGGGTAAATCTCCCATATATTTACCCTTTGAAATTTGCCAACTATATTTTAAAAGACACACTGGATTTTTAATACACTTTTACAGAGGAGAGAAAATCATTATTTTTAATGAAGGGAATGGAAAAGACATAAAACCCCTAAACACCCCTAAAATGGATGCAAACGTATTACTGAATAAAAGAGCTCTGGCTATAGAGTAAGGACCTTCATAGTTTGGCTTTTAGATGTAACATACTTAATTTTGACGTAATCAAAACTATGAATCTGATCTTAGAGTGCTTCTAATCTAGTTATTTTTAGGTGTTGAGTATCTTCAGCATGGTTTGTCTCCGTAGCCTGGAAAAAACCTTTAGGAAATGAAAGGTATTTTTATTGTACTTCCATCCCTCAACATTTATTTCTTCGTTTATTTGAAAAAACTTCTGCTTTTATTAAGGGCTTAGTCAATGAAAATATGTTTGCTTTGGGAGCTGTGTAGGGTATGCATGGTATTAGTGTCTGGCCGACTGTCTTTGGGGCCACTAAAGCTGGCATGCAGATCATCTGTTACCCTTTCCTTCTTTGAAGTCTCAGCTCTTAGAGAAGTCTTCATGCTCGCCTATAGCCCAGGGGTCAGATTTGGTCTCCTAGCTGCCTTTGGACACATTGGCTTGCCCATTAAATGACTAATTCTTGTTCATTTTTCTTTTCTTTATACTCCTCTGTGGTTCATTCCCATGACAGACCAGCTGGTCTCCTGACCAGCCAGCCCACGGAGATAACTGCAGGTGGGAGGCCGGGGCTGAGTCAGGCCTAGTGCTCACAAAAAAGCATTCATGTCCCTTTCGTCCTTCTGTCTTTCCAAAGAACATAGTCCTGTGTTCTAGCAAGTTTTTTTTTCCTGTAAACAGTCTTTCCTATATTTCTCTTTGTTCACCATCTCTTGCTGATAATAAAAATGTAACAGTCCCCCCGCCTGCCTCCTTTTTAGGAGAAATTCTTGGTGGTTGACTGTGTAGCAGAGAAAGGGCTGGGGGATGAGATGATTTGGCCTAAATCCCCCCGGACCAGTTATCTTTTGGCTGTCTACTAAGCCTGTTTCCTGTTTTCTTTCATCAGCAGTTATTAAGAGTTTGTATTTTGAGAGCCAGTGTCTGTGCTAGCACTGATGATGTAAGGTCCAACTTGACCAACTTGGACATACAGTGCTGGCACATAGTAAGCATTTAGTAAACTCTTTGTTGATTGAAATAAAGCTTTATGCATATAACCGTTTGCTAATACTTATAGCCTCAATTGAATAATCCCTGATTGAAAACCATCAGTGACTTCCCATTGCATATGCAAAAATCCACATTACACACAGGGTTTGCTGGACCCTGCCTGCTTTTGCAACCTGGTCTCTCACTCCATTCATCTCATTAATCTGCTGCAGTAGTGGCATTGGCCTTGTTCCCTCTGAAATATCTAGCTCTTTCCTGCCTCAGGTCCTTTTGCTACTTGCTGCTCCCTCAGCTGGCAACAGCAACTCATGCCTCCTCCCCAACCCCTTTGCTTATTTCTTCCCATCCTTCAAGTCTCAGCTAAACTTGCACCTTCTCAGAAAGGCCCTCCCTGACCACCCCATCTAAAACAAACCCTCTATTTCAGCATCCTGTATGTCTCCTTGTAATAACATTATATATAATTTGTAATTATTTGCTTGATTGATTTATTTTCCTTTTCATTATACTATCAGTTCCACAATGACAAAGGTCACATTTGTCATTTACCATTTTTTATCCCTAGTGCCTAGTATGCTGCCTGGTACATAATAGCTGCTGAGTGAATATGGTTAAGGGAGTGATTTCTTATCTGTGGGTTTGAAATGCAAACAAAATATGGTTGTGATAGATTTTGCTAATTTGCTTTTTTTCTGCATGAGCACTACTAGTATTCTATGTTGGGATATTATCTCTTATACACAAAAACTGCTTAGAAATTTTTAAAGTCCTTGTGTTACTCAGTTTTATGGGATTAAACTAAAGAATTCCATACTTATTATTATGGGTTTTATTAATCATACTGTGAAATCAGTCATCCTCCTCCATTATATCAATTTTGATAAGAGAAAATAAAATTTTCTGGAATTCCCCCTGTATAAAAGAGTTTCTAGAAAAAAAAGTTCCTAATTTAGGGAACTTTATGGAACCTAGAATATACTTGTGATATTTTGTAAAATTTCACAATTGTATTTTAAGGCTTTTTAGTTTTAGCAGTAGCCACCCACGAGCAGTGGCCTTTTAGTTTATGGTGCAGAAGCTATAGGAAAAATAAGAAATTAGAGCTTGGCTCAAAGAGATATTTTGTTTGGATTCTACATTGAAGCTTTTTTTTATTTTTAATGTTTTTAGATAGACATTCTTTGTTTTGGTCACAAACACCACTAGTTGCCATTGTTTTATACTAATTGGTTTCTCGCATTTATGTTACTTAACTAGTCTATTTAGGGCTTTGTGTTTGTAGTTTCTTGTTTAGAATCTTTCCAAGAATTAATCTTCAAATGATGTTTAAGAAAATATATTTAAATGTACATATACATAAAAAGAGTTTACTAAAAGAATATGTAACTTGTAGAAAACGTAGGGGAATCAGCAGTCTTGAGTTCTAATCCCTGCTCTGTTATAAATTAATTGTTTGGCCTTGGAAAAGTCACTTTTTAATCTAGAGTCTTAATATTTTTCATCTGTAACTGAAGGTTTTGATTTCATCTATTGAGCTCTATGATGTTGTGAACAAGGAATTAACATCAAAATTTAAGGAATCCTAACATAAAAGACAAATTGGTTCTCATATTCATCTTTATCAACCACTCCTTATTTTAATATAGGAATTATTTCCTTGTCTTTTTTGTATATCTCTTTGCATATTTAGCTTTTATTTTCAGAGTTAGAGACTTTTGGAGAATATTTTTTTTTTCCAGTAGGGCTTCTATCTTTTAAGTTGCTTTGATCTGACTTATTGTTTAGATCTCTTGTTTCAGCCTTAGGATTTCATGATTATTTGCCTTTCAAAGAGAACGTGTTGACCTTCATGTTAGCCATCTGTCTCTACAGGGCATGGGACATGGGGCATGTACCCTGAATCCTGAAGATGCTGCTGTAGAACTCACATAGAAGAGTCAGTACTGCAGAGAGAGCAGCATTTCCTAAAGAAGTACCGAGGGAAGAGTTTAATTCTCATTCAGGAAATTCTGGGGTAGACCTGAGAGGATATTAGAGATTGTGATAGATGGAGAGAAAATGGAAGAATGATGTAGGAGAACAAAGTGTTGTGAACAAAGGTATTAATGCTGGAAAAATTCCAGCATTATGTTGAAAATCTCGGTTTAGCATGACCATATTCTGAGTTGGGGGGAGTCCTGGGACATTAGGTTGGGATGATAAGGCAGATTTTGTCTAGTTCATATACAGCTTTGAATTCAAAGGTAAGAATTTGGGGAGCTTTTGCTTTGAAGGCTCTATTACTGAGGACCCTATTAATTGCATATGGTAGAAATCTAATTCAAAATCATTTAAACATAAAAGAAGATGCGTTGCATCCTATAACTGAAGGTCCCAGAGCAGTTGACTTCAGTCAAAGTTGATTCCAGTGGTTCAGTGACATCATTAAGCCGCCTGATTTCTTAATCAACTTTCCTCTGGTTTGGCTGTATTCTGGAGCAGGCTCTCTCCAGATGGATCTCTCTCAGAGCTAAGTTTACATCCCAACTGCTTAGTTACCTTGCCTGAGAGAGAATACCTCTCTCTAGGCAGGTCTAACAAAAGTTCCAGAATGATAAAAAAGAAGAACTCTTTTAAAATGAAGTTCTGTGGCCTTCGAAGGTGTTGCTGGGGTAAAAGGCATCTAAAATCATGATTGGCCAGGCCTGGGCCATGTGACCACTTTGGAATGAGGTAGTGGGGTCAAGCCCATCCAAACTGTATGAACTGAATGCAAGAGAGCATTAGGAAAATGTCTTTTCTATCATTTGAAGAAGGGAAAGTAATGTTTTATAGGCAAACATGAGAGGGAGGTAAGAAAAATTGTACATAGAATGATTATTACAGCAATCTAGGCTGGAGAACATGGGTGAGGGTAGAGATGGTCATTGGATTCTAAACATCTAATGAAGAAATAGATTCTGAATGAGAACAATGATTGTAGAAATGGAAAATAGTAAAGAACTAGCCCTATGAATGAAATTTGTGTTGTTTGCCTTTGTCTAGGAGCTGAACTGAAAATTTCCTTTGTCTTGTCTATGAGAAAAGAAATTGGAATACAAATTAATTTAGTTAAAATCACAGAGTGGTTATAATTATTTTTTAAAATAGTTATACTATTGTAAATCATTCATATTTACCCATTAAAATTGGATCAGTGAGTTTACTTTGGCAGCATTTTCAATACTCCATGTACTTAAATGTAGCAAAACTTCCTTTTCTTTAAAAATGTAATGTAACACTGCCTCTTTTCTCTATTTAGATAAAATTTATAGTATACACACACACACACTGTGCATGTGTGTTTATGTATACACGTAATTGCTAAATGAATTATTACCTGGTATTACCTTCTGAAACTTATCTTCCCCTGTCAAAAAATCATCACATATTAAGTGTACCTATAGAGTTCTTATATTATGTTATGTCCCAAAGTGAAAATAAAGCTTGGGGTTGCCCCTCTGCATAGTATCCAGTTCAGAAAAGCCCATCTCTTCCTCGGTGGTCTGGACTAAGAAGGCATACATTTGAAGAACATACACTGTGTGCCAGACATAAATGATAAAAGGGTGAATAGGGCAGTATGTTTTAGGAACTAAGTTGCTTCTTGTGGATACAGTCCCTCCCTCCCTCCTTCTATCCCTCCCTCCCTCCCTCCCTTCCTTCTTTTTTTTCTTTCTCTTTAGTAGTTGGACAATGTTCTCTTGAGTCAGCATTTGTAAAGTGATCATGCATGTACAAATGTATTTCTAGGGAAATCCCCCACACTTGGTCACATGTCTTTCACTATAGTTGGAGATCTCAAATGTAGGGGATTTTTAGCCCATAGTTATTCTGTGTGTCCAGTTTTTATACTGATACTTAACATTTACAAATGGTTTAAGTGGGTTCCAAGATTTTCAGAAAGTGAAAGTGGCTAAGACTGTGAACTAGTTTTTGCCACTGTTATATTTTCCTCTGTCATCAGCTTGAATACAATGAAAACAATTTTAATAACACTTACATTAAAGGCATGTGTTATTTGCATATTGCATGCATGTCTGTAGTATTTCTATTACAGAGTTTCTTATTCAGATGCAGTGATTCTTAGCTTTAATTTTGTAACATTCCTGAGAGTCTTTAATTTTTTTAAAGGGAATTTAAAACTTTTTAAAACAGAAAAAGATAGTTTGGTTTTATTTTTTTTTTCTATACCATATATGAGGATTGCTGCCAAGAAACCCAGAAATAGCACAGTGTCATTAAGGGGTCAGGGATCCTTGACTCCTGCAGTTCATGGAAATGAAGTGATTATAACTCGGGCGTTCATGAAGAGTGAGTAGTAAGACTATATAATCATTGTAATAGCAATATTCTTGATTTTTTTAAGTGTTCAAAGATATTTAATGACATTCACATTTTACTTGCAGCATTTTTGGGAAAATGTAGGAAAAGTAAGAGAAGCAGAGGTTAAGAACTGAAGTCTTGCTCTGAAATTTGAGTATTGCTTAATATACATGTAAGCAGAATTTATGTGAGGAATCATTTTCCTTGTCTGATTTTGGTATTTAAAACTGGGAGTAGAAGAAAGAAGACACATACATACACATACACACAAGAAGTAGAAACAGTGGCAATTATAGAATGAAAATACCTGAAAACATTCAGGGTTTTGGAAACATAGTCTTAATATTTGTCTTCTTTCAATCAGTTTTATTTTAGATAAAATGCTGGCAGTGATCCACTTGAACAGTGTTAAGTTTTCTTTATTTTTTTCCATGGAAAAAAGCTCCCAGAAAACTTGTTCTGTAACATGTTCAGCATGTATATGTTTTACATGTATTAACTAGTATTAAAAATGCAGTTCCTAATACATTAGGAACTAATGCATGTCTGATTCTGAGAAGAGTTGTGGTAAGCAGCTGCCTCTTAGAATTATTGAAAAAGAAAGCTTTGATGAATAGGGTTTTTCTTTTTTGCTGTTGCATCCTTTTGCCTTCTCTGGATCCAGAAATTAAAGAATTTGCATTATTATTGTTTCATAGCTATTATTGTTTCATAGCTATTATGTTTCAGCATTTCTCCTGGATATTATCTTTTTTTTGATAAACCCTTAAGATGTTAATTATATCAAAACTTGGAAAATTTAAGATAGTTACATATGACCTGTTTATATTATAGCAGAAAGTTAATAATTTTGTTATTGTTTAAGGGTTTAGGCTTTAGATGGGCATAGTTATAAGCTTGATATGTCTTAGGATTTGCAAATATTGTAGGAAATCTCTAAAGTAATATGTTGTAGCCTAGTGTGGCATTTTTGTTTTATATTTTTACAATGTAGGGAGGAAGGGGGAAATCCTTTCTCCCCAGATTTATCTGTATGAGTCACCTGAAGTCTTCCTTCTAATAGAGCATATGAAATAGGACCATATGAATCAATATTTCCATATTTGCAATTTAGAGTATTCAGGTTGAAGTCATCAACATTCATCTGCATTTCTGTTTCACTTTTCAGTTTTTCATACAACTTTTTTTTTCAGGAGATAAGCACATCTAACCAAGAATGACTTCTGTATTTCATAGACATGGAATGTCAATTCCTCTCTCACTTACTCTGTTTTACTGAGTAATGTGGTAATTGTTCACAGCTCCAAACCATGGACTAGGCACATAGGTACTGACTGATTCTGACTTACAAAAGTTTGCCCACATAGTGTGAATTCCTTAAGTGTTTGGGTATTCCTCTCCTTTACCTATTAGAGATGTTTTGTAGTCAGTCAAGGGAGTAAGAAAGAGCACGGACTAGAAATCAGGGAAACTGAGCTCAGTCCCAGGTCAGCCACTCACCTCTATAAGAGCAGATCATTTTTATTTTGTATCTTCATCTCCAAAATGATGAAAACAAAAAATAATACCCTTTTCCAGCCTTTAGTTTATTTTAAAATGTAAGTAGGAGAGATGACATGGATTAATATTTTTTATAAAAGCGTAATGTTTAAAGAGTGTTTGGCACAAAGCCATAGTACACTGCCACATTTGTTCTTCAGTACAGGTGGTTTATAGTGATAGAGTGGGAGGAAATGGTAGAGTGCAAACTATTTGCAGATTTTTGGGTCTCAACTTTATTTCAGTCCTGGTATCAATTTTGAATTATAGCTACATAGCAACAATCAAATATGCTAGTAGGTAGTGGTAATGAATTAAAATAGCGGTCATGTTTATTTCTGTAATTAGGAAAGTGAATTAATTATTCACTGTTTATTCATTTTTTAATTAACATTTGTGTAATGACTCCTCTATTTTGTAAGGTACTTAGCTATGTACTTTATTTTGCACTGTGTGAAAGAATACTGTTTATGAAGAGCTTAAGTGGGAGGTGGTTTAAATTGTATCTTTACCTAATGAACACTAAAGTATTCTTCAAGAGAGAAAAAGGTGCACAGTTGTCTCATGGATCTGACAATAACTGTTGCTTTTTATAGGAAAAGCAGAATTTCGTACCTGTGATCAAATGACTAATGTTCTAACACAAAATGTTTATTTCACATAAGTAGCATCATCTCTGTTTAAACAGCAAGAAAAAGAATTATGTGAATGTCTGAACATATAGAAATTTCTTACATTAATTTTAATAAAAGAATAACAGCTGAACATAAATGCCAAAATATTAAGTTGATATAAAAGTTCCAATATATTTTCTTGAAGTTGATATGAATTTTAGTAAACGTCATAAACGTTTCTTATTTACAATAGAAAGGGCCATTTCAGGTAAGGTGTGCCCCTTGCCATCATATAGTGCAGATTAATTAGCTGGAATTTACTTTAAACATATTATAAATATTACTGAAAAGTAAAAAATATTACTTTTGTATTGGTAGATAAATTTTTTGAAGATGCCTTACGTATATTAGTTTTGCATATTTTTCTGTAGATAAAGGCTTTCCTTATTATTTCTTTCAAAAATCTCTGAACGGATTAAGGCTGATGCTCATCAGGGCTGAAGGTCAGCTGTGCTGTAGCAGAGTCTGAGAGACATGCTTGACCACCGTGTTCCCAAAGTGACACCAGCCTGCTCATTCAACTTGCTTCTTTTGATTGGTTGATTGGTTTTTTTTCCTTTTTTATTTTTTATTGTATTTTTTCCATTACCATTTATCCTCCTTATACCTCCCTCCCCCTAATAATCACCACGCTGTTGTCCATGAGTTCTTTTTCCGTTTTGCTCAGTCCCTCCACTCCATAATATTCCTCCAAGCCATAGCTGTCATCCTGCTCTCTGAGTCTGTCTTTGTTTTTCTGGTTAGTTCACTTTGTTCGTTAAATTCCACATATGAGTGAAATCATATGGTATTTGTCTTTCTCTGACTGGCTTATTTCATTTACCTTAATGTTCTCCAGTTCCATATACATGCTGTCGCAAAGGGTAAAATTTTCTTTTTCTTTTTCTTCCTCCTCTTCTTCTTTCTTCTTCTTCTCCTCCTCCCCCTCCTTCTCCTTCTCCTTCTCCTTCTTTAAATGACTGAGTAGTGTTTCATTATGTAAATGTCCTATAGTCATTTTATCCATTCATCTACTAATGGACACTTAGGCTGTTTCCACATCTTGACAATTGTAAGTAATGCTGCAATGAACATAGGGGTGTTCATTGATTATGTTCTTTTGAATTAGTGTTTTGGGTTTCTTCAGATAAATTCCCAGAAGTGGGATCTCTGGGTCATCAGACAGTTCCATTTTTAATTTTTTGAGAAAGCTGAATACTTCTTTGCACAGTGGCTGCACCAGTTTGCATTCCCACCAACAGTGCAAAAGGGTTCCCCTTTCTCCCCATCCTCACCAGCACTTGCTGTTTGTTGATTTATTGATGACAGCCATTTTGACTGGTGTGAGGTGATAATCTCATTGTGGTTTTAATTTGCATCTCTCTGATGGCTAGTGATGTTGAGCATCATTTCGTATGTCTGTGGACCATCTGTATGTCCTCTTTGGAGTAGTGTCTATTTAGGTCCTTTGCCCATTTTGTAATTGGGTTGTTTGGGGGTTTTTTGGTGCTGAATTTTGTAGGTTCTTTATAAATTTTGGATGTTAACCCCTTATCAGATGTATCATTAGTGAATATATTCTTCCATCCATTGGGTTGTCTTTCTATTTTGTTGATGATTTCCTTTGCTTTACAAGAACTTTTTAGTTTGATGTAGTCCCATTTGTTTATTTTTTCTTTTGTTTGCCTTTCCTAAGGAGATATATCAGACAAGATATTGCTATGAGCCATGTCTGAGATTTTACTGCCCAGGTTTTCTTCTAGGATTTTTATGGTTTTGGGTCTCACAAATAAGTCTTTAATCCATTTTAAATTTATTCTTGTGTGTGTCATAATAAGGTGGTCTATTTTCATTTTTCTGCATGTATCTGTCCAATTTTTCCAACACCACTTATTGAAGAAACTATTTTTAGCTCATTGTATGTGCTTGTGTTCTCTGTCAAATATTAATTGACTATAAAGGTGTGGGTTTATTTCTGGGTTGTTGATTGTGTTCCATTGATCTATGTATCTATTTTTATGCAAGTACCATGCTGTTTTGATTACTATGGCCTTATAGTACTCTGATATTATGTAGCATGTTTCTTGGAACCTTTTTTGTCTTAAGATTGCTGTTGTTATTTGGGGTCTTTTGTGGTTCCATATAAGTTTTTGAAATATTTGTTGTAGCTCTGTTAAATATGTCATTTATATCTTGATAGGAATTGCACTGAATCTATACATTGCTTTGGGTAGAATGGATATTTTACTGATTTTAAATTTTTCGATCTATGAACATGGTGTGTACTTCCACTTATTTGTATTTTCTTCAATTTCTTTCTTGTTTTATAATTTTCCTAGTATAGGTCTTTTACATATTCAATTAGATTTATTCCTAGATATTTTCTCCTTTTTGAAGCAATTGTGAATGGGATTATTGCTTAATTTCCCTTTCTAGTAGTTCATTATGGACATATAAAAATACAACTGATTTCTGGGTATTAATTTTGTATCCTGCTACTTTACTGAAGCCATTTATCGGTTCTAGTAGTTTGTTGGTGGAATCTTTGGGTTCTGTATATACAGTATCATGTCATCTACAAATAATGACAGTTCTACTTCTTCCTTTCCAATTTGGATGCCTTTTATTTATTCTTCTTGTCTGATTGCGATGGTTAGGACTTTCAGTACAATGTTGAATATGAGAGGTGAAAGCAGACGTCCCTGTCTTGTTCCCAGTCTTAAGGGGAAAATGCTTATAGTTTTTGTCTGGTGAATATGATGCTGTCAATGGGTTTGACATTTATGGCCTTTATTATGTTTAGGTATGTTCCCTCTAATCTCACTTCGCTGAGAGTTGTTTTTTGTTTTTTTATTGTTCAAGTACAATTGTCTCCATTTCCCCCCACCACTGACCCCTCACCCAACCATCCCCAGCTGAGAGTTTTTATCATAAATGGGTGCTGGATTTTATCAAATACTTTTTTCTGCATCTATTGATATGATCATGTGGTTTTTATCCTTCATTTTGTTTATGTGGTGAGTCATATTTATTGATTTGCAAATGTACTAACTGTACATTTCCAGAATAAATCCCACTTGTTCATGGCGAATGATATTTTTGATGCATTTCTGTATTTGGTTTGCTAATATTTTGTTGAGGATTTTAGCATTTATGTTCATCAGGGATATTGGCCTATAATTTTTTTTTTAGTGTCTTTATGTGGTTTGGGGATTAAGATAATGCTGTCCTCATAAAATGAGTTTAGGAGTCTTCCCTCCTCTTGGATTTTTTGGAATAGTTTGAGAAGGAGAGGTGTTAGTTCTTGGAATGTTTGGTAAAATTCACCTGTGAATTTTTGACTTGAATGAGTGACCACATTATGGAAAATTTAAACATATACAAAAGTAGAGGGACTAGGTAATGAACCTATTTACTGTTTAACAGTTATAAATAAATGGCCAATTTTGTTCTATCTAAATTCTGCCTACCTTTTTCCTGCTTCAGATTATACTGAGGCAAATTCCAGACATTCCATCTGTAACTCTTCATATGTTATTATCTGTAAAAAGATAAAATGTCTTACAAAATAAAACAACTGTAACACCATTATCAATAAAAAGTTTATTTCCTTAATACCATTAAGTTCTTCTAACCTTAAAATATTTTACTATATTCACTACAAAATAGGACCCTATTAGGTAATAAATTTACTCTATTTACTATAAAATAGCACCATATTATGTAATGAAGAAAGGAGAAGGCAATCTGCCAGGGTCCAGAGCATGCTTATAATGCTGTGTGTCTATAAAAGCTTCTTTTTGTCCACAGAGCTGAAGTATGGTGCTTTTTTCTTTTTTTAGAAATGGTTACTTGATGTTGGTTTAGTGGCTCTCTTAGTATCTTTAATGTTTTGTATTCACTTAGTTTCTATTCCCACATTCTACATTGCATTGCCTTGTATAAGAGTTGTCCTGTCTATTTGTCCAGAATAAAGCCCGTGCTACTCTAGAGGCAGCCCTGCCTGTAAGTGGGCCCTGGGCTTTGACTTTTATATTTAAATATTTTGCAGATCTTTATAATGTGCAACTGCAGTTGAGAATGCTGGTCTAATGTATACTCTCAACTTAGTACAAACAATAGTATTATCTAACATACTTATCTTCACCAGTTCAAGATTGTAAGTATAAATATAACCCAGTAATTCTATTAGCTTTGTGTCACTTGTTGGGTATTTCCTTTCTTTTTGTTTTGTTACTTTTGAGGGATAATTATAGTAGTCTGAAACATTCTGTCCACATAAGAGTTTATTGAAGAGGTTAAATGTTTTTGCTAACTAAAGAATACACAATTGGACAGATTGTTGTTTTGTATTAGTAATTTTAATTAAGTTTTAATCAGAGCACAAAATTTTTATTTGGAATTGTACTACTTTTTTCACTACTTGAGTGATTTAAATATTCAGGTAAATTTTTTTGAATAGTTGATTATGTTTGATATATGAATGGGGCACAGACAAGATACATAACAGTCCCTTGCAGTGTCATGAAGTTTAGAACTCTCAGTTCCTATCCACACCTTAACTATCCCTAAATCATCTTTTCTTTCTTTTTCTTTCTTTCTTTCTTTCTTTCTTTCTTTCTTTCTTTCTTTCTTTCTTTCTTTCTTTCTTTCTTTCTTTCTTTCTGTCTTTCTTTCTTTCTGTCTTTCTTTCTTTCTGTCTTTCTTTCTTTCTGTCTTTCTTTCTTTCTTTCTGTCTTTCTTTCTTTCTTTCTTTCTTTCTTTCTTTCTTTCTTTCTTTCTTTCTTTCTTTCTTTCTTTCTTTCTTTCTTTCTCTTTCCTTCCTTCCTTCCTTCCTTCCTTCCTTCCTTCCTTCCTTCCTTCCTTCCTTCCTTCCCTTCCCTTCCCTTCCCTTCCCTTCCCTTCCCTTCCCTTCCCTTCCCTTCCCTTTCCTTTCCTTTCCTTTCCTTTCTTATATCTACATATATATATATATATATAGTTATTACATTTCCATTCACAAAAGGGTTCAGTATAATACCATTCTTTGTAGTCTTGCAGGGTACATTATTCGTATGTCAAATCTCACCTTCTAGGAAAGGAAACTGACATGTTCAGAAGTCAGATGGTTTCTCTATTTTCCAACAGTAAATTAGTGTAGAGTTGGTTAAGATAGTAGCCTGTTGTTTACCTTGTTCAAAAGCACTACTTTTCAATGTCATGAAAACTTAAATTTTTCAAAATATTAGATGTCAGCAGTCTTTTGGTCATGAAGACATCATATTTCTGGGAGCTCTTTTATTTTTTTTTTTTTTTGCATTTGCCTGGCTATGTCTTGTATTAATGTGATCATCTGTATTAGTTTCCTAAGGCTTCTGTAATGACAGGATTTATTCTTTCACAGTTCTTGAGGCTAGATGTTTAAAATCAAGTGTCAGTGAGATTATGCTTCCTCTGAAGGCTCTATGGAATAATCCCTCCTTACGTCTGCCCAGCTTCTGGTGGCTCCTTGCAATCCTGGGCATTTCTTGGCTTGTAACTGCACCACTACAATATCTGACTCTGTTGTCACATAACCTAACTTGTATACTTTGTGTCCTTTTCTTTTTTTTTAAATCCTCACTTGAGGATATATCCATTAATGGCAGCGGGGAAGAGAGAGAGAAACAGAGACAGAGAGAGAGAGACAACAATGTGAGAGAAAGATCAATCAGATTCCTCCCGTACACACCAGACTGGGGACCAAACTGGTAAGCTAGGCATGTGCCCTGACTGGGAAACCAACCTGCTACCTTTCAGTTTATGGTATGACACTCCAACCAATCAAGCTACACTGCCCAAGGCCTTGTCTCTTTTTATAAAGGCAGAAGTTACTGAATATAGAGCCTATACTATCTAATGTCCTCATCTTGATTATATCTGCAAAAACCATATTTCCAAATAAGGGCATCAGGGGTTAAGACTTGAATACGTCTCTTTGGAACACACAGTTTAACTCACTCCACCATCATTCTCGAGTTCACTACGTCATATGGTGCCTGCTACTTTCCAGGCTTTCAGTAAATTTTTGTTAAATAAAGAACTGCCTGTTACCATCGTGTACATATGATAAGCCAGAATATAGTCATTAATTCTAGAGCCAGAAGAAACAGGAAGAAATTATATAGCCTGTTCCTGCCATAAGAAAGTGTGATGTATTATCTTCAGTGTATCACTAAAGCAACAAAAAATTTTAGTGCCTCTACTATAATTACATGTAATTGTTCATCTGGGTGGTATGGACAAAATGTTAATTATTTACCTCCCATTGTAGAGTATTTTTTGATACTATTTTGTTTTTGTCTTATTAATTAGTGTTTCTGGATATTAATACCTGGCATCGAGATGATTTGACAGATGTTAATGTAGTTAAGACTTTAGAGCCCTTCGAATCAAACTGCTGTCATTTCCATAGGTCTGTCACGGTTAAGTAAACTGTCAAAACCAGAGGTAGGCAATGACATTTCTGGGTGGGACCTGAGGTCTTAGTATTGAATTCTGTAGTGTGAATCTAATGTGGCGAATTCGATAGCATTTAGAGGACACTGATGCAAATCAGTAACAGGCTTGAAAATAGATACTGAAAGAATTTGAAATAATTTAAAGGCATAGGTAAGGAATGGTTTAATTAATCAATAAAATGTGCTCCTGGAGGCAAAGGGAGAAAAACAGGCTCAAACATCAAGGGAAGCAGATCCAGTTTTGTTTTCCAACTACAAAGTCTGACTCTGGCATTGTTAAGAATTGTAATGGGGAATTTGAAGAGGAATGAACTCTACCCTCCTCATTCAAAACAAAATGAAAACAGAACCCACACAAGTCTACTTACTAGTTTAGTCTTACCTGGAAAATTCCAGTTTTTCAAATCCTTATGTTTGCATACTTCTTGCCTCAGCTTACATCAATGCTTCCTCCTTAGAATACAACTTTAAATTGATTTTAAAAGGAGAGACTTTTACCTGCTTCAATCACAATCACTGAAATCCTTGAATCCATGGCTCCTCAGCACCTGGTTTTTATATCTGTTCCCTGTGAAACGGGATATGATGTAAATGGTGGCTTTCAAATCTCCGACTTTCAGATTAGAGCATAGTTTTCATACATCAGACTTCCTGTAGATGATTCAAGGTTTTGTGTCTCCAGTGAGATACACATGAGGGGCTTTTTAGCTCTGAATGAGCCTCAAGTCTCAGCTGATCTGAATACTTCTTGTTGAGTAGGTTCTATGATGGACTTTACTTACTGGTTGCTCTGGCAAAATTATGCTGCCTACTTTCCATTTGTATGTAACTCTAGAACTTTTCTACTGTCTTTCTTATGCCTATAGCCTTCACTTTTGATAAATTTTATTCTAACCTCTTTTCTCCCATAGGCTATTATAAGCTATCAAAAAACAAAAAGCAGACAAACAAAATAAATAATTAAGCCTTGTTTGTTAGCGGCTATACTATACATACTTGGAGAGGAAGACAGTTGGCAATCAGAAAGTCTTTAAAGGTGCCTCTTCTTATTGCATGCA
This sequence comes from Trachops cirrhosus, assembly GCA_028533065.1. Lineage (NCBI taxonomy): Eukaryota > Metazoa > Chordata > Mammalia > Chiroptera > Phyllostomidae > Trachops > Trachops cirrhosus. The sequence continues at coordinate 69,413,947 of CM052541.1, forward strand.
GTCGGAATTTCTTAACTCAACCACTGTTTAAAATTTCAAGGCAGTGGCTCTGGGGACATCAGACGAGATCATGATCATTAGCCCTGTTTCTGGCTGTCCATCAGGGTGGCCGTTTGTTTAGGATGAATTAAGAAAGAAGTGCTGGAGGGAGGGGGTAAAGGGGACTAAATGGTAATGGAAAAGAGAAAAAATACAATAAAGATTACATCTGAAAAACAAACAATAAAAAAACAAGAAAAGAAAGAAGTGGGCTTGATGGATTAATATGGGCTGATTCAAAACACCAAGTATCTAAGCTTTCTAGCTGGTGTAGCCAAAGGAAAAGTTAGAGAAATTCTAGATTACTTAATTCTGCTTTGTTAGAGGTTAGCATTGAATTTCTTTTTAAAATGACAACTAATCAAGAGTTATACAGATCCTTAGGGGATGATTATGAAACATATCAAGACAGATCTATGTATGGACTAATATATTTACCCTCAGTGTTGCCATTTATTAGCCATAAGATTTTGGGGGAAATTGGTTAACTTTTCTGAGTCTCAATATTCTTGTCTCTTAAAGTGGGACTAAGAATACTTACTTTGCAGTGTTATTGTGAAGATGAAATTAAGCCAAATGAGCTCATGTATGTATGGAGCCTGGTACAGTACCTGGCACAGTGTAGGTGCTTCATAGATAGTATAGTATTTCTTTAGGTTTGTGCAGCAACTGTACAATTTTTTTTTACCTACTATATTACCATGTCTTTCAAATGAAACTAAGAAGCAGACAAAAAAGGTGGTGATAACACCTTTTTTGTATATGAGAAACCTAAGTTTCAGAGAATGATGAGCTCATTCTCTCGTGGCTATTCAGGCTTAGGTTTTTGGACTCCTAGACCAGAAGCATTGGCCTTTTCTTCCTTTAAACTTCTAATGTCCTCATTCACTTACTTAAACTTCCAGCTATACAGGTATAAGGGGTTAAGGGAGCCAGTACTTTAATGGAATTCTCAGTGCTTTTAAGTCCATATGCAAATGAAATAACATACATAAAGGGCTTTTGAAAATAACTTAAAATACTAAACAAACAAAATTGAATGTTTCTTTTAATTATTTTAGGTTATTACTTTTATTCTCTTAATAGTCACATTTTCTTTACTTGGTGGTAAATTAAAAACATCCAAAAATAATCAGCTCCAAAATAGAAAAGAAAAACTTCCTATAGTCGTTCTTCTGTTCTAGTTACTGTATTAGCCTTGTTCAAATATTCTCTTAATAGCAAATTCTGTATTGCTTCTAAGGATTTTGTTGAAGAATTCTTGAGAATTACAGCTCTTATTTTTGTTGGAGGAATTAATTTTATTAACATATGGCGATTAAACCAATACTGTATGAGCAAATGATGTAGGGCATTGCTAAATTATCTTTTATTTAAGTGTACTGAAAGAAACCATTTCGAATAATTGTTAACACTTGTTGAAAATGTCGTGAAGTACTGATGGAAAGTACTCCACTCTTCTACTATACCTGGATTTAAAATAGGAAAATTGGCTTACTTATATGCACGCAGTATGATGTATAACTCTCTCTACCTCCATATACTCCCTTCAATGTAAAGAACTCTTGCAGGTGTTATTAATAAAATATAATAATAATAAAAAGCCCTCTCCCTTCTATTTTAAATAAGGATGCTATTCTGCCAGCTTTGAAGCTCACACATACTCTCTAACTTATCCCAGCTTTCACTCATCTGGTCCTTAAATGGCTCCTTTCATGTGGTCAGCCCACGAGCCGTGCGTATTGCCGCTCAATCACGCCACTGTACATCGCCATCCTGAGGGTGGTTTGCATGATTTGCATTTCCTGTACTGTTTGAGCTTCAATGAGCTCTAAGCACCACGTATGAAGAAACCACTGCCAAATAATGCAATGATTTTAGTCAAACCAGATGAGCTTGTGCTGGAGTCAGGCTACCAAGTTGTGTGAGGAGGGGGGCCCAGCATGGGTGTTGTCAGGATATCCTGTTAAAAAAAGGATTCTCCAAGATGTCCATGCATGCAAGATGTGAATTTCTTAGGAAATCTGGCAATGTAATATACCAGGGTTACTTTTGGGAAGATAGGGCTGAAGTGCTGTGATGAATAAAAATTTATATATTATTAGTCTTTTAGACTTTGGTATTATATCATGTTGTCGATGTAATTATGATAATTAATAGATTTTGATGACATTACTTTTCTAACCATACAGAATTAAATTTAGTCAACATTAAATTAAATATATTAATTCCTTGTCCCCTTGTCCTGTAAAGGAAAGCTTGCATTTTATTAAAAGTGATTGATAAAAGCTGTGGGACAACTATTACAAAAATGGCATAGTAGTGGGCCAATGAATAGCTACCAAACTGGGGAAGAAAAAAAAAACCATGTACCAGATACTAGTCTTCGTGAAAAACACAGACAGATGGGGAGACAGACCTATATGATGCTACAAATAGATGAATATCTTGTAAGGATTTCAAACAAATGTCTAAAGATCCAGTGAAATTTTAGAAGTTGGTTTAAAAGTATATCTTGTACTCATAAATAGTGTGTTGATTCTGTTCACCTGAAACCCAACCTGTGAATGGTCATGAAATATTTTATCAATATTAAGTAAAAAGAATGTAGACAAAAACTATGTATAACCACAGAGATACTAAAATGAATGTCAATAACATTGACTTTAATTGTTCCTAGACCCTTACAATCAGATATGGTGTTATAATACCTATAAGAAAAACTTCAGAAATCTGATTAACTGTTAATTAATAATAGTCTCAAAGTTTTCCTGTTCTTGTCTACAGACAATTGAATGTTTATTTTTTTCCATGTAATGTATACTTCCTAAGAATGTATCTGATAACACGCTGTGGGTGCTACTCAACAGTTTTTAGTTTAGTACCAGTTCACTTGATTACATCCTACCATCTAATCAGTGTCTGTCATGCAAGCCCTACAGCAGTTTTAAGATATTCTAAAGAGGAAGCTTCAAAGCCACTTACAGAGGAAATTATTGTATAATCATTTTTATTAAGAAAAGGTAGGCAACTTACATGGGTGGAAAAATAATGTATTATTATATCTACACTAAAGTGGTTTCACATGTTCCATGTATTATGCAATCATTTAAGCTTGAGAACATTTTCATATTCTGAGGGCTGGAGTGAGAGAGGCCAGTCTTTACTTTTTAATTCTCTTTTATACTTTCTTTGCTCACTTCTGCTTTTAATAGTAATCTTACTCAGATATGTGACTGAATCCTTATCTAATGCTCAGTTTGGCACTACTGGATGGTTACTAGATTATCTGCCATGGGAAATCTTGCACAGGGAGCACTTTTTTAAGAGTCTGAATTTGAAGGAGGGAATTTTTTCCCTGTAGAGCTCTTGCAAGTATTAAACTCGATATGTTCGCTGGTAATAATTGGAATGTTGCATCTTAAGTAGTCATAACTGTTAAATGGATTGCTGAAATTGTTATTGCTTACTAGGTGAATTAGTTTTAAGAACATTGAGCTTGTTATTGAATATTTTAGTTTTACGTAAATATATCTGAATAATGAATAATATTGTACCAACTTTTCTTTGAACTTTCTTCTTGGTTACTTAGTTCCTAAGAAAGTATTTTTTGAATCTAAAAATAAATGGTATTTTTAGATGCTTAATCCCATGAGAGAAAGGAACACATTTTGCACTAGTTGTCTTTAATTTATTAAACAATTCTGTAATGCACTGTGTGTGCATAGATCATGAAAACCACTGGCACACATTTTTCTGACCTCACACCATAAGCTGTACTCTTGTGGCAATCCCGGCAAATGTGTTTATAAAGATTCCAGAAATAATAGTCTTGTGACTAAATAAGAAACAGAAGCTAAAGTTAAGAGCCAAACAGATACCTATCGGTTTTCCTAGAGTTTAATCTGATTAAAACATGACTCTCAAAAACATTAAAACGGTGTCATGTCAGAGAGGCAGTATACGATAAATATAGTTCATGACAGGAAGTCATTATTAAGTCAGCATTACTAGTGTATCTGTTATGGAAATTTCCCAGTAATTTAGTTAAGGTTCCCCCATTTTTCACCTCCAGTGCAGCACTATGCTTTTCTGTTTTAATGTTAAGTATGTACTTTTCTGTTGACTGAAAGGCAGCTTTCCTACTTTATTTCCACACATCTTTATTGTTATCACTAATTGAACATGGACAGGCTCTTCACTTCAACCAAAAAAAAAAAACCCAATATTTGCGTTAAAAGAGAATCCATATTGATCATTGGTCATCCTGACCTGAATACAACAAACCTAGAGGCAGTGACCACCTGGCTCTTCACAAGGGCAGGCAGTTGTTTTGAATGAGAAACACAGCAACTTGGCTGAATCCCACATTATTGATAACCATCTGGATCTTAATATAGTAATTATCTGATTTAAAACAAGTTTAGGACTATGTATCTAACTTCATCAAAACCACATCAACTTTACTGTTTGTTTTGAAAAAATATGGATACCATGTTAGTATAACCCATATATTTATAGCTAAACTCTGAGTACTCAAATTTTTTAACAGTTCAAAAAGCATTTTTTTAGAGGAAGTATTTTTACAAGGCAAGAGGATTATTTGGCTGGCTTAAATTAATGAAACATTTTGGCACATGTTAAAGATTTCATGGAGCTATTACAAACACCCCCAAATAATCTTGGTTTCCATTTAAAATGTCACTAATGTGGAAAAATTACCATCAATCAAATTGCCTATCATCTAACTGAAAAGAAAAAAAATAAAGTAAAAAAAAAAAGAAGAAACAGTGCATTTTTTGCTTCTCTAAAGGAATTCTGACTTCGATATGGTCAGTTATCTGTGGCCTTAAGATTATCTTTTTTTCCCTTTGTTCCATTATATGTTTTCATCTTCACAGGAGTAAATCTCCTGAGTAATATTCCTAACTTCATGCTTTTCTAGTCAGACACTGGGAATGCTTCACCTCCTATAAATGAGAATAATAAAAAAAATCATTTTTTTCTGAATATAGGGATCCCGCTTTACAACACAGAACTACAAAATTGCATATCATACTTCTCTAAAATTATTGTTAAGTACTTAAGGGGAACAAAGACCCCATTCACAAGAATCTTAAATGCTAAATTCTTCTTGTGAGTTTAATCCAGTAAGCAACTTACATGCAAGTTGCCGAAATAGCTCTGGGACCCATATCTGTTAAAATTTAGCCCTTTCTCAAACAGCAAAGTGGAAAACAATGTGCCTGTTGCCCAACCAAGCTCCTTGAGTTCTGTAGGTGATTCTTGTCTAGTAGATCTTAGGTCATCACTGAAAATGCAACAATCCTGAATCTCTGAGTTGCTCAGAAGCTCTGAGTTGAGTCTTTTTCTTTCACTTTCAGTAGGCTCATCTCTAGTATCCAACCCATTTCATGTTTTCTGTTCTCTGAGGCGCATTTTAGGATTTCTGGTTCCCTTCCTTTCCTGCTTCTGTTGTAACCAGTTCCTAGCATACACCAGAGGGTGACTGGAGTTCTCCTACAGGCCAGATGCTGCAAATCATACGGAGTGCAACAGGATATAAGTATATGAGATACCACAGGAAAGCCTCTCCTTGTCAAGTTTTAACTAACAGTATGAAATATGAAGCTGAAATGTGAAGCAAGGCATTGAACACCAATTTACAAATCAAAATTAGAGTCCTCCAGGGAGAAAACATGGACCAACATGCTGCAGAATTTCAACCTGCGTGTCTATGGATCAGAGATAGATGGATGACCGGAATCAAAGCGGGAATATAGCGTCTTTCGGAAACAATGATCATGGAGACAGAGCTTTTTACTTTAGTAATGATAAATAACATTTATAAAGTGCCCCACAATCTCCATATGTCTGCATGATCTCATTTGATCCTCATAGCAACCCCTAAACAGTAGATAGGCAACAAAAATCTCCCTTTATAGATGAGGTTCAGAAAAGTTGTGCTTTGCCTAAGTTACCCATTAGGAAATTTTAGAGTCAAGACTTGAACCCAAGACTTCTTAATGTAGCAAATGCTTTTTCCCACTTACTGTAACAATGCCTTTGTTTCTCTAATAGGATACATTTTTTCCCTCCCTCCTTCCCTATTGTCATTCAGAAAAATATGTGCCAGGTACCATGTAGGAACTGGGTAGACAGAGGTGAAAAAAATATCAGTGTTCCCTACTTTGTGGACCTGGTCTCCTCTTTTTAGGACTCTGCAGTTTGGTAAGGTAGCTGCCAGCCACATGTGGTTATTGGGTACCTGAAATGTGCCTAGTCTGAATTAAGATATGTTGTAGCTGTAAAGTACACACTGAAACTAAAAATGTTCAGCTCTAGTAAAGAATGCAAATTTTAAAATAATTTTTATTGATTATATGCTGAAAATACTTTGATATATTGAATTAAATAAAATATATTATTAAAATTGATTTCATCTGTTTTATTTTCCTTTTTAATTGCTACTAGAAATTTTTAGTGGATACTAGAGAATTTAAAGAGGCTGCGATCTGTGAGAAAGTGATTTCCTAGTGTGCATTTAGCCATTTAGTACTTCTGTGGTTACATTTACATTTTTTACATTGGGACATTTGGATCACTTGAAATTTGCCCTAGTGTGCGCTGGTCTGGATCTCAGTTTATTTTTCCTTCAGATGGCTACCAAGTTGACTCATCTTTATGTATTGGGTTGTTCATCTTTGATTTGAGAAGCTACATTTATCATATATATGCACACTCCTTGAATGTACTCTGTATTTCTGGACTTCATCTTCTTTTCCATGGTCTATGTCTTATGTTTGAACCAATGTTATACTTTATATTTTTAATATTTTAAAATAATCTTTAATGTCTGGTAGGGATAACCTCCATTGCCAATTGATCTGCCCTTCCACCTGCACAAGTTTCTTGTCCATTGTTTTTTTATTGTCTTTAGCTATGAAAATTAGAATCAATTTTAGTTTAAAACAAACAAAAACAACCTTTTTAAAATCATGATCAAGATAAACTCAAGGAGAATTGATGTTTGTATAATGTTGAGCCTTGCTGTCCAGATTAGTGGTACAGCTTACAATTTATTCACGTTACCTTTGGGATTCATTCAGTAATATCTTAGCATTTTCTTCATAGAAGTTTTGGCTCTTATTCCTAGGACATTTTATCTATGTATGCATACTGTTCATGTAGTCCTTTCCTTGTTTTATATATATAATATAAGCATATTATATATACAATACTATATATAATACATATAGTATATATAAAACAATACAGTAATTTAAATATTTTAATAATTTGTAAAACATTAATTTCACTCTCTGTAAGCGTGTAAATTTTCTATTTGTAACAAGTAGTTGTTTGTTTGTTTTTTTTAAACTTTATTTATCTTTAGAGGAGAAAGGAAGGATAGAGGGAGAGAAATATCAGTGTGTGGTTGCTTCTCATGCATCCCCTGCTGGGAACTGGCCTGCAACCCAGGCATGTGCCCTGACTGGGAATCAAACCTCAGTCCTTTGGTTTGCAGGCCCGCACTCAATCCACTGAGCTTGACCAGCCAGAGCTAGTTTTTTTTTTTTTTTTTTGGTTGATGGTCTTGAGGTTTCTAATCTTATCTACAAATACTCATACATTTACATATTTATTTACAGCTTTTATACCTTTTCTTTTTTTGTCTAATTCTGTTGGGTAGTTCCTATAGTACAATGCTAATTAATAGTGGTGATAGTATTTTTTTTTTCATGCTGCTGACTTAAATGCTTCTTCTTAAATATAGTATGGCTTCCAAATTGAACTGAACATATTTTATTATCATATAAAAATCACATATTCCTAGTTTGAGAATAAATTTTGTATGAATTTTTTTAAAATCCTGTATTTAAAAATCATGAAAAGTAAAAAATACTGTGATAGGCCATACTGCTCTCTAAATGGCCGTTTTTGCAGAAGTCTGAAGAAAGGAGATGGTTACGTTTCCTCTGCTGCAGATACCAGACAATATAAGCATGTACATATTTGCAGGAGACAGATTTAGAAATAATGTGCAAGTCGACACACAAGTTTTTTTGAGAGTAGATTTCTAGAATTTTAAGATTATTGCTTTGAACAGTCATAGAACGCTTCGTGAACTTAGTGGGCACCACCTTTCCTCTCATTTCACTACATCTGGGGACTTCTGAAAAAGGGACTGCCTCCAACCTACTAGTCCGCCCTTCCCTACCCTTCTTTAAGTGTTCACAGACTAGTCAGTGATGGACAGCAGTTGACACTTCGTTGGCTCTCATGGCATATAACACAATCCTTCCAAACTTTTTTAGATCCAGAGGCCATGATGAATTTTCCTATTATTTTATGCATTTGACATAGCTCAGATGTTGCTTTTGGAGTCAAACTTTCTCATTTTCAGAATTAAATTAAGAAGTTAGATTCTCCTAGGTTCAGATCCAGATCTAAGGTTTGAAAGCAGACTCTGCCATTTACTAGCTGATTGATCCTTGAGCTAAATATGTTACCTCTTTTAAGTCTCAGATTCATTATGTGCAAAAAAAGGGAAAAAAAAAGCAGAAGAAGAATTCAATTATATACCTTCTCATGTGATTTTTCTCTTTTGGGAAAAAGATTGCTTGGTCATGAAGTTTTATTCTGTTTTTATTTCCTACTGGATTCTGTTTGGAAATATTTTATTTCAGATATGGTATCTATTTAAAGTGAGATTCACCTGTTAGGTATTGGTTTTGTTACATTCAATTCAAAAAATAAAATAATTTGGAAGTACCTCTGTCCCTCCCTATTAATACTAGTTTAAATAGAAATGGATTTATCTGCTTTCTAAAATTTTGGTAGAATTCTCCTGTGAAACCATGTGAGCTTAGTGTATTATTTTGGGGTGGTAGTGGTAGTAGTAGTGATAGTGAGAAATCATCTTTGGGGGCAATATTCTCTGTTTCTCTTATGAAATTTATTTTCTTTATTTTTTAGATTCTCTACTTCTGAGGTAGTTAGAAAATTTTTTTTCTATAAAGTGTATGTTTTTCTTTTGATATTTAGAAAGGTTTATATTTTTTTCTATTGGTTACCTTCATAATTATAACTTTATATGACACCCTAAGTTCTCTAATTCTTGAGATGGTATCTATTAGTTCTTTCTAACGAATGATGATAAAATAAATGTGTTGCTACTTTCTTGTTCATTGCGCTTTCTATATTGTCTGATTTATTGGGTTGGCCAAAAAGTTTATATGGTTTTTTTCTATAAGATGACTCTAGTAGTACTTTGTTGTCTTTAACTCCATTTGAAACAATTTTGTTAGATTGTGTTGTGACAGCTGTCATATCAATGTGCATTAAAAAAACACCAAACTTGGTGAATTTTTGTGTAGCTATTTTAATATTGAAGATGGAAGAAAAATGTGACATTTTTGGCATATTATGCTTTATTTTAAGAGAGGTAAAAAAGCAACTGAAATGCAACAGAAGATTTGTGCAGTGTATGGAGAAGGTGCTGTGACTGATCAAATGTGTCAAAAGTGGTTTGCAAAGTTTCATGGTAGAGAGTTCTCACTGGATGATGCTTCAGACTGGTTGAAGTTGATAGTGATCAAATTGAGACATTAATTAAGAACAATCAATGAGATACCATGTGGGAGATAGCTGACATACTTAAAATATCCAAATCAATAAAGTTATTGGTGAAAATGAAAAATGTGTCCTTTACAGAAAAAATTAAATGGAGTTTTTGGCCAACCCAATAAATCAACAACATTATCTGTCTTTTTACCAATATACTTTTTCAATATGCATAGCCTCTATTATTTGATTTCTAAGCCTTTAATAGTATCTGAAGACTACTAGCTATTACAGTTAAGAATCTACTTTGCTCTTTGCTTCTCTCTCTCTCTTTTTTTTTTTTTTTACTTTTCCCCCCACATTTGTATTATATCAACATGGTCAGAGCAAATACCTTTTATATTCTACTTTGTCACTCTAATTCCTACATTGGCTTTGGTTTTAGTTCTATGGTTAAATGCATTTGTTGAAAGACTTCTGTTTCTAACCATTATGAAATAACAGAAGTTGGATTTACTTTTCCATCTAAAACCACTTTGGAGTCTGTTATCTACTCAAGTGATTAGGAAAATGTCTTAAAAGCAGATGGATTAAAAAATAAGTTACTTCAATTAGAAGTTACTTCAGAAGAACAAAATTAAGCAGGTACCAGATTTTTCCCTGGAAACATTGCAAGGGGAAAACAGTGGAGTAACACCTTCAAAGCACTGAAAGAAAGCAGAAAACTGTCAACCTAGAATTCTATACCCAGTGAAATAATATCATTCAAAAACTAAGGTAACAAAGATGGTCAAGATGAAATAGAAAATTCTGGGTTTTAATATACAGCATGGTGACTATAGCTTATAATACTGTATTGTATATTTGAAGGTTGCTAAGAGAGTAAATCTTAGAAGACCTCATTATAAGAAGGAAAAGACTGTGTGGTGATGGATGTTAACAAGTTATGTTGATGGTGGTTTTGTAATGTATTGAATCATTGCATTGTATACCTGAAAATAATATATTTTTAAGAAATAAAAATGAAGAAAAAGCCCCAAATAAATAACCCCAAAAGTCCCTAGTGTGAAATAAAGGGTTTCTTTCAGTATAGAGAGAAAAAAAGAGTTCAGAAAAGGAAGCGAGAACAAAATTTCATTTGGGGCATTAGGTATTCCTCTCCCAACACTACCTGCATTAAATCTTTGATTCCTCTGGGGTAGCATGTATATCTGCTTTTCCCCACACATCTGGGCTCATGTGTATGTTTGTGCATCCCTACTTTAGTGGTAGGTGGTGCCAGTCAGGTCAAAATACATGTTTTATTGCTTTTGAATAATTTCATCTAGTACTCTTTTCTTTTTAAAAATAATTTTTTAAAGGGGCAATGAGCTTCCTAACTTGAGGTTCTTAAGAAATCCTTTAACTAGAGAATAGCTTGAGGACTTTATATTTATGTGGTTGAGAATTACATGAAAAATATTTAAATTCTAGTGATTTAAATTATTAAAATGAAATAGTTATTCAAATTGCTATTATGTAAATTATTTAAAATAATATTTAGCATGATTTTCAATATTCTAAATATAACCATGTTTTAGTATCAAAAGTACTTTTTGTTTTGCTACTGTGAGTCTCTACTTAACCTTATGTGTGAGGGGGAAATTAATACTTGTGCTTTCCACTTCATAAAGTTTTAATAATATTTAATTTTACATGATATATATGAAAATACTTTGAAAACTCCAGGGACACAGAATCGTAAGGTACATTTTTAGAATCATAATGTCGTTGTTAACTTCATGTCAAACCTAACTACGGTTCTGGTTTTCAAAAATCCTACTACAGTGAAGGTACTTCTTGAAGTGCAGGATTTTATTTTATGAAATTGCAGGTTTTCTGTATTGGTAGTCTGGTTTTTGTTCCAGTCTAATGGCTCCACTCACAAATTATTTTGTTTCCCCCTTTATTAATTTTAGCCCTGGATCAATTTGGTGCCACCTTTATCGTGGTGAATTCCAATATTGCTCTAGTGGTTTGATGGCTATAAATTTTACTATCTTGATATATAATACAGGAAACCTTTTGTTAAAAAATATTTCACCCAAATATTGAAATGTCCAACACTGTTTTAATCGACTGCCTATCAGCCCAAAGAAAGTTATTGATTTACTCCTTTAAAAAAATCACTACAGTTCTTTGCATAATTGATGTATAATTATTTTCATTTGCAGTAGTCAGAGTTTGGACAGCATTATTTTGGAACCAGTAGGATTGAGAAGGTTAGAGATTTTTGTAATTGCTAGAAGCCTTTTAATACTGTTATTAAGGTGAAAGTCATGAAACATTAGAAGCAGAAGGCACATGGTCAACCCAGACCTCTGACTGTAATATATGGTGAAAAGGCTCAAAGATAGGGAGCACAACAGCGAGCTCGGAGGAGAAGCCCTTTGTTTTAGTGGAGGCATTGATATCCGACTCCACTTTGAGGGATGGGGAGGACCGGCACAGATGAGGAAGAGCAGCCAGACCTCATAATAAGAGTTTACAGTTGCATAGCATTTACTGCTTTCCAGACACTCTTCTAAGTGCTTTCCATGAAGCACATTTCATAATTATATTGATAATTATCTTCACCTTCGAATTGAAGAAACTGAGACACAAATTTGTTAAGTAACTCATTCCAGGTCTCTCAGCTAGTTAATTGTGGTACTGCTATTTAAACTCAGGTCTTCTGGCCTTAGAATCTCTCTTCTTCATCACCATGTTCTGCTTCTAATTAATGCTATGTATTTTGTGGGGACAGTAGGATAGGAGAAGTTAAGGGAGGTTGAAATCATGGAAGCATTTGAAAAGGAGTCAGAGGCATTCATGTGTTATGTGAGCATAAAGTAGTTCAGTATTTCTAGAAGATAATTTGATCACACTATATTTTATCAAGAATTACAGTAATCTCACTCTGTGTATTTGTTCCAAACAATATTGGGAGACAGTTGGCTGTGGGTCTCTTGCGTTCTGAATGTGTTGCAGCAGAGGCATTAAATGCCCTTGGTTCTGGACTCTGATTTTAAGGAGGTTTGTATAGCGAAACAGCATTGGAATGTAGAGATAGTATCTTCTTTCTGATTAGATAGCTGGTTTATTTTCCAGTATAATAAAGATAATGTCTCCCTATGGAGCAGAGTTTGGGCAAATTTCCTTGCAGCTCATTATGGAAAATTTGGATTTTCTTAGCTCAGGGTCCTTAGTTATGATGCAAACTCACTGCCTGGCATTGTCTGGCTGGGCCACTCCCCATTACCCTGGTGGGTCTTGGTGGCCAAGGGGAACTGACAAGATTATGAAGCTCATGATGTTTACTATGTCCCGAGTAATTTGACCCAGGAGTGTCATGTCTGCCGCCAGCATCCAGGAAACTGTGGCAGGCTAAATTGTTAACTTGCAAGTAGGGCAGAATCTTAGACCCTTCATTGTACTTGCCAAAGGGGTGATTAGAATGAACAACAAAGCATTATGTATAATCATTGGACAGTAATCCAACTGTCCAATAGTAAGGGAACCATTTAGTAAATTATAGTACATTCATATCATGAAATACTAATTCCACAGCACTTAAATCCCATGTTTTTAAAGATTTAAAGACTTTTGGATTTAAAGACATTGGTTGCACATTGGTTGGTTCATAGTCATGAGAATGTTAAGTAAAATATGTTATGAAAATGAAAATAATATAAACAGTACAATCTCAATTCTTTAAAATGTGTTTACATGTTTAGGAGCAAAAGCTGGGATAAAATACCCAAATTGTAAAGAAAAGGTGTATATAGGTTGTAAGTTACAAGTGGTGTTATTCTTTTCTCTATTTCTGTATTTTCCACATTATTCTGTAATGAAAATAAATTACTTTTATAATGAAGAAAAGCACATTGTTAATGAAGTCAAACTGTGGGCTTTGACGTGATACAAGAGGGCAAGTAGATAGTGTGTAGAACATTGAGAGGACAGCACTGTGAGGGTACATTTAAAACCCATGCAATCAAAGAAAATCTTTCATTAAAATTCATGTATACAATATTACTGAAAACCAGTAAAACAAAGGCAAAAATTTTTTTTAAAAATCCAAATTGTAACAGGGATAGAAGAAACATGGATATTTTAGAAATACTAATTTAAGGAACCTTAATCCATTGGAACAAAAAACTAAGCTCCTCAAAGCCTCTCATTGCCTAATAAAAAGGAATTAAGTCAGTTAATCATAAGAAACAATGTTTGCATACTGAAGTACTGGAAAAAGAAATGATTTTATATCTAACATTTGCTTTAAAATAGTCCAGCAAAAAATAAATAAATAAATAAAATAAAGACTGAGGGATAGTTGAACCAGCCTTGGCAAAAATATTGAAAGCTGTTGAAGTTGTATATTGGGTACAAGGGACTTATTACACTGTCAATTTTTCTGTGTTCTTGAAAATTTCCATGATAAAAAAATTTATATATTTTTAAAACAATGTCTTTCAACATTGGTTGCACATTGGTATCATTTAGGAGCCTTAAAAAGTACTGATGACTGGATTTTACCTGGTTTAATTGGTCTTAGGTGTGACTTAGACATCAGGATTTTTAAAATCTGTCAGGTCATTCTAATGTATAGCTTATGTTAAAAATCAGTTCTAAGCCCTGGCTGGTGTGGCTAAGTGGATTGAACACCAGACTGTGAAGCAGAGGGTCGCTGGTTCAATTCCCGGTCAGGCACATGCCCTGCTTGCAGGCCAGGTTCCCCAGTGTGGGGAGTGCAAGAGGCAACCACACATTGATGCTTCTCTCCCTCTCTTTCTCTCTCCCTCTCTTTCTCTCTCCCTTCCCATCTGTCTTAAAAAAAAAAAAATCAGTTCTAAGTGGACACTGTTAGGTAGATCCTTTTTATAAAGGACATTAAATATAGTAATGGATGTTTTTGACAGCACTTCTTAAAAAATTGTAGGTATGTTTTCTACTGTGTTGGTTCATGGAATATCCCTCAGTAAAGTGACAACAGACTAATATTTTTCTTATAGAAATAGTTCTGAGAACCTGCATAACATAATGTAGGTACATAGCTTAATGTTTCTTTTACTTGATAAAATGATAAAATGTCAGTGTTTTTAAGGAATGGATAACTAGGTATTATATCCCATTCCATATTAGTTGATAGGAAGAAGCCTAACTGTTGTAGATAATTTTTTTTAATTTTTAACATTTTATTAAAGTAATTCTTGTTCATTTGGAAAAACTAAAAGGAGTATTTAGAGACACAGAAGAAAATAATCAGCCATAGCGCCATTCATGGTAAATGCTGATAATGTTTTATAGAATTTTACTTCAAATTTATTTTAACTTTCTGTTGAAAATTTTCAAACGTAAATGTAGGGATGGTAGTATCATAAATCTGTATGTTCCCATCACTTAGTTTTAATAATTGTCAACTCATAATCAATCTTACCTCATTTGTGAGCCCCTCCCACTTTATTCTCCCCTCCCCCATACTGGATTATTTTGAAGTAAATCTTGTATATCATATCATTTCATTTATAAATATTTTAGGATGCATTTGAGCAAATAATCTTCAGGTCACTAATACATATCTGAAGCATTGGTATACTGCATCGACTGAAAGAAGATCCATATGCTACAGTTCCTAATTCTGTAGTTGCCAAAGATGGTGTCGTGTTATAAAAGTGAAAATCTGGCTTATATCCTTGAGCTACAGAAGGATCTGCTGGCAGGGCCGAGACTTCTCAGAAAGTAACTCCATCAGTTTAAATGATGAAGTAAGTAATAGACTGAAGTTCAAGAAACCCAGAGTTTTCTATCCATTAACCAGGCCTTAATTAGGAAGATTTTGAGGATTAGAGTCACCTAATGTTTTGCTTTGAAATACCCTAAATTGGCCTTTTGTTTGTTCTTTCTTTAGAGCCAGGTAGTTTCCCAAAGAGTTGGGCAGATTTAGTCATAGCGTGTTTGGTAAAGTTAACATGGAGGCAATACACGAAGAGAAAGGAGTCAAAGACAGGGAAATTGTTTAAGGAGACACTCATTTTTGTGATCTGAGCTGATAAAAACCCAGTGTTGGAGGGAGAAGAAGTAAAACTTAGCATCTTTATGTGTTGTAAAAATTACTTGCTAGGTGATACTTTGTCATAGGAGCTAAGAGTAAGGGGATAATCAAATATTTCCTCAACCCTTGCTCTAGGAATCTAGCATAATACTATACTCTTGGCAGAAAGAGTGAAGTTGAGAAGGAAAAGGAATGATGGGGAAAGAAAGGGATTAATTAGTTCAATATTGGTATACCAAGTTTAAAGTTATAATATGGCATCCAAGTAGATATTTCCTTTGAGCCACTGAAAATAGAGGACTATACTTCAGGTGATATGAAAGCTGGAGATCTGCATTTGAGGATTATTTGTGAAGCCAAAGGATAATTGAGTTTTCACAGGGAATATTTGCTTAAGGAAGAGACCATGTGGCTAAAGACAAACCCTTCTAATAGTTCCAATGGATGGGAATAGGAGTAGGAATGAATTATTCTAGAATACATTAAGTTAATCCTTATTGAGCATCTGTGACACAGGTATTCTGCATGGGAAAGGGAAGGAAGGCTTGCTGCGCAGATGGGAGGCACACTGCAACGCCAAGGGAGTGCTGTGCCAGAGACGGAATGAAGACTTACAAGGGAAAAACTTAACGAAATGACTCCCAGTGCCCAGGACAGGGAATCCTTTTCATGCAGAGGTAGAGGCACTGATACTCTTCTCCAGGCAGTGGTGAAGAGGCTGCTGTGTCTAAAGCACAGGGTATGGGGGGAAGAGAGTGGCAGGGCACCTGGTTCTGATATGCAAGAACTAGAAAACCACTCTGGGGGCTGAAGAATATTAAAATTGCTGTTAACATTCTTTTCTGTTTATTAAGCAGATAATGTCACAATATAGTGTTGTATATTCACTTTTATGAATTTTATGTTCATTTTTATATCAAAATTTGACATACGATAATATGGTCAAAGTTGAAGAGTCAAAACTTTTATGTATAGTCACATAGATACATACATACAAATTCACTTGCTCAACATATTATCAACTCCAGGAACTGGTATACAAAGATGAGTGAATAAGATAATATCTCACCTTCATGATATTTCTAGATTAATCTGAGACAGATCATAAAAATTATATTCTAGTTGGGTTAGGGCAGGGATATGGGAACACTCCAGAAGAGTACCTAATCTAACTTGGGTGTTAGTGAAAGATGTAGGAAGACTTCTTGATTGCTACTGATCCTTAAATGATGTAAAGGTATTAGTTGTTTGATTTTGGGAAGAGAGCACCAGACAGTGCCGTACCATGCAAATTGAGTAGCAATCAAAGATATGGACGTACAAAAGCAGCCTGGTGTGTGAAAGGAAATCTCAGTCCTTTCGTTATTCTTGAAGCTCCCAGTGTGCAATAGATCAGAGGTTGAAGATCTAGGTGGAGACCAGTGTGGTTTGACACCTATACACTAATTTGAGGGACTTGCATTTCATACGGAGGAGTGACCTGGCCAGGTTTGCATTCTGGATACATGGCTTTTGTAGTTAGATATGGGATGAACTTGTTGGTGGAAGGCAGGCATGAAAATAGGAAGGTTAGTTAGTTGGATTATGCAATAGACAAGGCTTCACTATGTGAAAGGGAATAAGAATGGAAATTGAAGGGACAGATTTGAGAAATTCAGTAAACTTAATGGATAGAATTCATTAATAAGTTATTTATGGAAATTTAGGATGAGTGGGTTGAATGGAGGCATGACTCCCAGGTTTCTGGTTTGGTGGATGGTTATGCCTTCAGCTGCAAAAATAAATGCAGCAAACGTACGTGTTAATTGGATTAGATAATGAGTTCTGTATTGGACCTTTGAATTTAAGGTGCCAATGGTTGCCCACAAGATTTCCAACAGACACTTGACAATCTGAAGGTTATATGAGAAGTCTGGATTTGAAACCCAAATCTGAGAGCCATTAGGGTAGAGTGGCACTGAAACTGTAAGAGTGGATATTCTCTTTAGTATCAGCATTATGGTCAGAATCAATATGACTATGCTAAGTGTATACTGAACAAACTACCCTAGAATCAATAAATGAAATGAACTCAACCTTTTAAAACTTGCTTACTTTTGACCTGACCAGAAACATGCTTTAAAAAGACTGACGTATTAACCTAACCAGAGTCTTTTTAAAACACATATTTTCACCCCAAATTTTAATCCTAGCACTGAAGTTGCATAGCAAAATATTATTTGAACTGAATCGATGGATCATTTACTCGGAGTTCCTAGAATTGGGTGGCTAGTGTATACAGGACATTATATTCCTTGCAAAAGACTTGAAAGGCAGTCCATATGATGATTTTGGCAATAAGAAGAATTTACTTTTTTTCTTTCCCAGCTCAAGCATGAGTTATCTGGGGAGAAGAATTACTCCCAGATGAACCTACAGTTACCAGCAATCCAAAATTTAACCAACTTGGATCGTCACACATGGTGTTTGGAAGGAAGACTGACAAAACATACTTTTAGTAGATTCTGGGAAACAGAGAGCTTACTTAACTGCAGCGGCCCTGGAAGATGGTATTGCCTAAAGATCAGGAGTAATTAAGTCTAATGGTGTTCGTTTGTAGGAAGGAGAGTTCTCCAGTGATAATTTTGGTGACATCCTGCATGGTGAAAACAAAAATTCAAGAGTATAAAATACAGAATGATGAATAAAGAAACACCAATATTGCAGTATTTTGATGTTTGAGTCCTTATTTAATTTGAATTTTATTCCAAAGACAAAATTGGTCAATTATAATGGTGAATAGTCTCCCAGTACTTGTATAGTGCTTGCAGTGTGTCAAGCACAGGGCTAAGTCCTTTATCCTCCCATGACCTGTTAGATGAGTACCATTATTAGCTCCACGTATCCCACGATGAAACTGAGGCAAACAGAAGATGAGCAGACTTGCCAGGATCATTTGGCTTGTAGTTGGTGAAGTGGTAGTCAGCCGGAGGACCAGTGGTCCACTCTGGTGGTCTGGCTTCAGACTCCATGCTCTTAACCACAATCCTAATTTAAATGTTTGTGTATGCAGCTGGTAAGCAGTGTATCTGTGCATTGTAGAGTTTTACAAAACAGAGAGATGACACAATTCTTGTCCATAGAAACATTCAGCGTCGTATACTGTTTCCCAAATAATTTTCAATGCAACACACCACAGCGATTATTTTGATTTCATTTTTCCCTATTGCTGTGTAAGGTGATATTAGCTCATGTTCCTTATATATTTAAATATAAATAAAGGTAATTCTTAAAATGAAAATTTTAGGTTATCTCTTTAGGTTAAGTGTATATTCAAGTGATGTAGAAATTCGGTGCAGGGAATACTAATTTTAGGAGATTTTTTAAAGGACTTCAGTGTGTAATGGCATATTTAAATACTCTGTTCTTTACTGAAGAAACATTGTAAATGTAAGTTATTTTAATCAATAATTCAAAAGATACTAGTCATACTTGTGATTAGAAGTTTTATTATTAATACTTAAAATGTCATATATAATCACAGAAGAACATTTGATGATAAATATGAAAATACATATTCGTAGCAGCTGTTACAACTTAATAGTCTTACTTTGTTTTAGTTTTTTCCTGTGTATCTAGTCTTATATTATTGTAATAATGGTATATTTATAATTTTGTACTTTAAGATGTTTTAATATTAATATTATTGAAGATCTTTTATAATGAAAATACATGGGGTACTAATTTTTCTTTTGGATAAATCTACATTTCATATTGTAGGTTTGCTTTGTATTTTGTACCAAGTTCACATATCATAATTCAGAAATATTTTGTCTTATTTCTTTTTTGTTGCTCTCTGCACCCTTAACTCCTTTTTTGGCTTGGCTTTCCTCAGCTGGACAGAGTCAGGTGCACTGATGCCCCCTACCTGCAGACTCAGTCTTCCACAGCACCTGAGCCATTCTTACCTGGGTCAGTGATTTGTCTTTAGCCTCAGACCCACGGATTGGTGTGCCTTGGAGTTAACTTTATTCGTCCCAGACTTTGTATATGTGCTGCCGAAGTGAGCACTGTTTTCCCCAGACTTTGGACACATTCACTGGACTGTTTAGACTCCTCTACTCACAGCTTACCCTCCATCCTCAAGTCTCTCTATTGCCAGTTGCCATGGAAAGCCCAGAGGGCCTTACTTTGCTTCTCTTTTCCCTCATCTCTCCTTTTCCTTTAATTGCCAGTTTTGGCTGACTTGGCCTGATTTTCTCTCCCTAGCCCCCCTCTTCCTTAGTTATTCTCCTTCATTCCATAGGCCCCATCTTGGGTTTTGTTACCTCTCTCTTACTTCCTGCCCATTTTATGCCTTGTCAAACTTGGTGTGTACACAACCTGTTGAAGGCTCACCTACTGAATTCTGAATGAGACTTCTTGGAATCTTTACTCTTCTGCTGCATTCATTGAATTCAGCCTACATCTTGCTCAACTTACATGTTTGGGCCCATTTTCTTTGACCGGCCCACTAGCTTTTCTGTTGGCAGATACTACAGGTGGTTCTCTTTCCTTTGGTGTGTACCCTGCCCTGGGACCAGACCTCTGCTTCTCTGTCTTCTGTTTCCTTGCTGGACTCTTTTACAGAGGCCTGAGCCCACTGCGGACAATGTCAGCATGATTTCTCCCAAAGACAAATTACTGTGTAAAGTCAAGAGAGTTAAAGAAATAATTAATGCATGTGGTTACTTTAAAAAAATGCACTGAGATTTGTTAAATCTCTTCAGATCCTTTTTACAACTGTTATTTGTCACTGGATGCAAAAGGAGCAATTGTCTAGGTCATATCCAGGCATCTTCGTACTATGGAGGCTCTAGATGCAGTGAATGTCCTGTCTAGGTGTACCGTGACTGTCACACATGAAACAAAAGAATCCGTCAATATAGACTAAATTAAAGTTGGAGTTGCATAAACAGAATCTATGGTGAGCTGTCGTTGAGTTGCCTGATTCTACTTATTGATGAATTTTCATAACTTACTTCTTGAATAAATTATCTAAGAATCAACCTGTGATTTTCTTTATATATTACTTCACATCTGTACAGAGGTGCTGCCATAAGAAAATCTTGTAATTACTGTTTTTACCACTTGGTTGGAGTGAAGATTATATATATATATATATATATGTATATGTATATATATCACATATGTAGTATATTGTGATATATATCTTCAATGTATATATATGACTACATTGCATGTCTGCTATTCAAGAGGGCTCAGTAATTCTTTCTGTTTTTTTTAACTCCAGGGGCATTCAGATCCTTCCCCTTTTTGTCATACATGTAACTGGCCATATCAGCAACATGATTAGAATACACAACTCCTTTCCTCTAAGATATCAAGTCGGGCATTCATTTATTTAATTTCAACCTCCTGACATTATGTATGCCCTTCTTATTCTCTCTGAATTATATGTGAAATTATGTAGGACAGCCAATTACTTAAAAAATGCAGCAAGTGGAGAGGTTCCATAACAGGTTGCTGGAGCAAGGAAACCTCAGAGAGCTGACTTAATTAAGTGTGCCATTTCCGTGATATATGGTTATGATGTGCAAGTGATTTAATGATGGAGGTCATAATCGAAGTAAGCTGTTGGCCATGGAGAAATCCATGAAAGAAGCAGTGAAGAAATGAAGGATCCCAGCTTGTGTGAGAACATGGAAATTGAGAGTCTAGATAAGAATCTAGTCTGGATAGGCTGGTACTTGATTTCAGTTTGATCTGTTCAGATGAAGTGTTACCTGTAGTTCTTCCACACCATAATCAGAGGTTCCAAATTACATCACCCTTATGAGTAACTTAGAGGATTTCTGCTATTTTCTCTGAGCTGCATGAGTTTGTCTCAAGGGTAGTGCACGTGCATATGTGTGAAGGAAGTATTATGAAAGGAAGGGAGAAGAGTTCCACTTAGATGAAGTTCCAGACCATCTATCTACTCCTGCTTTACTCAAGAAGGTTTTACTGTATTTTACATACCAGTTTTGTGTTAAGAATTCCTTTGAGAAAAGTGGTTACCTTAAAAAAGTTTGAGGCCTTGGCCAGGTAGCTCAGTTGGTTAGATCATCACCCTGACACACCAAGGTTGTGGGTTTGATGCCAGGTCAGGGCACACACAGCAATCAACTGATAAATGCATAAGTAAATGGAACAACAGGTTGATGTTTCTCTCTCTCTTTTCTCTCTTTCTCATTCCTCCCTCTCTGTCACTTTAGAACCAGTTTTTAAAAATGTTTGAGAACTACTCTGTCCTTCTCCATCACAGTATTTGTAATTGTTTGCAGACAGCTGTGACTATGACTCTGCTCTCTGGAACCCACTATGTCCACTGTTCCTTACTTTATCTCTGGCCATGCCATGGTTGTATAATACCTAAGTAATAACATGCAATAATTACCTTGTTCTTAAATATAATTGGTCATATGTGTCTGTTTTATTGTGAGCCACATTTTGAATGAGCCTCAGCCTCCTGATCAAAAGTAGTTTGTGACAGTGCTACAGTTTCATCTTATAGGCCATGTCCTGTCATGTTACACAGGCAAGGAAGGCAAGTGGTCCCCAACCAGCTTTGCTCTTGAAAATATGGGGTTCATTTTAATACTATTTTTTTTCTTGATAAAATGCAGGAATATGTAGTGAGAGAATTATTTCAGACATTGGTATTTGTAGTCATGTTGAAATACAGTTGAATGAAAGTACCTTCTAAACAGAAACTAACATTTTATGGAAAAAATAAATTTACCTACTCCTTCAAAGACATCTTGCCTGTTCTTGTATTTGATTAATCTGCAGAGGGACATTGCTTTTTGTTTGTAGTTCGTACATCCCTATTTGGAGGCATTAGGCTCTGCATTGAATCCTTTTTGTATTGTTACAAATCAACCAATCTTTTACTACCTCAGTGTTGTCAACCACTCACTCTTTATTTTTTTTTAATGCCAGAAAATAAAAAGCAAAACCCCACCCTATATTAATGTAATCTTATGGTTAAGATATTACATTTACAGAAGTCCAGAAATTCTAAGTTATAGTTCCCAAAAGAATTCTAATTCAGTCACATTGCATAAACTGATATTAAGGCTGAAATGTATCATCATTACAGTAATGCAGAGTTTTCATATATGCATGAGGGCATAGTTATGGTTGCTGAGGGAACCATAATTTTGGATTTTC
This sequence comes from Trachops cirrhosus, assembly GCA_028533065.1. Lineage (NCBI taxonomy): Eukaryota > Metazoa > Chordata > Mammalia > Chiroptera > Phyllostomidae > Trachops > Trachops cirrhosus. Next base: position 69,436,820 of record CM052541.1, read on the forward strand.
TGACTTTTTTTGCACATACAGTTTCAACCATAATGTTAAGTTAATGCAGTTTTTTCATTGACTTTGAAGTAATATATTTGTTGCTATATTTATCTTAAAAATAAGTTTTTATTGAGTTCATTTTTTCTTGTATATCTATAAAACTATACTTATAGAGATCTGATATCCTTACAAAGAGAACTACCTAAGGAATATTTCTATATAAAAATAGATTTTAGGCTCATGTATACTCATGTTCTCTCTGCCTTACTCTCTCGCACACATACACGCACAGCCTCACACACTTGTGCTGCATTCTGGCACATTATGGAAGCAGGTAGCATATCCACTACCTGCTGTTGAAAGTGTTGACGATACTGAATTATTTATTCTATCTTCTACACTATCCCAAATCGTTTTGGGTACTTTGACACATTTTGGTCTCTTCCATATGGATACTTCATGGTGGCAGCGTTGCCAGATGCTCAGGTTTTGTGACAGTCTTAGTTTTTCAGGGACTGTTGGAATATTCTTGGGAGAATCTCGCCTCGTTACTGATTCCTGTGGAGTGGTGAAATACTAACATTTCTCTGAAAGTGTTTTTCAAGAAAAGGAGTTAGTACAAAAAGTTTTTAGAATGTCCCATCCAAGTATATTTAACTTTGGGAACTGAGTAAGGGTGCAGTTTATCATGAAATTCATTTGCAATGAGTTGGCATCACTCTAACAATGTGTAATTCTAGGAGTATATATGCTACAGGGATTGAAACAAAGTTATTTAAAATATTAAATGTTAACTCATAATTTCAGCTCGTTGTTTATATCTCAATTGCCAAAATGCAAAGATGAAACGCAGGATGTCAAATCCAGATCATCCCTTATCTACTGCATCTATATCTATATATCTATATCTATTTATGTGTGTTTCTATACATATATGTGTGTGTGTGTGTATATATATAATCTTAATGTAAAATGTGGATATTCTGGTCCTGGATATTTGCTTCTCCTCTGCAAAATAAATAGAAACTCACGATTTCCCCCCTTTCCAATCCCTACTCTTAACACACACTGAATTGGAAATTCTCCCTATCTCTTCATGTCCATCTCAAGTGTTTTTTCCTTGAAAGCTTTTTTTCTGGGTTTCCCCAGCCAAATCTGAGGTTTCCTGCTTCCTTCCTCATGGCATTCTGTGTACTTCCTGACACTCTCAGACCTCTCCTCTCAGACCTCTCACTGTTGTGAACCAGTAGAGGAGAGGGAAGAAAGGAAGGGGCAGACTCGGAGGGATGCTTCCATGCTGTGCCTTATGAGCTTCTCCTGTGTGGCTGAGAGAAACTCTGGATGGCTTTATGTGACGTGTGGCATGTGACTCTAAGATGTAGGCAATGGAAATTCAAAGAACGTTGTGATTCGGGTATCTGCAGTGAGTTTCTAGTGCCTATTTGTATTCACATTTAAATACTTTGTCCGTATTTGTTGAAAGGATGAAATGTGATCAAAGAAAGTTTTTCTTTTCTTTTTCTCAGGGAGTGGGTTTCTCCCTTTTAAAGGGAGAATATTTTTATCTCGATGTCTGACTTGAAGCTGCTCTCACTGTTGGAATTAGGAGGCTAGCTCCCAAACAATACATGTGACTTCCTTTCTGTAACTAACTCTGTAGCAGTCCCAGCTTGGCCTCCAACCAGCTAACCCAGGACAGGTGACCTCATTTTGTGCTCCTTAGTCACGTAGTAAGAAAGTGTGGCCTAGGAAGTTTGAAGTTCCTGCTAGCTGTAATATTTGGTGAATCCCACATATACTGTACTGTGGTAGGCGAGACTGAGAGAAACACGTCAGAAAGTTACTGTGTCATGTAGGTTGTGTTTAATGACCTCCATATTTCATTTTTAGGTCACCTCAACAATATTGTTCATGTAGCATTTTTTACTTTTCATCTTTTCTTCCAGCTGTACCTATGCATTTGTTACTGTAAGGGGAAAAAAATAGAGGACAGTTATTTAAGTTGTGATCATGGGAACCATATTAAAAATACAATACAATGGGTTTTTTTAGTTTATTAAACTTAGCCATATAGAAGATTTTAAAATTTTATTTTATACTATTATAATAGGAAGTTTTGGTCTTTGAAAAACTAGCTTTTAAATGCTCCCCTCTTTAGGATATAGGCTGAGAAATATAATGCTAGAATTTTTACATTGTTGTCTTGATGAGAAATAAACACAATATTAATAAATCAGTGTTCATAAAACATCTCATATTTAAAACAAAATATAAAAGGCCAGGACACAGTCCTGGGGCTCATATCCTTAAATTCTTTCTCTGTTATAGAGGTACTACATTACTTAATATTTCACTTTCCTGGACACTTTTTGAGTGCCTACTGTGTACTTATACTCTGCTCATTTGTCTTTTGTAATTAATTATGTAGTGATATCCATATAATTATAGTGATATGTAAAATACCAATACATTGAAGATGCTAAATAAATTATTTTGATGGGGGTCATTATATTTCTCCAAATGGCATATTAAGCATCAAATTCAGGGAAGATTTCAAAGAACTGTCTTGGACTTGCCAAAACAAACATGGGCAAAATAATCAAAACACAGGATTAATCTCCATGAGAAGCATAACAGAATGTCACAAATCAAGTGATAGAACAACTCAGTAGAATACAGGATTCTGGGAAACAAATTTAGAACAAATACAAGCACCCAAAAATTTAGATCTTATGACTGATTATAGAAAGATGGAATATTTAGGAGGTATTTTACTTGTGCTTGTTAATTTTAGCAATAGATGTGACTCGGTAAAAATAGCAACTTACCATATTTTGCCTTGTTAGTTTATTCATTATTGGGGCACAAAATACCTTTCCTTCCATGGTTGTCAGGAATAGTTTAGTTGGTATACCAGGAGGCAGGATAACAGTATTATTATTATGATTACTTTAACTATTCCTCTTGTCATAATATTCAGGCCTAAATGATAACATCTAAAAGCCACTGTAGCTTGCCTTCGTTTGTTTCTTAGGCTTGTGTCTAAACTGAGCTTTCTCTGTCTCTTTGAGCAATAGTTTTCTGGCTTGACTGATCAGTGTGTCCTTAAATGTTTATAATCTTAGACAGTATTGGTAGGGTTGGGTTGGAATAACAATAAGATTTATATCCATTACCTTGGATCTCTGGTCTTCCAACTTTATACTATTTTTGAAATAAACTCTAGGGACTTACGAGTGGCATGAACTAAAGGGCAAAGAACATTCCAATCTAAAATGATATGCTGCTGTTAAGGAATAGTCTTCTATGATAGATTAATCATGAGGTGAATTATAAATACTTCATATACTAATTATATTAGTTTACGGAGATAAAACACCATATGAAGTGTTCCCAGCACACTCAGCAAGTTAGATGCCTATTGCATGTTAATTGACTTCCTCCTTCAAGGCTGACAATCATGAATCCCTGAAGATGACAGAAATTATCATCATGACATTGTATATTCCTGATCTTTGTACCAGGTTGATACCACCTTTCCCCAGGAGTTCCTTTTCTTTGGATGGTATCTTAAGTACTTGGTACTGTAGAATTTTGAAGCAGAAAATAGTGCCTGGCGTGGTTGGGACCATAAGGAAAAAATAATGGGCTTGAACAGAAATGACATTAAGTAACATTCCCTAGAATTCTGTTGGGTACTCAGGTAAGAAGGTAAGTGCATTCTTTGGGGGGTGTGAGATGCTGTCCAACTTGTGCTTTAATGGTAGAAGTAAATATATTGAACACTTTACTATAAAAACAGAATCAACCTGTTTTGTTTTCTCAGTGTCATTGAGGGAAGGAATGAATGACTCATTTACTCATTTCATCTATTTTCTTGTTTGAAAACATTTGTTGAGCACCTGGGATAGAGTAATGAACAAGGAAGATATAGGGCTGACTCTAAGAAAACTTAAATCCAGAGTGGGAGCTGCCATGTTAAGGAAACTAGGATAATAAAAAAGCAACAGTGGATCTAATGTACCTCATTGTGGAATATACCATAATGGGAGAGAACAAGATAACATGAAATACTGGAGAAACGTATAGAACAGATATATAAAATTCCATAACATACCAGAACCCATGTTTTTATCTGGCACATTTGGTGACCATGTTCTTCGGTTGAATTAAATTTCTAATGCAATTTGTCTCATCAGTCTATTGGTCTGTTATCTTTAGTTACCTAGTGGGCACTCCACTTACCTTTAGCATTTGTAAAAACTGCCTATTTATTTCCCCTCTACACCAACCCGATTTGTTTTCTGCTCTTGTATTAAGAATTGTCACCACTAACTATGTGATTGCAAACACTAGGAACCTTTGAGTCATGCTCACCCTCTCCCTTCCAGTAACCAAGTCAGACATGTCTGTTTCTGTCATGGCTTTAATGTCAGCCCCACTTCTGTCTCTCTCTGCCCTGGTTACCTGCAGCCTTGTTATTTTAGTAGGCTGACTCCTTCCTGTTATTTAGGACGCTGTCTGGATTGCATCTCTTCAGGAGATCCTTCCTTGGTGACCATTACCTTCCCACAATTTGTCTGACAGTATGATCACTCAATAAATATGGGATGCATGAAGGATAAAATAAAACTATTCAGTTTAATACAGTTCTCTATGTGATTTCTCAAACACAAACTATAATAAGAAGTACAGTTAATAGGAGACATTGAAACACATTCTAATCTGAGGTAATTCAACATCAGTATGTAATAACTGAAAAAGTAGAGGCTTTGGGGCCAGATCAATTTGGATTTGAAACTTGTATGTGCCTCATAGTAACTGCTGTTGTCTTAGCATTTAACCAAAACTCGCGTTCTTTAATTATTCAGTAAGATGGGAATAATAAGACACATCTCTTAGGGTGATAATTAGATGAGATGATATATGTAAAATAAAAAAAATGTGCACAATATATGTTTTCCTCTCTTCCTTTAAAATATTATCATATTATGGTGACTTAAGTATTTCATTATCACAAAATGATGATGGAGACCCATGGTTTTAAATGAACTGGTTTTATCTTTATTTGGATATGTATAGAGTAACCTCCCTTATTTTGAAAGTGATAGTGATGATGATATTTTATTTGATTCCTGTTATTTCAAATCATTACCATTTTTCTTTGCCAATGAACATTCACAACTCAGTTAATTAAGGATAATAAGAAATAAAGCATTGTTAGTATAATAATAAATGTACAATGGATCCCTATATTGCTATCAGATAAGGTGCAAACTTCACTAAGTCCTTACTCTGCATTTAGGTAACTAGGTCCGAAGGAAGACCACCTTTCCAGTTTTATCTGATTAGTTACTTTTTTCAACCCCTAAACTTTAGCCAACTGTCCCTTCTCCCCAACTTATTTAAATAGTACTGATGCTTCCAGACCCAAGACCCCAGGTCCCAGGTTTCTCCTGTTTTCTCAATAAACTTGAGGCTTCCTGGTTTTCCTCAGCTCTTACTTTTCTCTTCTTCCTTGGAACTGACAGCACTGAGTGCCTCTCCCTTCATTCTCAGTCAGGCTTGCACTACTTTGTGACACTTCTTGTACAGTATAAAGCTGATACTTATCTTTTTATTGTTATTTAATGTTTTCTTTATTTTTGGCTTATTTTACCAATGATATTTTCAGCTGTTTTGCAGAAGGGATGATTATCTTGTACTTCTTATATTGTCAAGAGATTTGACAATATTTTTATTTGTTAACTTATTCATAGGATGTCTAAAACAGATTTATATATAAATATTCTGAGTGGTTCATACTACCTTGAGTTTTGTAAGGATATTCTTAATAATGAGTTCTAGTTTCAAAATACATGAAAAGTGTTTGTGTACATAGTAAACATTTCAATTTGTTTGTAGATTTTTTTTCAATACCTAAGCTCATCCTTCCTTCCTGTTTCATCCTTTGTTGTTACAAACATAATTATTGAGTGTCTTTTATGGATTAGGCATTATGCCAGAAACCGGGGATTAAAAGACTTGAGAGGTTGCTGGAGTAATTTGAGACGTCTAAATTTTAGTGAAACCTTTTGTAAAAAAAAAAAACTCCATAAGATATTATGTAATTTATCTCCTTAAGCATCCATAAAGCAGGTCAGAGTGCTGATGACTGCAGAGTGGACAGATGTTAAGAAGCCAATTGGAGATAATTGCTCAGTGCCAGGTCCTACCTGCAGACGTGGATTCCATGTCTTCTGTGCGAGGGTTCTTTACACAGTGCTCTCCTGGCCATCATCATAAACGCTGGAAAGAAACATTACATGGTGGAAAAAGGCAAAACTGTCCGCTTAATTGATGCTACACCTTGGGACAGCTTTTGGGAAACTGGATATACTCTTTTTTTAACAGCCTGTAAATTACCCATCACAAGAACCTAGGAAATTAAATGACTACATTTCCTTTTCTCTTAGATAAGACTTTCATCTTATATTTTTAATTGTTCAAGAAAATGAATACATTTTGTTATGCGTTGTTCTTGAAGGTTTTTGAAAATCCACAGCATTTAAATGTGCAGTAAAAAATTCTAATTACAATGAAGTAGCTGCCAACTAAAGCATGTTGCATTAAAATGAAATTTGTATACCTGTGATTAATGAATATTAGAACTCAGTTATCTTTCTACACAGATTTTTACAAATTAAAAAATATATATATTTAAGTCAAAGGCTTTTGAAATGTTTAGGAGTAATTTTCATTTATGCCTGTGTGTATTATTGAACTGCAGTTAGAGTGAAGCATGATCAGCACGCTTTGGAACAGACACGGTGAAGGAGAAGCCGGCACTCTGCTTGCTCCCTTCTCCCATCTAATTCATCAGCAAACCCAGGCCGGCCACTTCCTGTCCCCTCCAGTGCTGCCATCGCAGGCCACACCACTGTCCTTTCTCTCCTCTTCTCCTCATTGTTCTTGCTTCCTCTGAATGCTTTCTCACAGGCTGTATTCTATTGATAGTGAGAGTAAAATTTTCTGATATTAAAAAGTAATAAAAAAATCTCATGACATATATAAACAGATATACTAGAAATATAAGAGATTACACAATGAAAAATTTAAAGCTTTATATATATAAAATATAAAAATCTTGTCCTATTTGGGGATATAATGCACATCATATTATTAAATCTATTTAAAAATCATATTTTAGGAATAATTTTTAAAATAGAACAACATGCTAAGTGATGTGTTAAAAGCAAAAAAATTTTTCATAATAATGTGTATATATTGAAAGTAAAAACAATAAGAGTAAATATACTCAAGATACATATATACTTTTGTATTTTCCCTACTTAATATCCTTCGGTCTCTATCCATTGTTGTTACCATAAAATCTAAAATTATTATCCTGTCTTACAAAGGTCCATTGATTTCTTCAGCCTCTTCTCTGGCCATTTTCTCATTGAACAAATTGCTCCAGTCTCCCCTGATCTTTAGTTAGTCCCTCAACCTGTCAATTTTCTTCTGGCCTTACCTACTTTGTTTTCTATTTGATGTCCATCATTTAGCCTACTACCTTGCAAATAACAATGCTCAACCTATATTGGCTAAATTGTCCTGGAATGCAAATAGCGGCTTTCTCTTTTGGGGTTGTTTGTGGGTGACATTCCTTTAATTTATATTTTTGCACTTAAAACATTTCTGAAATGAACACGTGTTTTATAATCAGAGAAAAAAAGAAAATAGTGTCATTCTAGAATTGGAGAGCTTGATAGGTGAAATATTGTACAGCTGCTAGTCAGGAGGAACTTAGAAATTAGACTATTAGAATCAGGTCAAGGATCTATATAAGAAAATCAGTGAAGTGAGGAAATGGACTCAGGTACCATGGGTGGACTGTTGTTAGGTTAAGCTGGTCCATCCAAAGCTGTGCTTTCCTACACGGTAGCCATTACTGTGTGGCTATTTAATTCACCCTTAAATTAATAAAATTAATTAAATTTAAAATTTAGTTCCTCAGTTGAACTAGTTACATTTCAAGTGCTCAACAGCAATAACTAGCAAGTCAGTACTATATTAGACAGCACAGATATAGAACATGTCCATCATCGTAGTTAATACTGTGCCACAGAAAGTCTGGAATCTGAAAACCTGGAGAGTGACTATCAAGGAAAAGGAACTTCAGATAAGCACCCCAAGAACAAAGACTTTGGTAATGAGGCTGAGCAACAGCTGGAAGAATGGAATTTAATCTTTTGTCCAAGCCCCAGTGAAGCCCTACAAGGGATTGTTTAATATGAGTAACAATCCAAACAGGCATCTGTGTTAACTTGTGTTTTGTATCCCGATTTGTGATAAGTGGTTAGGAGTGAGTTGGTAGGGGAGCGATTGAAAGATTCCACAGGGCAGGAGTGAGAGAGATAACCTAGTCCACCAAAGGAGTATTACCAGACTGTGTAGTGGTGGTCGCCATACTGAATGCCTGTCCTCTGTTTCTCATTTCACTGCCTCTTAAGATACAAAACCTTAAGTTACAAAACTTTAAGTTTTGTATCTTAAGACACAAAAGTATGCCCCTTGATAATAAATAGGTGGCCTCCTTGCTTCAGTGCTGAAGTGTTTCAGTATCGCTTTTCACATATGATGGGAATAGGGTGAAAGGCAAGCAACTAGTTTATTCAAACTGAGCAAGAAAATAAGATCTCTAATGATGAATTTCACTGTGTTGAATAATTTTGTATTTCTTAAGCAAATATGACTCAGAATGTAGACCTGAGTGCATGGAAAACAATGGAAACCTGTGTATGGATTGCATTATATGAATACAATCCCAAGTGCATAGAAAGGTGTTAAGGAGCTTGCAGCGAAGCTCTGTTTTGATTAGACGATTATAATAGCAGCTTACTTATACTTTTGGTGAGATGGTAAGTTAATGATGTAGTCGTTAATTTGAATTTAGCAGACATTTTAAATATAGGTTTCTCTTACAGAGACAAAAGTTGCAATTTAAAGCTCTTTGGTGGTCTAAAAACAGCTTAATTCTGTAGTAGCATGGTAATAAGTACTAATCCAGCTTATACAGTGATTGTAGTATGTCATGTTTGTGAAAGATTGCCCAACTGCTTTCTCTGGGTTTTATATTAATTTAAAAATATTAAACATAAAACCTCATAACATCTTCATGCTGAGATAAACTGTTCAATTTAACTTGTACTCAAGCAGCAGCTGTCAGGAATTATCTTGTACCTAGTGGTTTTTGCTATCACCTTGTGCCCTTTCCTGCCAGACACTCAGTGTGGGATGATAAAGCTCACCTTGTTAGGATTTATTGCTTAAATAACACCTGCGGCAGGATGAACATCGGGAGCCTGGGGATTAGCTGCTGATTGAGTGATGTCACTCGTTGTATTATTATAAACTTTTTTTGACTGATAAGAGGAAACAAATTAAAAATTGCCTATAAATCATACCTACGTTCCTTTTACGAGCATGTTCACTGCTTGTTTTGGGGAGTCATTGAGCTAAATATTTGAGGACTTGTTTGTTGTACAATTTAACTACCATTTTACAAGTGAAATAGCAAAGAGAACTAGTAATAGAGATAATTCCTGCAATTCAGGAGTATGAGGACTATTTCAAGACTAGTAATACAAATATAATGAAGGTCCTGTTAATGACTGAACAAACTAAATGAGATGTTGGTATGGGCAGTCCCAAATAGTTAATATTATGAAAATCATTGCCATTTCACTTCTGAATGTATTGCATTGTTTCATTTGGGACTTTTATGTGAAAGGCCAAACTTTAGATTTGGATTCCTTGATTACAGACCAGCTGGTAGGTAGGGTAAGGAGAGGAGATATGTGGTAGAAGCAGAGTGAAGGGGTCTTCTTGGTTAAACATTTCTACAGATGATCCACTCTAAGGATCATGGTCACGTAGGAAATTAACAATTGGATTATGACTAGAAGTACATATATGATGGGTTTAGTGTTATTGGCAGGTAGCATAGTTTTCCCTTCTACTTATGGCCATTTTATGCATATTTCCCCCAATTGTAGTTTCATAATGTATAACTTAACAAAAATTTGCAAGATTAGATCAATGAATTACAATATACCAATTGCTTAATTGTTAACATTTGCACATTTTTTATTCCTCTGTGTAAATATATACATATGAGTATTATTAGTAGCCTTTTGACAATAATTTAAGAATTAGTTGCAGACATCCTGAAACTTCACACATAAATAATTCAACATGTATCTTCTAAGAATAAGGATAGTCTCCTATAGAAACCAATAACATTATTACACTTAAGAAATTTAAGATTGATGAAAATTTACCACCTTATATTCAACCCATATTCAGAGTTTCCACGTTGTTCGTGTAATGTCCTTTATAGCTGTTTTTTTTCCCTCCAACCCATTATCCAGAGTGGAACTTTGTTTTGGGGTCTCTTCATTTTCCTTTAATCTAGGCTTTTTTTCTTTTATGACATTAACCTTCTTGGGCATTCAGTCCAGTTATTTTGCAAGATACTTTTCTCATTATTTCCTCATGACCAAATTCAGATCAGGCATTTTTGGCCGGAATAATACATTGGTGATCTGTATCTTTTTCAGTGTGTCACAGTGGGAAATACATTATATCACTTTCTATTATTATTGGTCATATTTATTTTTGATCACTTGGGTAAGTTGATGTCTACTAAATTTCTCCATGATAAAGCTACCCATTTTTTTAAAATTAACAAGGAGCAAAAGAGCTGCATTTAATGAAATTTTCTACCTTGTGAGTAAAAAACATTGAGCTTGTTTCAATCTTAATGATTAAGGATGAGTCATTGCTCACAGTAGTGTGCGTGTTGGGTGTAGGGAGTGGGGATAGAGGGAGAGGTGGGAGAATTCTCCAGGAAGTAGAACCGCAAGTGGCCATCCAGTTTCTTTTAAGGAAAATATTGATTGAGATTAGTATTTTGTTATTCTCTTTACTAAGGATTAAGATTTGTAGATAACCAAATGTTTTCACATTTCAGAATTTTCAATCTACGTTTTTGAAAGACTTGGTGGTACTGGGAATATTCTTGATTAAAATAGGGCGTTTTCTGACCGTAGTTTCTCTGTTTGCTTTAGTTGGATACGCAAACACAATTAAAACAATAATGTATCTCCTTAGTAAGATTTTTTTAACTTTAAAGCAACAAACCATGACATTAATATAGCCATATGGGTTTAAAAGAAGAGATCACCGCTTTTCGATTGTATGTGCCATTTTTAGCCCATGAAGAAGACACTTGAATTCCTATTTATGATACACGTACTTATTATGTAATCATTCTTCTCATGTGAAAGGCTAGTGCTGCAGATCATATAAACACCTGAAGTTAGCCATTCAGCGTGTCGGTGAGGGAGAATTTATAGTAGTTGTAATCATGGTAATAACAAAGATGATATTTTGTATATATTAAGTACAGAAAAAAGTGTATTTGCAACGTAAGTCGTCCATGACCAATTCATGTCCGTGGTGTAATGGAAAGCACGTCTGGCTTAGAAGACCAGGAGTCTCTGCTTTACCACACTTTCTACCAATGTGATGCTGGAAAGCTCTAAACCTTCTTAGAACTCACTTTTTAAATGGGACCAAAGCTGTAAGAGTCAAATAATGCTGCATTATGTAATAAAGGCATTCCATCAAAATTGTGCCATCTAAATGTACCTGTAAGTTTTACCTCTTTCGTGTCCATACGTAGTAGGCACCTCGTTAGTGAAACGTTTCCAGGTTGTCTCAGACAGTCATTACTACTTTCTGTTTGTTTCTTTAATACTTTCAATATGTCAGTGTCACAGGCAGCATTCATCTTAGTCCGTGGTCTTGTTCATCTTTTCTCTTCTTCTGGCTAGACCCTGACACATAGTAAGCATTTAGTAAATGATTGTGGAATGAATGAGGTAGTAGGTGCTTTCATTGGTAAATGAAAGCTTTCATAGGTAAGCTTTGTTTCCTTCCCCTCCCCAAAGAAAAGCAATCAGTCTTCCTTCATTTTTAACCATTTATATTTTATATAAGGGGTTTTGCAGATTGTATATCTGGTGCCATTAGCAGTCCAGTAGTGGAGGAAAAGAAAACATTAGAAAAAAAAACAGAAATATTGCAGAATATTTAAAAACAGGGAGAGTGGGACATGACGAGAAAACATGCCAAGAGAAAAAGACCACACTAGATGTCTAGTGCATAAATCAAAAGGGTTTATGTCATAACATCAGCATGTGCCATTCCTGCTTGTATATTGAATTTCAGTAGTTGGTTGCATAAAGAAGTAAAGTGTAATGAAACTGGCAAGCAAAGTATTCCCCAGTCAGCCTTATCTTTGTTCCATTTGTCCTTCAGATAGAGATTTTCTTGCCTTTTTCAATAAAATCCATCCAGCTTTTTTTTTTTTTTGCATCTCAGTAACTGAGCTAAGACCAATAAGATTCAGAGCTTTTATAGTTCTTAGCAGCTGCTTTTCCAGAGATCAAAACTTAGAATGCTGCTACACGGTATTAATTCTTAACTATTGATGTGTCCCTATAGGGGACATGTTTTTCTGGGGGTAAGATCAGGGGAGAGAAAAGGAGGGCAAAGGACAACCCCCTTCAAGCGTGCTTGGGACAGTAAACCCTAATTTCCTTATTTCCTAGGATCCTCTTTGCAAGCTCAGTGCTTAACCTGACTGAACTGATTGCCCTTCGGCCTGACCTTGGGAAATTGAAAAAGATTCTGTACTTCCACGAGAACCAATTGGTGTATCCTGTCAAGAAATGTCAGGAGAGGGATTTCCAATATGGATACAACCAAATTCTCTCATGGTAGGTATCAATAATATCATTATATTAAGTCCTTTGCTACCTTTTTCTTTATAGGTGGTTAGTTTTTAAATCTGGAGACCTGTTGTACACTTATTTTAAAACACCTTAAAGTAGGTACAAATGTTTAAACATACCTTCCATAGTAGTAATTACTTGTGCCTCTGAGTATATGTATAAGATCACAGCTAATCCTTTTATAGAATACATATATGTAACAATCTAATTATATGTTAAACTAATTAACTATTTTCTACAACATTTGGAATAGAATCAAAGGGTCGCAGGGACCTTCTTCACTCCTTGACTCTCTCCTCTGTTGTTTAAGGCATACTTTTAGAAAAGGGCAGGCAGTCTGCTCTTATTTGCCAACCACTTTCAATGCATCCAGCTAAAATCAAAATAGAAATTTTCAGAGGAATAAACACAAAATAAGACATAATGGAGCAAGGGTTTTTTGTTCTTTTTATTGTTTGTGAGAGAAAACTATAGAAAATGAATCTTTAGGTAGTTACTGGTATTTTTTCCCGTCATTGAGTCTTCTGAAATTGCACAGCCTTAAAATACCATGACATTTCAAAGGTGATGGTCCTTCTCTATTGTTACTTCAACAAAGTCCATCTCCTGAAGCTTACTTAATGAAAGAAATTAATAACAACTCCGAAAGGGCCTTGCTGCTGGATCCTATTCACATCGCTGCAATAACCAAATGCACTAAGTTATGGCTGTGATTGGGAACTTTTTACTCACTTTTTTTTTTTTTTTTTGGTGCTGAAACGTGGGAATGTTACTCACCTTTTTTAATGGTTATTAGCAGTTGGGATTGATGATGTGTTTAAAAAGACTCCCAACTCTTGCAAGTATATTCTGAGTTTTGTTGACATAGAAAAGCAGCTAAATGGTAATACTTCTGTGTTTTGAGCATTTTGTAAATGTTTTCCTGCAATCATTTTTACAAGCTGCTTCAATTGTGAAGTAGCAGTGCTATCAAAATAGAGTGGAACTGCTTCACATCAAATGTCTCATAAAAAAGCAACCATTTTAAAATTTCATAATAAAATTAAAATACTTTATTTTATATTGAAACAGAGAAGGGAAATATGTTTTAAAAACAAAAATAAAATCATTTTGTGCTTTATCAATATGGAAAACATTTGTAATATCTTTTGATTTCTTGAATTAGCATCATTCTTTTCCTCAGATAGTGTGTGTTTATTACCCTTGAGAAATAACTGGGGGAAAAAATTAAGCCTATTTTTCCCTTTATGGGTGGCTTTAAAGTTAATGGAAGTTACACTCACTCATATCAGGGAGGAAATGCGTGAGAAAGAGTATTTCTATAAACTGTCTTGGATCTTTAATTTAGCATAGACTGGGTTTTTAAGAATGTAAGTAGTTGGGTTGCATACAGATATTTGAAAAGCATTTAGCTTACTCCCCCTCATCTCTCTCTTTCATAAAAGATTGTTTTTGCTCATAGGGAATGAGACTATAAAAACTCATACTTGATTTTTCAGCATCGCTCTTCTCAAGGGGGTAAACTGATAGACAAGTTTGCAGAGAAAGAAGTGGACTCGATCATTGGTTGGCTTCTTGATGAGAAAAAAAAGTGGTTCACAGTTGTCCAGAGGAGAAATAAGAGTGTCAGAAAACAATCCTGTTCAAGATTCACTTTGAAAAGCATGACTCCTGCTTCCTCAAATGTTTCTTTAGTTTTCCTGCTGACTTCTGCTTTTGTTGGCGCTGGCAGATTTCTCTCTTGACCGTGTGGCAGTTAAGGACTTTAGAGATGACTGACATAAGCACTCACCTTAAACAGAGGTTTCACTAACCCCTTGACTTATGAACACATGTCGTAACTGTATCTTATGACCTGTGGGTCGCTATTACAATGTGTGACACATGGTGAAAACAGACTAGCTGTAAAACATCCTTCAACTCTTGGTGTGTTCTTATATTGGATTCCTTATTGCTTGGTGTGTCAGCACTTCTGTGACATCCTTTTGTATTATCCATGTTGTAATCACCCCTACCCCAAAATTAGCACTAGGTCACAACTGAAAAAAAACACTTGCATGGAAAAGCAGTTTTGTCGGGGAGGCATAGGGGTGGCAGGTCAACATTCCTTTTGTTGGTGTTTCATTCCACTGTGTATTAATAAGGGGAACTTAAGCTGTCTCAGTAAATGTGAATTAAACTAAACTGAGGATTTGCTATGGTGTGTATTCCTGTTCTGTAAGCTCTGCTTATTCATTTGTATTTTGCAGTGTAGGGACTTACATTTCTTTTACTTTTCTTGACCTACCATTTCTAAGGCAGAATAAAATTTTATTGGATCTTGTATTCCTTTTATCAAAGCATTTATATTCATTGTATTGAGATCCAATGACAGTGAAACTGAATCATTGCTTAAAGTGGTGATTTTCAGCCTTTCTCGTCTTACGGCACACATACACTAATTGCTAGAATTCTGTGGCACACCAACAGATACATCATATTTTTGGCCGATCTGACAAAAAATAGGTATAATTTTGATTCATTGACACTGGACAGCTGTTGTTGTATTGGCTATTGTCATTTTCCATTTGAAAATCTAAAGGAAAGGAGGTCACTGCCCCTGACTAAATTGTCAGCTTTGCATGTTTTAAACATTCTGCGCTATTTGTAGATCTTGGCTAATTACAAATATTTCTGAGAATCTGATCATGAAGCACTTTTGAGATTGCAAAAGTTCTTTCCTATCCTCATTCTGTTATAATATTCTGAAGTTTAGGTAAGAATTTAGCAAATACAGGCAAAGTGTATAGAAAATAAAGCTCTGTTTCATTAACAATAAAAATTATTGTGCCATAGCAGTCGAATATTGCTGGCTTAAAGCAGAGAAGACCATTTAAAAAAAATCAAAGCAGGTCGGATTGAGGGTGGAAGGTGGGGATGACTGGGGTGGGGGGGAAGTAGAGAAAAAATTAAAAAATTAAAACAATGATTTATTTTAAATCACTTTTTGACCCATAAAGGGAACATATGAATATCTTACTACATGCAGGATGGGCAAAAGTAGGTTTACAGTTGTTCATATGGAAAATAGTATAATAATTAATAAATTATAATACAAGAATATAAAATGTAGTTTGTATACTCACAATTGTAGACCTACTTTTGTCCCACCCTGTATTTAAAGTTTTATCCAGCTCCCACCCATGGTTCTCATTTGTGTTCATCGGTTTCTGAGAAAATGTTATATAGGCAGTTCTGAAAACTGCTGATGTGTTTATGACACATAAACTTTGTTTTCACAATGCTTTAAAACTATGTATTTTAGATTGCTTTTATTTCAAAAATATTATGGGGAGGAGCACAATCTTTTAATCTAAACTAACAGCCAATATTATATTTATTTTGTTTAATTCTGAAAGTCCATGATGTTGTAGTTCTTTATAATGCATTTCTTTATGTAATCAGTTCTACCAGTTTCTTCTACTTCTCTGGCTGTTCCAAATATCCTACGAAGTAAGTTACTTGCAGAGACCCCATTTAATCCCTCCTGTATAGGGCCAGAACTTTATAAAACCAAGTTTCTTGAAGCAGGGGTTAAGAAAATAAAGACTTTAACCACATATTTTGAAGATATGCGTTAGTATGAAATAGCTTTATCTGAATTAGTATCTTTGAAGGTAGTGAAAAATATGGCAAAATTCTGTTCTCATTAGTATGGTATAAAACAATATACATCACTGACATAGAAACCCAGCACGGGTAGGTAGTTGGGTCACAAAGAAAAAGGTCTTAGTGTACTTTTGTTGTTGATAATATTGGCAGTTCCTGACACTGTGGAAAAATATACTTGTGTTTGAAGCCTCATAGGAT
Organism: Trachops cirrhosus; assembly: GCA_028533065.1. Classification (NCBI taxonomy): domain Eukaryota; kingdom Metazoa; phylum Chordata; class Mammalia; order Chiroptera; family Phyllostomidae; genus Trachops; species Trachops cirrhosus. The sequence continues at coordinate 69,453,496 of CM052541.1, forward strand.
TATATTAAATCATTTAATTCCTCTACTGCCTTTCCTCCCTGATGCCAACAATCTAGTTTCCTATGATATAATACTAATAAAACTAACATCTATTAGAGGTATTTTGATAAATACTTATGGAAGTGCAGAGGTTTTTGCAAACTGAAGGTGCAGTGTAAACTCTGATTAATATCAAGGTCTTGCTCTTGTAACTGAGTGTGGGCTCATGATTTGTATTTATCCTTTCCCTTTACAGCCTGGTAGCTGATGTAGTGGTATTCAACTCGGTTTTTAATATGCAGTCATTTCTCACTTCTATTGGAAGATTTATGAAGCTGATTCCTGATCACAGACCCAAGGATCTGGAAAGCATCATCAGACCCAAGTGCCAAGTTATTTACTTTCCCATCAGGTTTCCTGATGTGAGCAGGTCAGTGTGTTTGACTCTCTTTTCAATATTGTGTCATATTATTTCCCAAATGTATAGGAATTGGTGTTCTTCTTGCCAATTTTAACTTCTCAGCTTAAGCATGGTTAATTAGAGAATCGAGTTCTATTTCACCATGCTGTGATTTGCAAAGATTTTAAATAATCATTTGTCCCGCCTATCACTGAATGGTTACTTCTGATATTGAGTTCTTCCTTTATTTTCTCCTATTTGTTTGCCAAAAAAGCTATTTTAGCTTTTAACATTTACTGTTTTGGTTTTTTTTTTATTTTTTGTGTTAAAGAAGTCATTGCCACACATATTTCTCAACCTTTGCAATTAGCTTCTACCCATTGGTTTATATGTATAATAGTAACTGTTCTAAGTAAATCAATGTTCAGTTTCACTGCTTGTATTACTTTCATTTCCCATGCTATTTTCTTCTACTTTTTTCCTTCGTCCCTTTTTAAATATTATTTTTATTATCTTAATAAAGAGTTGGGTATTCTATGTTAGGTCACAAATGCACTTAATTGCCATTTCTCTTTCTCAGTTACGAAGGACATTTTTTATTACCCTTGCTTCTGGGCCCACCCTGAATTAGCAACGGATGCTGTGGCTCAGAGGGAACATTCTAGAATTCCTTTTCACTTTTGATTAAACCTAGCAAAATTGTTTTTACTACCACCAGAAATATTTCTCCCTTGTGAATAGTAAGTTTGCTTCAGTGGGACTCACACTAGCTGGGGATGCTGCTGGTTTGTAACTGACTCTGTCCTTAAAAAGAGTTCAGGGACGGCTGTTTCTTCCCCATCCTTGAAATGAAGGCAGGGAACCATTTAATGTCCATACGTGCTGTGCAGGAGGTCAGAATTACTCTCTGTGTTCTCAGTTTTCCGAATTCACCCAGGTTTGCTATGGAGACAGTTGTCTTCATCCATACCCAGTAATGCTGTTTTATTTAATATTTAACTGAAGAAAAATCTGTCTAATACAAAGTCAAATGAGTGAGTTATATAACATTTACATTAGAACACCTTGCTCAATCCTTAGTTTCTGGAGTTAAGAAAACAGGCTCAGAGAGGCAGAGACTGCCTTGCATGCACACAGCTGGTTATTGTCACAGACTGTATCAAAGTTTAAACCTTGTGAGTTTTCTGTTACTGTCTAAGCTTCCTGTCACTATAGGTCATTTGTCAAATCATTTCATGTTTTATTTACGGTTTGGAATACTATCAAGGTAAGAAACTAAGATCATTGATTTTCAGGTATGTATTTATATGTCCAAGTATATATAATATATATTTGTATAAATATAGTTTTCTTATGTATGATGAGAGAATTGCAACTTTTGAAAAATATAGCTATATTTAGATCCATGATTTGCTCAAACACAGCTTATACTTCAGGTCATATTTTTAAAATATGAACCTTATTTTTGAGATGTTTTTAAGTTTTTCATATAGCATATAGTCAAAATATACATCTTTAAGGTGAATAGGTGGTTCTACCACAGCTTAATTATTATTGCTATAGAATTCCAAATAAATAATGTTTTAAATTTATTTGCATATCATATATTCCTCCATTATCATATGCTTAATATACCCATGGCAATTGAATAGTTTATTAATTTGGACTGTATTACCATTAATACATCTAGCTAAATAGAAGGAGGTTAAGAAATACTGTGGCCAAGATAACATTCATAAGCAAGGTCTTAGCCCAGAGTGTTATTTGAATTATTTTCAAATGGTAATTTGCTTTATCCAACCCAAACTCCTATAGTGTAAGTGATTATTTGCATGAATGACAATCATTCTAATGCCTGCAGTCTTAAAAGAGTATTATTTTGTTGAGATGTTGAAAAATACTTAGTAATTCCAAAGGCAAAATAACCAAGTTGATTTTTAAAAAAAGACAATTTTTGAATGTTTATATCTTTCTCCTTATTCAGATATTATTTGGTCATGGCAAAAATGAATTTAAGTAAAAACAAAGCAGAACATACAATTAAATTATTAATACAATGTGCTATAATAATATGTAATAATGGATATTAATTAATCAGGAAGGGGAACAGCTATATTTAGCAATCTATATGAGGCTTTATAGCATTGATGACTGTTAAAACTTCATGTATGTCTGTCACATAGAAATTTAATATTTGGCTTGTGGCACCTGCTGTTATCTAATGTCTTCCTCACCCTGCCACCCCACTCCTTCATTCTCAAAGACCAGAACAACAGTATAAAGAGAGAATATTCACTTCAAAACATTTCATTGTATGCATTAAACATTTTGGGATGAGAAATCCCTTAAACACTGTGGTCGCACATGCATGCATTTAATCTTGACCCCCTTAATAACTCTGTGACCTATGTGAGTGTAGTGACTCTGAGCCTGGGTTCTTTAATGGTTGTGATTATTTTTACCTTATCACCTCATAGGTGTGACTTAGTGACCAAATGAATTAATGTATGTCAAATGCCTAGCAGAGCACCTGACATATAGTGGACACCCAGTAAGGAAGAATTTGTCTTATTAATACACTCATGCCATCTTTTTATAATCTAACACATTTATTGCCACCTGACTATAAAGGACAGTCTTCTTCTCCTCCCTTCATTAGTCAACACATGAAAATAAAGAACTAAAAACAGTGAGAGAGAGAAGTACTCTGCTAAAGGAGCATCCTAATATTAATAAAGATGTTAATTAATTAATTTTCTTTATCACTTTGACTCAGATTTTTGACCTTACCAGAACCTGCCATCCATTGATTGAGCCAACTCCTTACTTTAAAAAAAAACTTTATGTATTTATTTTTAGAGAAATGAGAAGAGAGGAAGAAAGAGAGGGAGAGAAGCCAACTCCTTACTTTTATTCTTATCTTGCTCTAATTTTCCTCCTCCTTTCTCCAGCTTAATTTCCATATTCTATTCTAATACTCTCTTGCATGTACTCTCAAATCTGTTGCACCTTTTTCTCTGTATTTGATAAGATGAAGACATACAGCCATACTTACTAGTCTATTCTAAATTTATGACTCCTAAATTCAGATGGAATCTTTGATCTGCCTGGCAAGCATACCACATTTCCCCTCTTTTAAATAACGAATCATACATTTTCCTTTCTTTATAAACCTCTAATACTAAATCTTCTATCTCCATTTCAGATCATGCCAGAAAATAGGAGCAATCAGATGAGAATTTCTGTGCTCTGCCAGCACCACCTCAATGCAGTTATGTGCTCCTGGGTGCATAGTGTCCATCTTCACACCTGTTACTACAATGAAGTGACCTTGCTTCTGTCTGAGGCCCTTCCTTATCTCCACTTCTTTACCAGAGCCTGCCCTTCTCCCATACCTAAGGACTATCATTCCAGCAACATTTTCTTCTTCATTCTGCATCATCATCTTTCCTTTCTTCCGGATCATTCCTATTAGTATACAAAAAATGCTGTTTTTTACGTCTTTAAAAAATGCTCTCTTCCTTCCACTTCTTCCTTCTGCTGCTGCCTCCTTTCTTTCTCTTCAGAGCAAAACTTCTTGACAGGGTTGTATATATGTTATTTCTAATTTTATTCCTACTGTTCTGTCTTAGAGCTTCTTCTCTGAAACTGTTTTTGTGAAGGTCACATATGACTTCCATGCTTTTGCATCCTGTGGTCAGTTCTCGGTCCTCATTTTATGTGACATAGCAGTAGCAATTGACACACTGTCACACTCTTCATTTAGCTTCTAGAACACATAGGTTGCTGCTTCTCAGACTTGTTGCTGGTTTCTTATCATTACTCTGCCCTTTAAATTTGGATTGGCCTTTGACACTCTTAATACTTAAGGGGTTGGTAGAGAAAGAGCGGAGGATTGAAATGAGAAAAAAAGATAAAGAAGTCAGGAGGTCAACAATGAGAGAATTATCTTGTGGAACCAAGGGAAGAGAGTTTTAAGGAAATGGTCAGTAGTGAAGTCAGAGGAGTGAGGTTAAATAATGTGGTGACTAAAATGTATCCTTGAATTTTTCAGTTAAAGTGTCAGAGGTACCCCACCCTGCATTCTGTTAACTCACAGAAAAGTTTCATATGTTCTTTCAGGTAGCCAGAGAAACTTGGGATTCAAGTCTAGATGAGATCTCTTTCTCTTTGTATATCTCTGTTTTTTACACACACACACACACACACACACACACACACACACACACACACACATTTTATGGATGAAAGCCTCAAGGCCCAGAGAAGTTTAGTGTCTGCTGGTAAAAACAGAGCAGGAACTAGAACTCAAATCTCAAAATCTCCATCCAGTGCCCAGCACACCACTTATTGCAAATGTAATTTCAGAGGTCTTGATTATCTGATTTTTCAGCTGACAGCAGATTAGCACCATCAAAATGGGGGTGCAGTAAAGGCAGGCTCACTGACAGCAGTATAAAGTGACAGCTGACTGACAGGTTGACAACAAGGGAAGGGAGAGATAAACTATTAAAAAAAATAGATGAGAAGTGAAACAGCCTAGCAGCCTGGAGCCATTCTGTGGCAGGGCAGGCAACTCTGACATTGAAGAACCCTGCAGACAATTTTCCATGATTGTACAGTTTGTACATCAAAAGGATAATTGTGATTTTATTAAGAAAGTACACGGTAGCCAGTAAATTCTGTTTAAGAATGTAAGGAAATGCATAAGCCGCTTTTGGCAGAAATTATAAGTGAAGGTAAACATCATGCCCTACTATAGGGCGTACATGAGGCGTATATTTGGAAGCTAATGAACATCCAGTCCCTTTTTTCAGCAGTGCACTATCTATCTGTAAGCTTAGGTGACAGGGTGCATTTCAATAAGCCATCTTTTTAGATCTTTCTGATTGGAGATGTTTCATGGACCAAACTTTTCTTTGCTGCTGGCGTTATGTGCACCAGCCTCTTCGGCACTGAAGACATCCAGAGCTGCCAGATGGATGGCCCGGTGCTCAGCAGAACAGATTTTGCCATATTAATACCATGTCTTAGCCTGTTTGGGATGCTATAGAAGAATGCCATAGACTGGGTGGCTAATAAAGAACAGATATTTATTTTTCCTAGTTCTTCAGACTAGAAGTCCAAGATCAGAGCTCCCGCAGATTTGGTTTCTGGTGAAGGCCTGCTTCCTGGTTCATAAACGGCTGTCTTCTCATTGTGTTTTCACATACTGGAAAGAGCGAGGGAGCTCTCTGGGGCCTCTTTTATAAGGGCTCTAATTCCATGCATGACAGCTCCACCCTCATGACCTAATCACCTCCCAAAAGGCCCTGCCTCCTAATATTATTACCTTAAGGGTTAGGATCTCAACAAATGAATTTTGAAAGACTGGGAATATTCAGCCTATAGCTTATCAGAAGGTACATATGATCTCAAAAGTTAGTGGGATGAGAATAATGACTGAGATGTATTGCAAAGGAGATGCATTCTGTGTTAAAGGATATGGGTTAGACTGAAATGAAATGAAGGATATTTTACTCTGCATTTCAGAAAGGCATATTTCACACAGAAATCCATGGTGCTGATGGATATGTGATGAAGAGGGAAAAGGAAGTAATCCTGCAGCCTACCCTAGAACTAGGGAATAGTACATATTCCGACCTTGTACAAGTCTCAGTGAAATCAGAACATCTAAGGAGTTTGCAACTTGCTTTCTGACAGTGTTGTCTTTAGAAGGTAGAGCTAACCATGACAGCTAACCTTACTGATTCTTATTTTAGTTCTGCATTGGGTTAAGCCTATTATACATATTTTAGCATTTTAATTTTCCAACAGTTCTAAAAGGTATTTTTTATTTCTAGTTGAAGAGGCTCAGCCATAGGGAATGTAAGTAACTTTGCACCTACATTCACACAGATAGTAAAGGTAGAACTAGAAATCAAATGCTTTTTTATCCTATTTTAGAACCCAGATTCTTAACAGCATTTCTATACCCTGTCCCTCAAAGAGGGGTTCTGGTCATCTTGTCCCTGGTACTTGACACAGACCATAAAGAGAATTGACAGAAGCATTGAACAAAAGGGAACATGTCATGGTAATGTTATAAAAAAAAAGAAAGGACTCAAGGCTTTAGACAACAAACTTTTAAAAGGTTGAAATTTAGAAAAAAGAGGATACCTGAAGAGGAATGAGAAATTTTAAGAAAGAATTCTAATAGTAAAATTGAAGGAGGGGCCTAAAGAAGAATAGTGAGACTACTTCAAAGATATAGCTGTAGGATCAGACTTATTTTATGTATAAGAAGACCATTTCTTTCCTATTTCTAGTTGTCTCTCATTTATCCAAACTCTGTTCTCTTACAAGTGAGCTTTAGAATGACACCGTCTTCCAGGGCAAGGCCAGTCCATCACATTTGATGCTAAGGTTGGAGCGAACTGCACGTGCAGAGCCTCACACTTCCTCCATCTGTCTCCCCGACAGCATCTGGTACCGAGGAAGCAGCCATGATTTCCATATAACTACAGTTTTCCCACTCCTAACAAGTTGGACCACATAAGAATGTAAAAATACAGTGAATTACTGAATCCTTGAAAAAGATCATGTCTTCTAAAAGAATTCCATCAGAGAGGCATGAGCAGAGAATTTCAGAATGGATGTTGTCTGCTTCAAATAACATTTAGTTGTATAAAAGGTGACGAGGGATAAACGTCCAGGCTGTTGTGGCTCAGTATGTACATACCTTTGTCATTTGATGCCTCTGAGTCCCATTGTGTTATGAAAAAAGAGTTTAAATTTTTTCATGTATTTATCCATAATTGATGTAAAAAAGATCAAATGTATGTGTTTCCAGTGGAGTAGTCCTTAAACAATTATCCATTTATTGTTTTTTTAATGAGGGAGGTGTGTGGATGCCGTATTATCAGGAGTTTAAGTTTGGACTGGGAAGAAATTGAAGCACATGCACTTTAGACTGAGAAGTGTGTGGTTAACTGGGTTTCAGTTCCACTTGAGTCATCATCGAGAACATAAGTACTAACCTTGCTGTGGCCATTAGGGAAGAGTTTCATGTTTCTGAGGTTATTTCACTATCCCTACTTTCCACAGTATTGGATTGTCGGAGGTGCCACAGGGTAAACAGGAGTGGGTTTTACCTGTGAGTTTCCTCATTTTATAGCAGATTATACATCCCAGGAAGAGTGGTTATGTATTTTTTAAAAATCTCTGCTTCCCTTTTTCCTTTGTTTTCAACAACAAAGGAAGGAGGAAAACAGCGTTGGTCACTATGAATAATCTCATTTATTGAAGTCTTAAGAATTTCTCTGCACATTTCTCTCCACCTTTTTCATGTAGCTAAAATGTGAAGCCAAAACATAGATTTGTGGACTTTGCCTAACTATTTTAGAAACAAAATGGGAGAATTTTAAAAACGGTGTGAAAACTTTAAATGAAAACTCTCAGGCTGTGCAAACAAAGACGAGCAGCCTAAGGGCTTTTTGAAGAATTCTTATTAAAGACAACACTATTTTACACTGCAGAGCAGATGTGTCAGAAAACAACAGCAGATCTGTAATTTGGGAAATTCTGGATTGATAGGACAGAAGGCAGCCCCCGTGGCTCCCCCACTGAAAACTTTTTTTTTCTTCATAGTCAAGTTCTGCATTTGGGGGTGGGGTTGCCAGAAAACACCTTAATCTACTTACCACATGTGGTCATATATTTTAGATATCTAGAGAATGTGTTAGTGTTAAACATATTAGTAAAAGTACTGCCTATGTTTTATGAAGTAGTAAAGTGGGCACTGTCTTTTTGAATATTAACCTAGACTTGAAGTAGAAGAAGAAAAGTTTTAGTTTGCTTTTAGAAATTTAAACATACCCATGTTTGCTAATAATTATTTTGGCTCTTCAAAATGAGTGCAAGAAATTTTGTTTTCTTTAAATGTCATTAAAAAACTTTTTAAATGGAATCAGTGTACTAAAAAGTCTTTTGATAAATCATTCCAATGATTTGGTTGAGCACCACTCATTGTGAAGAAATAGCCTTTATATTCAATGCAACTCTTTCATGCTGTACTATATTTTAACCATCTTGCTGTTACTACCCTGGTTAAGAGAAGAGACTTTTGAATTCAGCATATATATGCATATATACTATCACTTTCTTTCTCTGAAGTTGCATAAAACAAACTCTTGCTTACTCAAAATTTACTTTTAATGAAATTATTGTCCATGTTAATGCCTAATTACAACAGTCAGATTTCTGCTCTCTTCTACTTGTGCAGTAACAACCAAACCACCAAAAGCAGTGCTCTAAATTCATCAGTAACTATGCAAACTATTCTTTCATAATAGCATGACTTACCCTTGTTTTCTTCAAGTATAGAGAATATTTGGCTTGATTTTACACCAAAGATTCAATATACTTTTTAAAATTCCCTTGTACTTCTGTCCTAAGAAATTTGGGAGGTAAGTGGAGAAGGGAAGAGAAATAACAAATCAGAGAACATGCTCAGCAAGGGACTACTACATCATCAACCCAGAGATAATAAGAGAGAAGAAGGCTTTCTACAAAATGGGTATGAATATTATTTGACAAAGTAAAACCACAGTTGAGGCAAATTCAGCAAAAAGTCCACTTAGGTTCTCTTCCCCTTCTCAGGCTCCAAGGCCGTCACCAAGCCCCCCACAGTGCAGTGAATGATCATCAGTGTAGAGTCCCCGAGGCACGAACAAATCATGTTACATTCTCTGTTCATTCCATGAAGGCTCTGCAACCATGTGTGTTAGAAAGATTCCAAATAAATAATTTTGATATATAAGGGTCAAGCTTTGTTATCTTTCTAAAAATCACTTAGTCAAATCATTCCATTTTGAGGAGTGCTGAATAAAAGATGGGAGTCAGCAGTATGACATGGGGATTCTAGTTTGGCTTATACCACCGAGTACAACTGTTCAGTGCAGAGCAAATCCCCGAACCCCTCAGAGCTACAGTTTTTCATCTGAGAACTGGAAATTGAAATAGCACTACCTGATAGCTTTATTATGAAGATCGAGATAATTATTACAACATACTGACTGAGCTCAGTGCCTATAACCTAGTAAGAGTTCAGTAAATGTCAGCAGCCTTCTTAATACTCTCACCATCACCATTTTGGTTACCTGTTGACAGGCTCTTCGACACGCTCACCCATTCAGTATGACTCCAACCTCGAAAGAAAGGAACAACAAAATTTTGAAAACACTAGTATTTTATAAAACACCTTAAGTTATAAAGTCTGCCACTAATTCAAATAAATTTAGGGACTGTCTTATATCCTGTCAGTCCACATAATAGCAGGCAAAAGGTGCAATCAGCAGTGTGGGTGCATGCGAGGGAACATCACAGGTGCTCCCGCTGTCCACCTCTGCCTGGCGCTGTTACCATGCTCATTCCTCCTGATGCAGCACCTGTGGAACGGTGAGTGGGGTAATGAAATTATCATCCATATTAATGCCTAATTTCAACAGTCAGATTTCTTCTGTCTTCTACTTATGCAGTAAGTAACCAAACCATCAAAAGCAGTGTTCTAAATTCATCAGCAACTATGCAAACTATTCTTTTATAGTAGCAGTACAGAAGTCATTTTTGTCATTCGTCATTCTTTTCAAGAATGCTCGGGTTGTTTTAAAAAGTTTTCTATTAAAAAAATAAACAACTTGGAATGTTCATTCAACAGTAAGCTCCTAGAAAAATCTCTTACCCAGAATGGCTTATCCTCTTAAGAAATTCCAGATTAAAAAAATTTTATTTCATAGGAAATTCCTTAAAAATATTCTTCAAAGTAAGTAAGTGAAATAAAATATACTTTACAGTAATTTAATTTTTTATGGTTCTATTCATGTCTTTGTTCACCAATATTTATTCAAAATTGCTATTTTTATGGTAGGTAAAAGGTGTTCCTCAATTCTGCAAGCTTTGTAGAAATGATAGGCATACTCATGTGGCTGTGTAATATGGTGGAAAAAAAACAGTGCTTTTTATGGCATGTAAGTTGGATATAAAGACTGAATAAGCTTTGGGCATAATAATAATGGCAATCGTTTATCAAGTGCCTTTTCTGGGCATGCACTTTATGTATATTCTAATCTTTACCAAACCTCTGCAAGCTGGTACTATCATCCTCACTTTCAAGTGAGAATATTGAGGTTTAGAAGGTTAAGCTTGCCTGAAATCATGTAGTAACCCAAACTTTCTGGCTCCAATATGCTCTTTCTATTAATGCCATGTTGTTTTTTCTATGAGGGAAAGAGGGGTGGCTGAGAGTGAGTGCAAGGGCACATTATGTAGAGAGAGAGAGTAGTCACAACCAAATTTGTGTCCAAAATGATCGTTGGGCTCAGAAGGGATTAATTACCTTCCACTCCACTGGGTGAAGAGGTGGTAAGATTAGAAATGAAAATTATGGCTGAAGAATTTGGACTTCAGCTTATGGTCATTTGGGAATCACTGCTGGATTATGAAATGGGGAATTTGATATTAACATAGAATATTTATGAAAAGGAAATAAGAGGCAGAGAAACAAGTTAAAAATCTCTTGATAGAGTAGGTCATTGCAGACTTTGACGAGGGAAGTAGCATGCAGATGAAAAGGAGGAAATATGCATAAATACACTGGTTGTGGACTAGGCAAGAGGATGTGGCAACTTCCCAGATGGAGGAGTGTTCAGGGATATTTTGAAGTATTGATTATAGTGACTGGGAAAATATCTGTTCTATTGGAATTGAAAAACAGGTTTGCTTGAGTAAAAACGGTGAATTCAGAGTTCTGTATATTGAGTCTCAGATGTGGGTGGGTCATACAGAAGGAGCTGACCAGCAGGAAGTGTTCCTTCTTTCTTACCTCAGTGCTGTCATTTAAGGCTCCATGTGATTTGTTGTATTGACCTGTATTTCTAGGAGTTTTAATTGAATATCCTCTTCCCATTGACATACTTGCTATAGCTCATTTATTTTCTTCCAAATAAATCCAGGATATCTCTTTTTTGCCATTTGTTATTGTTTTATAAAAATTGAGTACATTATAAAAACATCAGAGCTTTTAAACTTGTCTCTGGATAGCAGGAATATTGGTCTTTCTTTTGTCTTCTCAGAGGTCAATGACTGAATCACTTTCAGTCCCTTTGGACAGGAAATCCTGAGATCAAGTACTTACTGTATGATGAGAGAGCCACATGGTATATAGTGCCTAAGAAAACTGACTGTGACTGACTATGTTTCAGTTCCACCTTTTCTGTTGAATGAGGATGATGTGGAAAAATCCTTATTCACACCTCATTTGACCTTTCACACCTCATTTTTATTCTTTTCTGTAAACTAGACGGAGTAATGGTTTCGTTGGGTTGTTGAGAGAACTAAATGAGGTACTATATGTGAGGTACTTAGTGAAATGCTTGAAGCATAGTGAGCATTAAATAAATGGTAATTGTTATTATTACTGTCTTTACTTTTTATGTTCTCAAAATGCATTTAGTGCTTTGATTTACCTATATGTAATTTTTAAAGTTTTTTATAGAGCCAGAGCTCTGCCCCAAATCATAGTTTGATATGAGTTCAGTAATTTGAGGAGCATCAGATGATATTTGCTTATGGCAGCTTCCTTTTTTTTAAGAAATGATGTTGCTTGTTCTATATTTATTTTACCATTCTGGACTGAGTGCCAAAATTCTACTTGGAAATATTGCTAAGAATATTATATCCAAGTATCATTCTGTATGTATACTTTTGTCATGTGTGTTGTGTACTTTTGGCGGACGTGAGGTGAATCTCAGAACTTTCTCACATCTAGCAAGATTTGTATTGTCACCAGTTTTCTATGGAGGTGCTTCAGTAGTGGTTATAAATTATAAGCTTTCTTTAAGTTTGGTTGTTTTTTCTTCTTATATTTACTCAGTGTTACTTACAAGTTTATTTATTTTTTAAAGAATTTTTAAAATGTTTTAATTGTAATTTATTGATTATGCTATCACAATTGTCCCAATTTTTCCCCCTTTGCCCCCTCCACCCAGCACCCCCAACTTCCTCAGGTAACCTCTGTTGTTGTTCATGTCCATGGGTCATGCATATAAATTCTTTGGCTACTCCATTTCCTATACTGTACTTTACATCCCCATGGCTATTCTGTAAACTACCTATTTGTACTTCTTAACCCCCTCACCTCTTCACCCATTCTCCCCACATCCCTCTCCCACCCTGCAACCATCCAAACACTCTCTGTACTCATGATTCTGTCTCTGTTCTTATTTGCTTAATTTGGTTTTTAGATTTAATTGTGGACAGATATATATATTGCCATTTTATTGCTCATAGTTTTGTACTTCTTCTTTTTCTTAAGTAAGACCCTTTAACATTTCATGTGATAATGGTTTGGCGATAATAGACTCCTTTAATTTGTTTCTTATCTGAGAAACTCTTTAACTGCCCTTGGATTCTAAATGATATATTTGCTGGGAAGGACAATCTTGGCTGTAGGTCCCTGCTTTTCATGACTTTGAATATTTCTTGCCAATCCCTTCTAGCCTGCAGTTTCTTTTGAGAAAACAGCTGACAGTTTTATGGGAACTCCCCTGTAGGTAACTCTTTGCTTTTCTCTTCCTGATTTTAGGATTCTCTCTTTATCTTTAAGCTTTGGCATTTTAATTATGATGTGTCTTGGAGTGAGTCTCTTTGCATCCATCTTGTTTGGGTTTCCTGGGTACAGCACATCTCTGTGCTTCCCGGACTTTCATGTCCATTTCCTTCACCAACTTAGGGAAGTTTTCTTTCATTATTTTTTCAAATAGATTTCCAATTTCTTGCTCTTTCTTTTTTCCTTCCAGAACCCCTATTATGCAAATGTTGGAACTCTTGAAATTGTCCCAGAGGCTGCCTACACTATTCTCATTTTTTTGGATTCTTTTTTCCTTCTTCTTCTTATTTTTTTCTTCCTTATGTTCTAATCATGAATTTCATCCTCTGCTTCATTCACTCTACTGTTGTTTCCTTGTAAATTGTTCTTTATTTCAATTCATGTATCCTTAATTTCTGACTGGATCTTTGTATGCTATTGAGGTCCTCACTAAAGTTCTTTGAGCATCTTTGTAAACAGTGTTTTGAACTCTGCATCTGATAAATTGCTTATCTCTGTTTTGTTTAGTACTATTTCTGGACCTTTTGTCTGTTTTTTCATTTGGGCCATATTTCTTTGTCTCCTCATTTTGGCTGCCTCCCTGTGTTTGTTTCTGTGTATTAGGTAGAGCTGCTGTGACTCCCTGTCTTGGTAGTATGGCCTATTGTAGTAGATGTCCTATAGGGTCCAGTGGTACAGCCTCCCCATTATCCAAGCTGAGTACTTGAGGTGTGCCCTTCATGTGGGCTGAGTATACCCTCCTCTTGTAGTTGAGCCTTAATTGCTGTTGGCAGATCAATGGGAGGGATTTACCCAGGCCAATCAACAGCAAGGACTGGCTATGACCACTTACCACCAACCTCTATCCTCTGTGGAGGATCAGCTGTGCAAGGGCAGGGTTGTGGTACTCCAACATGATCTGTAATTGTCCACTGGGTATGCTGGCCTTGGGGTTTCCTCGGTAGTGCTGGCCAAGGTCAGCCTCCCACCTGTCTTTTGCCCTTGGCCACCCTGTGCTTCAAACCAATCTGAGATGGCTGCTACTTGTATTTGGCTTGGAGATTCCCAGGTGAAGCCAAGCTGTGAATATAGGCTGGCTACTGTTAGTGTAATGCCTAGGGCCGCTTAGCAAGAGTTAAGGGGGCTGGGAGCTCACTGAGGTCAGCTGTTGCTTGTCTCAGATAATTTAGGAAGTTGTGAAGCAAGAACCAAGTTCAGCCACTCATATGGAAAAGTCTCTATTTACAGCTTAGGTGGGCCCCATAAGTTGGGTGGGACTGAGTCTCAGGAGATCCCCAGGGTGGTGCAAGCAGTGTTAGCCAGGTTGATGGAGTCTCAGATATGGTGTCCACCTGTTGGCTCTGTGGCTGTACTCACTTTTCTGTCTGGGAGAAAGCTGTCCCCCAACTCTCGCCTTGATGGCAGACACTTCAGTTCTCCCTGTATGCCACTGATATGCCTTTCAAGTTGCTACCCCAGTATTGGAGCTCAGAGGGACTGAGTCTGAGTAAGTGAGTCCATGAGTGGGTTCTCTAAGAGGAACTGCCTGGGACTTGAGAAGTTTCTCCCACCAATTCAGGCCCCACTAGCTTTTGCAGCCAGAAGTTATGGGGACTTCTCTCTCTGTCACTGGAACCCTGGGCTGGAGGGCCTGGTGTGGGGCTTGGACTTTTTACTCCTGAGATATCCCTCCCCAATTTTTACCTACTACACGTGGATGTGGGACCAGCCTGTTCCATGTCTCTGCCTCTCCTACCAGTCTGAATGGATGTGGTTTCTTTAATTTTATAGTTGTCAAACTTCCATTCAACTCAATTTCTGATGGGTGTGAGTGATGGTTGTTCTATAATTTAGTTGTAATTTTGATGTGATTGTATGAGGAGGTGAGCTGTGTTTACCTATGCTGTCATCTTGACCGGAAGTCCTACTAATTTTATTAATAAGTGTTTCTGTGAAACTAGTTCTTAATTTGTATTGGAACATTCCAACTTTGTGTATCAGTACTAATAAATATGGAACTTTGAAAAATTTAGCAAACATAATATTGGGAATTTAATGTAAAATATGTAGTTATAACTAGATTGCTGCTCTAAACTGAAATCTTGGTCCTGTTCTTTAGACAACATGAAAAGGAAATGGTAGAAATTTCTCTGTTACTTTCTGCATGGACACACAGTAAAATTCATTGTTAGTGGGCAAAGGAAAGCAACAGCATTTTAGCACTTCTTGCCTATATGATACATCAATATGCATCCATGGAAATAACTTTCTTGTTTGAAATTCAGTCCAGTGCTTACTGTTACTATCAGCTAACTCTAAATTCATCAATACAGCCTGCAATTCTAAATTCACTTACATGTGGAGAACTTATTTATCTGTTTGGGAGACCCATCTCATTCAAACCCAATCCTGATCTGCTCTATTAAGTATCAGCTGATACCATGAGCAGACCAAATGATTCTATGGAAAGATGGAGGGTCTATTCAAAACAATCACATTTCAATTTTATAATACCAAAGCCCATTTTATAATACCAAATCCTAAAGTGTTTAGTTGAAGAAGGAGCTTTTGTCTCAGGCTGTGAGAATGAATTTGAAAGGATATATGTGAGAGACAAAGGGAAAGTCGGATATCTAGAACTCTGTGATGAATTCTGTTGGTAAGAGGAAACAAGGGGAAAGAATGAATGTTAAAGAATTGATGTTTCAAAATTATTGCACTATGAACTGAAACAGGAAAATCAGAGAAAATGTCAACCGCAGTTCTATTGTAGATAAATTTGTTTTATTTTCCGTTTTAGGCAGTTGATTTTTTCATATGAATGAATATAATCTGAACTTTCCAGAACTGGAAGAGTACCCAAGAAATCAAAACTTTAGAAATCTTACGTCATTTAATAGCTGGGGAAACTTTAGCAGAGAGGTTTCTTCCTGAGGTTTTATAGCTCTATCACAGAGGAATCACTGTTTAAAAGCCAGTTGAAAAATTCATGAGATCGTTAGAAATGTGCAACCAGGGTTTCTTTTTATTGTATTAGTAATTAGTAGGATAGGATTAACTGGCATTGATAAAAGAGATGAATTTTATTAGGAATTGATGGTATTCAGAAATTTCCTAGAAGAGTCTCAAATAATCCAGTTGCATCACAACTTGTTGCTGTTTTTCACTGAAAATATTGATCTGTAACTCATTTTGAGATGAAAATGCATATGACTCAGCCAGCCCTGTTTGCTTATAACATTTTGCTCTTCCAGTAAACACTGGGTTATTCATATAAAACTTATTCTAAGAGTGAGAAATAGGAGTTTCCAGCGTTTGAAACTCAAAACTTGAAAATAAATTAATCATCTCCCTTTTCAGGGATGGTGCCAGAAATTCTGAGTGAACCAATATTATATGTAACTATCAAAACTTTTTATTCTTCATTTTTGCAGTTTTATATAAATGTATAACCTTTAAGATTAGAAAATTTTCTTAAGCTTTCTTTCCAAGTCTCACTTGAAAGAATATTAAAATTTCCATTGCATGATGGGTTTGCAGATAGGCATATTCTTTCTCTTCTTAGGGCTCTCAGGTGAATTCCTCTTTATCTTTGAGACCTGTCTAGATAGCTGGTGAGTGCCCCTAGGGGTGAGCTGATGGGTTAGTTCAGAGGACACCACAGTGCAGGGGTGGGAGGCAGGGCAGGGAAAATCTCATGCTTTCTGTTGGAAGAGGACATGTGGTGCAGAGGGAAAACGTAAACTCGCAAGTCATACTGGCTTTCACTCTTGGCTCAGCCACTTTCTAGATGTGCAACTTGGTCAGATTACGTCACCCTCTCTGACCTTTAATTTCCCTAATATTAAATCATAGAATTGAAGTGAGGATTAAGTGAGAGAGAACACAGATAAACTGTTTGACACAGTGCATTGTTTGTATTCTGTGCACATCTTCCTGCCTTTCCCCTCTGTGAGATCATACCTGCTACTCTGTTTTGTTACCAATTTTAAAATATTTTATTTATTTATTTTTAGAGGGGAAGGGAGAGAGAAAGAGATGGAGAGAAACACCAGTGTGTGGTTACCTCTCACACGCCCCTTACTGGGGACCTGGCCCACAACACAGGCATGTGCCCTGACTGGGAATTGAACCAGCAACTCCTTGCTTCACAGGCTGGCACTCAATCCACTGAGCCACACCAGCCAATTTTAATTGCTACTATCAGGTGTCTGAACTGACCTATTTGTGTTGCTCCCTTAATTTCGGTTGCATTTGGTGACTATTTAAAAACATAAGGTTTAATTTGCTCTCATGGATAATCCACACACAGCTATAATGTTTAGTTGGTGGGGTTTTTTTCTATCTCTTCTCTCATGACTAACTTAGCTCACTTAAGTAACTTTTTATAGTAAGTCCTTAGTCACTGCTTTTAAAGTGCTTGGGATATCTAACACCTTTTTCCTGCTGCTTCTGGATATTTTCCACCTGCTCTGTTCTGTTTACTTTTAATTCTCCTTTTGTCTGTCTGTGTTGTGTTTTACTTTATGGCTATTGTTCAGGGTTAGCACTTGTGGAACAGGGCTGTTGTAGTCAATAAATCTGGAACTGTATTTTGCTTTCTAGATAGCAGATCAAATATTCACATCATTATATGCAATTGTGGAGTGCTGGGCTCTGACTGAAAACTTGTTTCTACTTGTGCTTGCAGGTATTTGTTTCACATTTCATGAATGTGCAGGTTGGTTGAGGTACAGTACTTCTACTTGGAGGTAGAAGAGTAAGCATATTATGGTAATGGAGTATTATTTATTTTCTAAACAGAGAAGGTATGGCTCAGATGCAGGTGGCAGGAAAAAACGAGTTTCAGATTGTATAGTTTATTGCAGACAAATCTGTACCAGATAATATACCCAAAGATAACTGTACTTTCAAAAACCTCTTACTCAATTATTGTTTCTGGCAAAAACTCTTATTGTTTCTACAAAAAAAAAAGATTACATTAAAGTTGCAGCCCTCCAAAAATATAATCCTTGGGGGTGAATCCCCTCCCACCTGATGAAGCAGCATTCTGCAAAACATATCTTTGGCATCTAGTTGTTTTCTGACCTGGATTAATAAGGTATGATGATATGTATGCCCTCAAATAATGTGATTTGTTTCCCCTTTTAAAAAAAATGCAGTCAGACAGTTATAATCATGTTGGTAAAATATAGCTTCAAGTTGTGGTTTTCAGCATCGTCTACATATTATAATCACCTGGGAGCTTTTAAACAAAATTCTTATTGTCCAGATCAATTAAATCAGAATCTCTGGTTTGTTACTTTGTTTGTTTTGTTTCTAAGTTCCCAGATTATTCTACTGTGTGGCCAAGGTTGAGAACCACTGGCCGAAAGCATCTTTACTGAATAATGGTCGGTGGGAGGTCCACATCACTGCAGTTGCTTCTCCAGGGTAAACCGTGACACCTTTTCGGGATCTCCCAATGTGTGTTGCTGTCTGCATTGGTCCCTAGGGACTCTTGTGGTGAAAGCTCAATGTCTTCATGAAAATAAATTTGTATAATTTTCTTGCTGTCCTGATGAGAAATAAGAAAATGTTAAAAATTGTATTTATCCTTGATCTCTTTCTCCATACGTGTGGGCATCCCTCCATTTCCCATTGACTTAACATTAAATTTTTCTCTTCACTCTTTTTCTCGGGTGACATTGGGAATTTTTACCATCTGATGAAGGCAGATGTATTTTCAAATAAAAATGTCTTAAGCATTTGTTCTTCCTACTACTCCTTTCTTTGGCAGAACATTCATATAGTTGATAAATAGTTTGCTTTCTTTAAATACCTTTCCATATACTCTTTGTAGCATGCTTCATGGGTATTTTAACCTAGTTTTATGGTTTCTCTTGATATAAGGTGTTTTCTAAATATGTTATGCTGAATTTAACTGGAATAAGCAGTTGTACTGTATGCCTTTAAAATGAGGATGCCATCTTGCATTTTAGGGTAACAGTTTCATCCTGAAGATTCCAAAGCACACTGCGAGTGGTAACAATTTATACAGCGAAGCATAGTCACCATTGCAGAGTGAAGCAGGGCAGCTGTTTAACAGCTCATCGCAACACTACACAGCAGGTCAGGGTAGGAAGTGAAGAATAATGCTGGATTCACTTGAAAAATTGCTAGTGGGGGGTGGTGAGTTAAGCAGAATATAATTACCTAAGCTGGAATTTATCCAGGACATAAGGCTAACACCACCAGTCTTAAAAGGGAAAGCTCTGATTCTTTAGTAACCATGTACTTGTAGTCTCCGTTAACTGAATTATTGAAAGGGTGCTTCTACTTTTTTCAAACTATCACTGTGTGCTCTGATGGTGTTCTAGCTGAGACAGAGGGGGAAGAAACCACCTCTTTAAAAAAGCACACATGTCCATACTAACTCAAGGAAGACAGATTTCTACTTTTGTGTCATCTTTGACTTTCAGTGGCTGGAACTTGTTGAGGACTCTGAAGCTATGCTCAGGCTTAAAAAAAAACTTCATGGTAGATTTGTGATGTCTGCTATGGGCATGGGAAAAACTACTGCTTACACTTCTGCTATATTTTTTGTCAACCTAGTACTAATACTTAGCTACTACTTTCCTGGATGATTTAACAGTACTCTTAGTTCTTTTCAAACCTCCTGATTATTTTTAATTACTGCTGCAGTCTTATTTAAGTTTTCCAGAGAAAATTTCAGGAGAAAGGGGCATTGATCGTTCTTTAGTAACTATGATTGAAACGTAAGAGATAAAAAGATGTAACTTCAGTCAAAAATCTCAAAGGAAAAAAATGTCCAGCAAAGGAAGCAATGTGGTGCCATGCTGGGTTTTCATTTGGGAAAATAATCCAATCGGTGTCTGGGGGAATTAAGCTTAGGGAACTCAAGAGAGCAGAAACATGTTACTGAACCAAGGTGAAAACTGGAAATCAGAGTTTGGTTTGTCTGAGGAATGTGGGAACACAGGGCAGCAGGGCCAGGCAAGCCTTGGGCCCCAAGTCTGAGAGCAGCACCAGGGATAGCTCCCAGTGACGGTGGCTTCTCTTGGCTCTTCAGTTCTCTCCTACTCAGCCCAGCTCCTCAGTCTGGCACCTGAAGCTCCGTGGCTTATGATGTCTATGAAATCAGGAAAACAGACCCTTTTATTCGATCGATGTGAATATTAGTAATAATAAGTTTAGGAGCGAGGTATTATATAATTCACTTTACATCTTATTTAAATCACACAACAGTTTGTGTTAGGTAGTGTAATATATACTTACGTATGAGAAGATGAAGATTAGTAATTTGTTGTAGTCACATTTCAAATAAAGTGTGGGACCCACTGAATCCAGCTTTGATCATTCTGGCTCCAAAGCTTGTCTTAAGCCTGGATCACAAAGTTGCATGAGAATAAGATCATTTGAGTTATACTTCCTTCCATAAAACAGGATGACTAAAGGGACATTTGGGGGTCTTAGAGCACAGTTGTGAGGGAAATGAAAACTGCTTCTAGTAACAGGCTAGAGAATGGTTAATATGTGTGGTTTTCTGTGCTCTGGAATTATTCCTGGGAGAGTTGACAAAACTTATAGGCAGTTCTGTGGTCCTTCCTTTTGCTGCCATCGGAGTATTCAAGTAGAAGAATCGTGTGAAGCTTGTTTAGAGAGAATTCTTGTATTTCTGTGAATTTGGTGAAAGTGACATCTATGTTACTTATACTCTGTGATATTTTGATTCTAGGTCCTGTATCTCTGTCATATTTCCTATTTCATTTTCCCCAAATACATGCTGATATGAATTGCTGTATGAACCTTGTTATACTCTGATTTAGATAATATGGAATCTTAAGCTCCTTTTTTCAAATTTTCACACATCTAATATAAAAACTGAGGACAAAAATATTGTAGATAGTTTTAAAATCTATAGCTTTTCTGGGCAGTTGGTCTTCTTTTTATTTTGGGGGGTTTCTAGGGAAGAATTCTAAACCATTTAATAAGAAGCCTTGGTTTAAGTAACCCTTTAAAGTTCTAAATAAAATGGTAAAATAGTCTTTTCATTAGGCAAAGGATGATGTGGAAAATACATTTACTCATCTATGTTTTTAAATAATCTTAACATTTACATGACAGGAAAGAAAAGTCCATTTATATCTGGGACTTTTTCAATTCAGTTTATGCCTGAAACAAATTCATATGTCCAGGTTTTAAGATTCCTAAAAATACCTTATAATGGAAGAACTGAACAGACCCTTCATTATAGTAATGCTGCTATATCGTGTTTAAAGACTCTGCAGGTGATCTACTATTGTACCCTTATGGTAGTAAAAACAATAGTCTGTCATTCTAAGAACAATGTGGTAATGTGATTGGGAAAGTTGAGAACATAAAGATTCTAGCTGGATCCTGTTTTCCAGAAAACTCATCTTTTTCCATGTCTTTCTGTTAGGCTGTTATGATAGTGTGTCAAAATCTACTTATATGGCTTTAAAATCTTTATAGGTATGTTATTTTAAGAGATTATAAAAGTAAATGAGGGGTAATCTAATAATTTATATGGCATGTAAAAGGAGCTAAAAATCATTTGTTATACAGGTATATTCATCTTTCTTTTCGAGGATGTTAGCCATAGGAAAGGTAGGGGTGTGTGTGTGCATGTGTGTGTGTGTGTGTGTGACATCATTTTGGATATTTTGAAACTGTCCTATTGCCTTGTACACTGACCATTCCGATACAGGGGTTTTCGACTCTGGCTGTGTATTAGAATCCCATGGAACTTCTAAACTCCTTATTCAGGCAGCACCCCACCTCAGTCTAAAGTTTTGAGGATAGAACCTACACATCGGTACATTTTGAAGCTTCCCACAATGAGCACCACTGATAAAATACATGGATATTTAGTAAAGCATTTAAATCTTGTACACATCTAAGTAATTGCATGGAAAAGATGAAAGAACATGTTCATTCTCCTGATACAAAGGAGAGATTTTTCTGGAGGCTGGTGGCAGGATGATTCTTGAAATTCTAGGGGTGACCTGCTAGGTCATAATATAAAGAAAATACAGGCTGAAATAGAATTTTATCTAGTATTCTTTTCCTTAGCAGTAACTTGAGTAAAACACCTAGAGAAGACATAAAACACCCACAATTCACCTGGCCACTTGTGCAGTTTTTTTCCTTGACTCCAGTGGCTAGCCAACGTCTGACCTGAATCTTGATGATTAATAGCTCTTATAATATTTTCTTAGCTAGTGTAACTTCAGTTGCAATACTTTTTCTTCGAATGTCTTACCCTTATAAAATAGCACTAAACTATTTTTCTCAATAAATTCTACTGACACATGGTCCCACAGATTAATTATAAATTGCATAGAAGTACTGCCCTTTGTCAGTTTTAAATGTGTAGCTTTATCTTCTCTTCTTCCTTGTCTTCCTAAGCTGAATGGAATTAGAAGTTTGAAGAACCTGTTTAACATGGAATCTATTCCTATTCTCTTATTTAAACAGTAGTGCTATTAATTTTCATCATAGACTCTTTGGTTTCTTTACCATTTTCATTGTTATTATAATTAAAAAAAGAATCATCTCTAGTTTTGCAAACCCATTCCTTTCACAACATTGCATAAACATCTTTTTAGGGAATAATTCTCTTCAAATGCTATGTTATTTTTTCCTGATGAATTCTCTCCATAAATGTGATTGGGAATACCAAATAACTTTCTATTTTCTTTGTCATCCTCTTTTTTCTAAGGAGAAGATAAAGGGGGAAAGGGTATCCAAAGGGACTTAGAGAACCATGGAAATAAATGTTGGGCCACTTTGCCATGGGTACTTTAAAACACCCCAAGGTAGATGAAACGCATAACTTTAGGGCTTAGGCCATTTATCACTGAAATTATAATTGTGGCACAGCTCTGCAAATACTTCCTTACAGAGTTTCATAGGCATTTAACAATAAATGTTTTTTGTTAAAAGGGTCTTAGGTCCAATAAAGCAGAGTCGGCATTCCAGAGGGAATTCTTGTGCAGTTATTATTTAATAGTGTTCCTTTCACAGTACTTTTGTTCCCATTGCAATTCTGTATCTTTGACCAGAGGGTAGAGACAGCTGACACGGAGTCTTATCTGTTCCCTCTAAATGATTGAAGGGAAAGAAAATATGGCCTTAGTGGGTTATATTTAAGTATGGGAACTATCATTATTACAGGATGCTGACCCAGTTACTTGACCCTTTGAAGGATGGTGAATTCAGATAGGAAAATGTGGAAAAAATCAAATTGATTAGAAATAACAAAGACCTTGACTATAATCCTCATGAAACACTATAATAATCAATAAAAGGCAGAGCCAATTTTATGTTTTTGTGGTTGAGGCAGCTCTTGGAATGGTATGATTTAAGAGGTAGCTGAGAAGATCCCCTTTTTTTTCCCAATAGCTCTCTACTACTTCCTGAAAGTCTGCCCCCAACTAGTGAAATAGTTCTTACTGGAATCCTGGTTTGGAGTTGGAGGTTGCTGAAATTATATATAAAATTTTATGGGCATGTGCACATGTTCATGTTTTTTTGAGAAGACCCGTAGCTTTCATCAGAGCGTTATGTCCCATAAAGATTCTATTTAAAAGCAGATGTACACAGTATAGTTTTTATTTATAATTTACTGTGAATTTAGTCAGTGATTTTCTTCTTGATACCTTATTGAGATGTGCTCATTGATTTTTTTTCTTTTAAATGCAGGTCAGAGGTTAGAGATTCTAACCTACCTACCATTTCACAGATGAGAAATTAACTCTGAGATCTGAAACTACAACTTAGGTACTCCAACCCCCAATTCTTGTGTTCTTTTCCAGAAACCCAGAGGATAGAGGAGTTTTAGGTGAGAGCTGATAGAGATTTGGGGCAGGCACCTCAGGCTTTAGGTACCTAACTGGAGGCTAGCATAGCATGCCAAGTATGGAAGGTTCAGTGAGGAGGGTGTGCCAGAAGGTAAAAAGGTGACGTGCAATGGAAGATGGAAAGGTAACAGAGCTGAACGTTTTTTCAGCTGGTCTTCACAACTTTTAAGCAACTGATAGTGGAGAGAATCACAGTTGCATTCTCAACAGGTCTATCTTTATTACATGCCACAAGTCTCAGATTTTTTCTTTTGCATCATTTCATAACATTTTTGGAGATTTATCACATGACTTTCCGAACATAGCTATCTGCTACCTAATGTCCTAATGACATATAGTAACAGTAACTTCATCATTTTTCATCGGTGTGGTATTTAAAATGATTGCTTTTTTAATTTGTGAATTAATTTTATATTTTAAATAACATTTTGTAGTCCCTAGGGAAGGTATTATTAATTTTTTTTATATATGAGGAAACAGACATAGGGTGCTCATATTCTAGAAGTTCAGGATTTAGTGAAAGAGGAACAGAAGGAAAGAATTAACAGCAAGAGCACATGTTTAGGTAGTCTTCAGTTTTATATTCATGATTTTTTTTTCTTAAAATAGCCCTACGGAGCAGATACTCTTGTTGTTTTATTTGACAGACAGGGCAACCAAAGTATAAGAGGCCTAGGTAACTTGTCAAAGGCCGTCAGTGTTGAGGCTGAACTCCAGCCCAGGCCCTAGGATTTGAGGACATTCATGTGTAACCGCCCTGTTGTATAGCTTCCCTGGTCATTGTACCATGCATGGATGCAGGCTGTGTGAGGTGCAATCAGAACCAGAGTCAGGGCAGCAATAGCTACTGTGTCTGGGAAGATGGGCACTACTCTGAGCCATGGAACAACTCACCCTTTCTGGAAGGCAACTATGTCTCACATAGACATATAGTTAGCACCCATAGTTAGGACTTAGGGTGCTACTAGCTCCGGGTTCCCCATGAGACCACTCATGATTAGTGAAAACATATAATCAAAACTCCCATGTTATGAATCCCTTGCTGCCTTTGCAATACCCATTCCTCATCATTCTCTGTCCAGTTCTGTAAATAATGAGCTCTGGGAGTTAATCCTGCAAATGTCACTTCCTGAAGACATAGGTATTAATTTTTAGCCACTTATTTTGTCCAGACTTTGCCAGCCCTATATTTGAATATTTGGATTCTTGTCTGGTAGATTACTTCAAGAATTAATCTATGAAACATTTATTTGGACCCACTATGTGTCTAGGTTCCACATAGATTCTGGGGATCCAAAATTGTTCAGCCCTTGGCTATCCAGAAGTTTTCCACATTTTTATGGCTAATGCAAATGCAACACCATACAGCATTATTTTGTCAAATTCAAAATGTTGACATGTGTATTTTCATGAATGTTTATATGTACCAGGACTGCTTAAGACATAGCTTGTGTTTTAAAAATATTTCCAGTTGTTTTTATCTTGGTAATAACAAGAGAGATATTTAGTTTTCTTGAAGGTAGATAAATCTTTGCATTCAATAGTTTGTAGTTGAATTGTAAAATGGAACTCATAAGAGAACTGATTGATATAGTGATTGCTTACAGTAACAGTTTTCAGATGTCATGGCATTTTTACAGCATGCTACAGAGTTGAAGACAAATGAGAAAATAAAATAATAGTTGAAAACACTTGCAGCTGATACGAATGTTGAAGGACAGTAACACATTTCAAGTCACATAACAAACCAGATTGCTACAAGACAAATGTTTCTAAAAGATTATTGCACTGTAGGTTTTAGATCAGTCTTGGGTACTTTAAAATATGTGTGTATCGGTATTTGATGTATATGCATAGACAATTGACATTCGAAACTCACTAACTTTTTACAGAAACACACCCTTATCAACCTGTCAAATAGAAACTAACCTCACACTGACCTATTTAAAAACCCAAGTCAGTTATTTGTCATAATGGGAACAAGACACTAGCAAAATAGAATTACAGTATTTATCGCTCAATCATTAAGATTTTTATAGTCTAACAGGTAAGTTGATTATTTCTTCATGCTTAGAAATCTCATGTTCTTAAAAATAATGTATTGCTAGTATGTTAATTACTTTCATAGACTGAAAATTTTCGTAATTCATAGCTTTTCTTTTTTAGACTAGGTGCCTGAACTGAATTATGGAAATTAAGCAATAAGAAAAATGGGGTCACGTTGAAGAGAGGTAGAATGGCTAGAGTTGAGAGATTCAAAAAGTTTAAAAGGGAAAAGAAAGCCTTGCTGATTTCACCTGGTGCTTTCCATGAGGCTGGATTGGAAAAGACAAGGGAATGTGGGCTGCGTGGATCAGGGGCTGCCGGTTAGGTGAGAGTGGGAAATGCTGCATGTTGTCAGCCTGGAGATGGTGCTGATGGAGTGAAGGATGTATGTGGGGAGTCAGGAAAGGTGGATTCTGCTGACTAAAGATACAGGGGAAGGCACAGACCTTTATTAGTGACTATCAGGTGGTGTGGAAGCTGCTCTCAGTGTGAGAGTTCATTTTTAACAATGAGAGGCCAGTGTTCACCAGCCTTCACTTGTTTAATATCCACTTAGTGCTTCACAGGAGAAACTGAAAACTATCCTAGGGTGTGCCGATAGTCCGAGATGAACACAGAAAACAGGATCTTTGAGAGCATAGGACATTTGAGAATGGACTTTGAAAGCAGCACTGCATTCCGTGTAAGGTCTGGGCTCTTGTTCTGACTCTCACCTCTCACTGACAGGACCTTGGGCTCATTTTTTTTACTTGTAAAATGGAAACAATAATGTCTTCCTTAATAGCCTCATGTGACTTTCACATTATATGAAAGGGCTTTATAAATCCTGAAGTGGTATACAATGAAGAGTGGCATTATGATGATAGACAAAAAATATTAGAAGCAGATTACCTGAAAGACTATCGTGTCGTTATACTTCCCTATACCTTTCTCTTTTCTTTTTTCCCCAGAGGCGGGTGAAACAATAGAAATGGTTCAATTCTAGCACACTTGAATGCATTTCTTAGAGACAGGACTTAAAAATTCCCTGGATTTTGAAGGCATTGTGCATGGAAGTTCTGTGTTTGGAATCTGTTGCCCGGTGTGTGTGCCCCACATGTGCACAGATCACATACCCATGTGCAAACGGAGAAGCGTGTCTAGAAGGGTATACTCCATAGTGTTACCTGTGGCCATATATGAATGGCGGACTAGGGTGATTAAAAATTTGTTTTTTCCTGGTTTGTGTGTTCATGATTTCCAAATAGTCACTAATTATATACATACATATACTCTGCACACCCATACACACAGATGTAAAAATTCAAATGGAATTGTTCTTTTGGCAACTCATTGTTTGCTTCACTTGCTAGGTTAAGGTTTACCGATGCATATATAAATGCAGAATTTACTGCTTTTGAAACGTACTGGAAGAAAAAACACCTGGCATAAGTTGCTGACACCTTGGAGTGTCACGGGATGCACGTTTATGTAAAGGAGAACTGTGCTCTACGTGGATATGTTTTTACTCATTCAGTGTGCTACTTATACACTTCATTACATATTGTCCTTAGAGAATTTCTCCTGGGAGATTTCCACTACTCGGGGTAGCACCTAGAAGGAACAGATTTGCAAGCTGCCTCTTTATATTCCCCTGCCTGTGAGTTGCTGCAAATCCTGGTTTCTTCACCTGCCCTGGAGCAGTTGGCCCTGCTGCTCTAGTGAAAAGCCCCTCTGAATACCATTTGCTTGTTCTTATTATCAAACTCCTGCTCAGCTTTGACCATGCCATGCAGCACCACACAAATCCCAAAGAAAGACTGATGGCCTCTCAGTTGTGATCTGTGTATGATACAGAAGACAAATAAGACATAAAAGTGCTGTGGAATGGAATGACACAGGTGAGAAATTATTGGTACTGTGTTTCTGTTGTTTTTATCATTTCTTCCAGTGACATTGCCACTGGGCATTTTTAATGGAGTGGACAAAAAAGTGGTAAGAAAAACCAGAAATGTAGGTAGATTACAAAATGTAGTCAGTTGTGTGAAACCATAGAGAGTGATGATGGCTTTGTGTATCATCAGTCGCTTCGGGTTGGCATACTGACCTTCAACTGTGTGTATGTAGCAGGTGGTATGAAAGAAAGGGAAACAAAATAATGTTAGGGTTAACTTGTGGGAAACTAATCCTAGTGGAAAGTAGGGTCCTGAATGGCTTTGTAGATAGTCGAACTTGGCCAACTGCCATATAAATTTGTGTGCACCTTCGTACAGTGCCTCGCGTAAGTTTAGCCAGAGCATTTTCATTTTAAATCACTAAAAAGGAAGCAAGCGTGATAGAATTTTTAGATTGTTAAAACTGCTTTGAGTCCTGATGATTGGTTCTGCCTTCACACTTGTCTGCACTGTACTCTGACGTATTTTGATTTAGAGACCTCAGGGATATGAATCCCATTTCATTTACCTGTTACCTAGTTGCTCAACTAAGCTTTGTTCTAGTAACAGGGTAGCTATACATTATCTCAGAAGGATATTTAAGCTAAAGGTCTAAGTGAAACCTGTTTCGTTTTGTTTTTGTAGCATCGGGCATGACTCGTACATACAACACATTCCCATAAAGCTCACATTTTGTATTTACAGAGAAATTTCTCCTGAGAGTTAAGGTCTTGTAAAACATTCTTGTTCTACAGCATGAACGAATTATTATACTCAAGGGCATTGAAAGCGAAGTATATTGAAGAAAAGAATTTTTCATTAAAATGCAGTTTATATTGATAAAACAGATTACTAGCATTTGATGAAATGTGAAACTTGGAGCTCCTCATATCACTAAATCGCCAGTAGGTTTATTTTGGCAAGTGGAACCAGTAGGTAACATATAGGGGGCCAGACTTTATACCCGTTAGCTTTGCATTAGATTAAATTGTCTTTTAGTAGCTTCTTAAAAAAAAAAAAAAAACAAGTGCGGTATCTGTTCCTTGACAAGCTGGCTGTGGTAACTAGGATTATTAGAAAATAAAAGCTGTTGTGTTATCAGTTTTGGCAGTGTCATTTATCAATCAGTATTTTAAACATTGACAAGTGGTAATTTAATAGGGAATGACCCAGTTGGCAGGAAGTTCTAATGACAGATGATGCAAACTCATTTATCACTAAGAGGCTCTGCTGGGCTTCTTACCTTTCTCTGTATTGCAGCTCATGTTTTCCAAGTTGGGGATGTGAGAAGCCACAAAGGGCAAATCCTATGGCCCCAAGCCTGAAACCACTCCCAGGTAGGGGAGGGCTTTAACACTTTAGGAGCTCACATCTTTGAAAATGCTACTCCCCATCAATGATTGTCAGTCTAAGCATAGGTGAGACTGATACGTTGTTAGAAACGTATAGTGTTCTATCTGCTTAGGTTTTTATACAAGAAAAAGTTAGGTAAATGGAATTCGAATGAAATACAGGAAGGGGTCTTTTGGAAATTAAGATAATGAAAAATGCAAACAGATTTTGACGAGAAATCCACTGTTATTAAAATTGCTTCCCCATATAGTCAATTCATCGTTTCTTATCTGGCTGCTTTAATATTTGTTTTCTTTGTCTGTAGTTTTCAGAAGTTTGCCTACAATATATCTTGGCATGGATTTTGGGGGATTTATCCTGTTTAGGGTTTCCCCAGATTCTTGAATCTGTTCGTTTATGTTTTGCTTCTTGTTTTGTTTTGGGGGGGCAAATTTGGGAAATTTTCAGCCATTATTTCTTTGAATATTTTTTTCAGCCTCACCTTCTCTTCTTCTGGGATTCCAATGACACAAATGTTAGAACTTTGGTTCTAGTCCCACACATTCCTTAAGCTGTGTTCATTTTTTTCTCCACTCTGTTTTTTTTCTCTGTTGTTTAGATTAGCTACTTTTTATTGTTCTCTCCTTAACTTACTGATTCTTTCCTTTGTTCCCTTAATCTTGCAGTGGAGCTCATTCAGTGGGTATATTCTGGTTTTCAAACTTCTCAAATTTCCATTTAAGTCTTCTGTTTTTTTGTTCTTTTACCCTTTCTTTCTTGGTGAAACTTTTTGTTTCATTTATTTCAAATGTGTTTGTAATTGTTGGTTGAGTCATTTTGAATCATTTTTATGTTGGCTGCTTTAAACCTGTGTCATCTCAGCTGGCATCTGTTGATGTCTTTTCTCACTGAGTTTGAGATATTCAGGTTCCTGGTATGATGAGTGATTTCAATTGAAACCTGAACATTTGAGTCTTATGTTATTAGGCTGTGGATCTTATTTAAGATTGTGTTTTTGTAATCTACTCTGACCCTGTCCCGGTGGGTGATGGAGATGCCACTTGATTCCTGGGAGTTGAGAGTGGAAGTCTAGCCTCCCTGCTCAGGCTTTATACCCATGATCAAGGAGGAGGGCTCCATGGGGGCAGAGGTCCTTGGGGAGCTATGGAGAAAGTCACAGCTCTCCACTAGGTCTCCTCTGACACACCCTGTGGGTTGGGATCAAAGCTTCAGCTTTCAGTCTGTGCCTTCTTTGACCCTGCTAGCCGTGGGGTTTGGGAGGGTGTCACTTTTGTTACAGTCAAGCCAGGGTGACAGTCTAAGTTCTCTTCTATGTCTTTGCTAGTAGGGTTGGAGCAGGAGTTTTTGTGGGGGTCTTTGGATAGAGTTAGATTGATTATTGCCCAGAAGTTTTCTGTCTTACTGGGCTGGCCCTGTTCTGGTCCTTTGGCTAGAAAGAATAGGCTTTTCTTGGGGCTGTTGTTTTTCTATGCCCATTGGCATTTCCAGGTTGCTGGCTTCTCCAGTATCTAGTCGTGCCATGTATCAGTCTGCCATATATCATTTAAAAAGAAAGCCCAGGGAACTCACCACTGTGTCATTCCTTGGTTTCAAGTCCTCTAGCCACTTCTCAGAGTGGCTTCTCCTTTTCACCCTTCAGTCTTCTTATGTTTGTTTTGTACATAATGTTCAGGGTTCTTAATTATACATAGTGGGAGGAACAGGGAAAAACATGTCTATATTATATCCCCAAATGAATTCTATAGTAGGAGATTTGGGTATTTGTGTCTCAGAATATCGTAGAGATATTGGCTT
The DNA here is from genome assembly GCA_028533065.1 of Trachops cirrhosus. Lineage (NCBI taxonomy): Eukaryota > Metazoa > Chordata > Mammalia > Chiroptera > Phyllostomidae > Trachops > Trachops cirrhosus. Next base: position 69,484,492 of record CM052541.1, read on the forward strand.
CATTTGTTGAATTGCTTAATTATTCTGAACTACAAAGCCTTGTGCAATAATCCTAGGGATTTCAAAATGGTACAAGACTATGCCAATGTAATTCTTTTTTTGGGATAAGGAACCAACGGGGTTGTTCCATATTTAAACATAATTGACAAATATTAAGGTTTTGATACATGGGTCTGTTTAAATTGAAAGTTTATTTACAATTAGAGTAAAACAGGTTTTCTCCTTACTAATGAATATTTGGATAACTTAGAAAACCTACTTTATGACTCTTTTGCTTATTGATACTTATTCTGAAAATATTTCATTATTCTTAAACATTCTGAGCATCTGAACTTTTCTTCGGATTCAGATTTAATAGAAACTAGATAGGAGTAATCCCTCTGTCCATTATTACAGTGATAGATGTCCAGTTGTGTGACATGCTGCTAACTCTCAGTAAAGGAGGGGAGAGGGGTAAGGTGAGGCATGTGCATAGGAGAGAGAGAGAGAGAGAGAGAGAGAGAGAGAGAGAGAGAGAGAGAAATGCATGTGTGTATAAGAGCTGAGGAAAGTGAATGCTGGCTTGCCCAGAGAAAGTCCAGCTGAAATCTCCAAGTTCTGGGCATGCAGGGAACTCACGTCTGAATAGGAACTCTATCTGAGGCTGGTCAGATGCAGTTGTGAGGCTTCCAAGTGTCAGTGCTCAGGATAGGTGAGTGCCGCCAAGTTTGGGTAAGGCCTGTTGGAGGTAGAGTCAGTCCTGGGAAAGGGGGCTCAGCACTAAATGTGGACATTAATGCTGTCACCACCTGGCCTGTATTTTAGGGACTGATTACTGCTACAGTCCTACTGGAAATAAGCTAGAGCCTGAACTCCATGGAAAAGGCCAGTTGGATGGACTGGCCCCAGAGGTACAGGCTTGGTGGATGCAGGGTCCAGGCGGAGAAATGCAAATGGTAGGATGGTTGTAGCCAGGGCTCCTCGTGGGCATGTCTTAGGTGTTGGAGTTGAAACTTCCTTCCAGACCCTTTTTCCTTCCCTAGATACTGCTCAACTGGGCTCTCTATTTTTTGGGTCTGACAGGCTCTTAGTACCATAATACGGATCAGCCAGGCCAGAGAGCTCAAATTCATGCCCAGAATCAATTTGGCACATCAGCAGAGTGGGGTGGAGAATCTGCCCTTGGCGGTTGATTTTCTTTTCTTTTTTAGCACTTTTCCTATACTTCTAGAGCCAAAAGACAAGTAGGAATTTTAGGGAATTTTCTTAGTGTAGGAAATTGTTCCCCTAGGAGTCCAGGCAATTGTGTCTTCTTCTCAAGAATTCGGGTGCGTTGGAAAGGCCCTGACGTGAGAATCAGGGACTTAAGATTAGGTGCCAGAGGGAGAGTGCAGGCAAGGGTCCCTACCTCATCTAAATAAGCTGGCAATGATAAGTGCTCTTGCATTACAGGATTATTTTGACTGGAAATAAATTGGAAAAATTTTAAAGTGTTACATGATGTTTCATAATATAACATTTCATTATGTATTTGCACAATTGCAAATGTTTCTCTTTGTCTAATTGTTCTCTTTTGTTATGTGGTGAAAAAGCACTCTCTCTTGGGGAACTCAGTGGAGGAGAACAAGTTCATGCATATTGGGACAATCTACTCTGTAGTCACAATAATACTTAATTAAGTGTTAGTAGTGTAATTTTTGGATATAGCGATAAAAAGGTATATTGTTGTTATTCTCCTTCAAATTATCCATTCCTAAAATTTTTTCTACCAATTGAGTATTAGCTTTTCAGGGGGTCCCCCTGACTCCCAGCAGCTATAAATATCACTTGCTGATGATGATGTTTTTACAACTTAGAGGGCATGCAGAAATTTTACTTTAGCCCTTGCTAACTTGTTTTCACTGCAAAAGCATGGCTAGAATTCTAAAAATTTTTAGACAAGTAGAGTTTCTCTGCCATGTACTTCAACCTCCTTTTCCTCTCACCACCACTCAGATATCCTGTTAGAATGTAAGCTCTATGTGGCCTGGTCCTTTAATAGCTAGGCACGTAGAAGGCACTCAAGAATTACTTGTTGCAGAAACAGACTCCTAGATGGAGAGCAGATGATAGCTAGTGGGGGTTGGGCAGGGTAGGGGGTGGAGGAATGGAGCAAAAGAAAAAAAGGATTCATAGACATGGACAACAGTGTGGTGATTGCTGGGGAGAAAGGGTAGAAGGGGACTAAATGGTAATGGAAAAAGGTACAATAAAGATTAAATTAAAAAAGACTTACCTGTTGCATGAATGTGTGAATGGTTGCTTGCTGGCCTTTGAGTGTTTCAGGATTACCTTGTGGTACTTCCTCTTAGGCTCCAGTGGCCCTTTTGCCACTACTATTTATGCTGTGTTATATTCCTAAGGTCTCCCATCCACTAACAGACTTTCAGTTTGTTCTTTAATAAACTAATTTTTGTTAACCCTTTATCACTGATGGTAGACCTTTTAGAAATGTTTGTAAGGAGTTTCTGTGTTAGCCTCATGGTAAGCAATCAGTAAACGTTAGCTGCTATCAGCATTATCATCCTCATCTTCATCATTACTGCCATCACCACCACCATCATCATCATCATCATCATCATCCAGAATATCCCTCATGTTTTGTACCCCAAAAACCATGGGGACTCTGAAAGTTTTCCCAGATGATGGTGACGTTTGTGGGCAAGGGGGAATTGGTGGGAGGGAGGGCTGTCTGTGGGGAGAGAAAACAAGGCTCTGCTCTTCTCATTCCTCCCTCACCACTCTAACCAAATATGCTGTGCTCTGATCTCTTCTATGTATTCGTATTCCTGATGAGTTCTGTTTTTGAAAGGATCCACAGCTTAATTTTCTTTTTCAAAAGAAGTGTTGTGAGCAATGTACTGGTGGATGGAGAGTACAGGATGAATACAGCTGTTGTAAATGTACAGATGACGATGGCAAGGAAAAGACAAGAAACATAACTGACCATATTGCAGAATGTACTCTTAAGTAGAAATCTGTGCAGTCTTTAAAATGAGTGTGTGCTGCTCGCTGGCAGCCAGCACATCAGTCAGACAGTGCACGTGCAGTGCCGTGCCTGCCTCACTGTCCCTTGTAATACGGCTGTGAGGTTAACAGATGGGGAGGGACCAGCTCTTTGACCTTAGTATAGTCACTGAGCTCTGTGAACCTCAACTATAAAATATCAAAAATCATACCACCTCAGAGAGTTATGCAGATCACATAAAATTTGTTTTTTACCATAAAACTCCTGGTACACCTATAGGCCTTAGCATATACACATGCATCTATATTCCCTATATTTATCATATAGAAAGCATTAGGTGACATGAGCAGAGCATTTCACATAGCCTTTCATGCTGGCCTCTCATCTAAGGTGGGGAGGTCAATTCGCTGTTAGCTGCTCTTCACTGAACAGGCAAATTCCTGTTAACTTTAAAGAGAGACCTGGGTTGTTATGGATAAAGCACAGATTTGGATTCAGAGAAACTTTATATAAAGTCCAAGCTCTGTCATTTACCAAATTCTTGAGCAAGTCAGTTAAGCTGTTTAAGTATCTATTTCCTTGTCTATAAACTAGGTAATAACTAGGAATTTTGTGAGGATTAAATTCTGGGAAGACCTAAGGGTCAGCTGCCCCCTGTGGTACTTCATATACAGTAGGTGCATGAGAAATGTTCCCTCTTCTCTTTACTCTGGCAGAATGCCAGAAACAAAAACCCAAAGCAAGTACCCTAGAATTTTGGATGACACAGAACAAGGAATGACTGAAAGAATAATGAATGGGTGATAAGGATGAAATTTCACAATTGTGTCAGTGTCACAATTGACAGACCACAATAGTGCACTGAAATGTACAAAGTGACATTTGAAAGAGTAAATGTTAACTCTTACATTCAAAGTGGGGCATATATAGGTGCTACTAAAATACTTGAAGAATCTTGAAACACTTAACCTGGAGAAGGAAAATTCTGTGAGCAGGCAAAATATCTGTACTTACATTACAGAATCATTGAACCTTGGAGTTTCAAAGATTGTTACATGTAAATGTAGGTTCATTTGTATTGCATTATTCCTACATAGAGAATTATAATGTGAGACACACAGGGCAGAGATACCAATTCTAGAGAAACATCTTTCTATGTTATTAAAAATTAATTAATTTTGTGTATGTGTCTGTGTGTGTGTATGGTATGTTTTGAAAAAATCAGAGGTGGTTAAGGGACAAGGAGCTTAGAGGTGGGGGAGATGTAACATTTCTCCTGACTTCATATCTCCTCTACTAAACCTTGGAAAATTTTCTTAAGCTCCCTATTTATTGCAAATATTCTTTGTTCTCTTTCATAGAAAGGAATCTGAATGAAAATTAATTCAGTAGTGAGAATCAATAGGTAGAATATTGTCAGTCAGTTCTTTCCAAGGGATTCCAAATGGGTAAGATGTTGGATGCAGTTATTTTCTGAGTTCACATCTGATTAATTCTAGGATTGCATACCTGTATAGTTAAGTCAACGCAGTCTGCATACAGAAATCAGTAAGATTAATACTGGATGATGTCTTCAGGTTTAAGTTCAAAATATCCTGATAACATTGAGTATTATCTCATCTCTTAAGTGGGCACTTTAGAAGAGGAAGCATTTTGGTAATATCCTGTATATAGAAGAAAATTTGAGTCCCAATGGTTAATGTGGCCCAATTCAATTTTGATTATTAATCTAATAAAAGATAAGTGATTTTTTATGTGTGCAGCTTATAAGAATCAAGAAGAACTCATTTCTTTATGCTCAGTCTAGTGTTACTAGAATCTTACTGTGCACCGGGCTCTATTTAATCTTCCTCATTTGAATGGCATGCACAAACAGGAAGACTTGGTGAGTCATTTGAATAATCCCACTAGTGTAACTGTGAATATTCTTCAGAATGATGGAAAGGTTAAATGCTTTGAAACACATGTATTCTGAGGGGAGCAGTGAGCTGCGGCTCTCTGATTTCACTGACAGGAGAACTTGGGCCAAAAGTACTAGCTGTGTTTTATAGGGCTTTAATACACTCCCATTTCAAGGTGATTGCCAGTTATTATGTGATCACGAGAAGATAGACTTTAATTTCAGTGAGCATTAGCGTCATCAGCAACAAGCTTTTTGCATGTGGTATGCCAGGTGCTGCATAAAATATGTTAAACTAGCATACTGCTTGCTCTCTGCACACTTACAATATTAAGAGCATGTAGGCTCTTTCAGATATAAGCAAATCTGAAAGGTACAGTGATTAATGGCAGCAGCTAGAGTCATGCCTTACATTTATGTACCATGTTCTGGTTTACAAAGCTCTTAAGAGAGCAGAACATTCCTCCCAGGAAAGTGATGGATCCTGTGAGGCAGAAATGTTTCTGGTGCCAGTTTCCCTGAAGGGAATTGAGCCCGTGTTTTTATTGAAGAATCATAAGATGTGGCTTAAAAGATGTGATCATAGGAAAGTGCTCCAACCAGAGAGAAATTTTCAACTGGAAATAAGGAGCAAAATCATTTTGCCAAGTTTTGATGTGGAATAAGGTAAGAGAAGATCAAGGTACAGGTTATAAGGAAGGTTTAATGAAGCATGTAATGTGGAAAGAAGGAGAGACATATACTTTAGCCCTGAAGTGGAGCCTGCCAAGTTTATTCAGGTGTCCAGTGCATTATCAGTAGTGAAAAGAAGTGACCCAACATTTCCTTGCTGAATACTTGACTTTCCCTCGTGCCTTCGCTCTTGTGTTACTCTGGACAAAGAGAGCACGTGACTCTTTCCTTCTGAAGTACAGGCCTTTGTATCTATAATCCCTACTCCTTTTCTGCCATCTTCCGACTTGGGTCTAGAGTTCTATTTTTCCTTCTTACTTCCTATTTACTACCTTACCTTCTCTAAAAAATACTACTTAGAATTTTCCGTCTTCAGAAGTCTTTGCTGTGTAGTGTCAGTTGTATTAGACAACTAGGTCATTTATTTTATATAATACATTGTGGTAAGATACTGCCTTTAATTTATTCCATACTTTAATTGCTTACTATAGTGCTGACCTGGACAGACTAATAGGGGAAGCCTTTCAATTAAGTGTTACAATATATGGAGTCATAGTTTTGTGTACATATGTTATGTATACTCATGTCTATTGTCAATTGATTTATGCATTTTCAGTCATTTGATTATAAGATTCTTAAATGTGGGGACTCTATCTTTAATGCCATTTAACAGCCCAGAGCACCAGCACATTTCTTCACTGTTGATTTCTAATAAATATCATTAGTCGGCAGACAATGCTCAAAGATTTGGGGAGAGAAATCCATGTGGCAGCTACAGAAGAACCAGTGGGATTGGGTAGGCACTCAGCTTGTATCTTTACTTTTTTCCTGGAAAAAATGGACTGCAGTCTGCACTCACCATCTAGCTGTCTTGTTTAGCTTAAGTGCTATTTACTTTATGGAATAAATGAATAGAACAAAAAAAGTCAACATTGCATTTTTGACTCCTTAATTTTAAAGGAACCTTTTGTAACAAATGGAGAAAATATGGTTAGATTCAGTTTGGGTAGAATCAGTGTCCCTGGATAGGTTTTATTTGTTTTGTTGAGCTGTGTCAACACATCAACAAATGAGGTTTACCACTTTAAAAGCTGACATGAAAATATTGGGTGTGGGTTATATAATTACTGTCTAACCTTTTGAAAAGCTAGTTTTCACCCTTAACTGAAAATCTTGACATTTTTTATTGTGATCCTCACAGAACACCTCAGAATAAACTTGAAACTTGAAGGTCAGTGTAGAAACTCATTGTCAATTCAGCGTGGAGAAGCTTACATAACACCTCCGCAGGCAGGTCTGGCTTGCGTTAGTGCTACTAGGGCCTCACTCTCAGGAGTGCTCCAGCCTCTCAGCAGAGGGGCAGAAGGAAACTGAGGTGCAGACAGACAGAGTATACAGATGACAAGGCAAGCCTTCAAACAGCACAGAGGACTTAGAGATGCTTGAGAGAAAACTAGATGAGTCTTGAAATACGAGCTTCAGTGTAAACATCCCCAAAGACCAAGTGGATGAAATTGAAGGAAAAGATGAGAAACTTGGAAGAGGCAGACAGACAAATTTGAAACAAGTGTTTCTGTGACTGGAAGGGCAATCATAAAGTGGTTTAAAGGCATTTCTGAGGAAGCCAGATTTGTCAAAATCAGGGGTTCTTGACAGAGAGCTCAAGTGGGGGTGGGGCATTTTTAACACCAGGCTTTGGGAAAAGAAGGAAGTTGCACTCATCACCATTGAGAATCTTCAGCACTCATATTATTGCAGGGGTTGTACATGGATATGACATCAGGATGGTGCCATCCCCCCGCTGCCACCACCCTCCTACAAAAAGGGGAAAGGAATAATTTTGAATAGATTTAAAAACAAATGTCTGGGTTGGAACATCAAAATTAGGCAGACACAGGGGACGTGAAACCACAGAGACAGTTAAGCAGAGAGATGGTGATGAAGTGGAAAACGCCACTGAGTGGGCAGGCAGCACAGTAGTTGAACCTGTCAACTCCATAATGGAATGGGAGTCAAGTGTTTTTACGGTTAAAGAAGACCAGAGGTCAAGTGAAGTGAATATGTAGCAGGACAAGGGCTGATAGGGGAGGATAAATATTTTTAAAATGTTTAAAATATTTAGCTAGCAATTGGATATTGGAATTCAAAGTCAGTGTATTAGCAGATAGAACATAGCAGCATGAAAGAGAATAAAGGATAAAAGATTTGTCTGAGCTTGGAATTAGGGATCGCTGCATTAGAAGTGTGCGTATGGATTTTAAGCATATATGAGCTATAAAATAAGAACATATGACATGCTTCCTTATCCATTCACATTTAAAAGCATGTAAAAGTTAATGAATATTCTCAGGATAAAAATAATACAACTTTAGATGTTGACTCTGTTGGAAAGCATGTAGATGATTATCTGTATCAGTCTGTAGGAACGCTTCAGATTTTGAAGTCATTTCTTGCTCTCCAAAAAACCATCTTATTCTCTCATACCAATTCATTTTGTCCAGCAATAAGTCCAGCTCAGTCAGTGTGCTGCAGCGGAATGTTTTTAGCTGAATGTGCGTTGGAATCTGTTTGTTTGCAGCAGATGATTTGACTAAGCTTTGATGCGCAGTCACTTTCTGACATTTGTGTATTTCAGCAGTGAACAATGTAAACTCATTTTCTGAGCACTTTGATTACTTGCACATAGCAGTTCCTATGGCATGTGACAGAGAAGAGCACTCTATCCACTAATCAGATAGATGTACTTCAAGCGTATTTACACAAAATAATGAAAACAGCTGTTAGATACCTTTAAACTTGAGTGTGTTTTGTTATTAATCTACTAGCCTGTACACATGACACTATAATTCTTCGCTCACTCAAGTTGCCTTTAATGACACAATAATAAAACTGAGAGGGATGAAAGTAATGGAATTGTAGAATGTAATGCCTCAATTGTTCTACAGTGTCTTCCTTTTTGCCAAAATAAACCACAATTAGGTCCATATGGTGTTTTGAAGTTTTCAAGCAATGACCCTAATAAAAAGTAATGAATTTCTGACAAAAGAAAGCATGGCTCTCTTTTAAGTGGATATCTTCACTATTGATCTAGATATGATTGCAGACCGATACGGTAATAGAAGAAGAAAGGTTCAGTACTTTGTTACAAATACTTTCATTTGTGGTTTATGCTACTCATAAGAAATTCAGTTTGTAAAGGTAGAAATATTATAATCATAACTAATAGTTATGACCCCCCCTGTTTTAAAGACCTTTTATATAAAGCAAAGGAATAAACATTCAAGAACAAGAAATTTCATAGCATCTATAATACTGGAGATTGTCACGTACAAAGGGCTGCAAGAGCTCATTTTGGAGGATATCCCGTTCTTGTATACATTGGACTTTTGAGGTTCTGGTTTTGTTTGTATGGGCTTTTTATGTATTTCAAACTGCTCTAAGGGGTGATGACATTTTATTCCATATACCACCTACCTCGTCTTCAACTATATATATATCTAATTCTAACACTGATGTTTTTTGCTTAGAAGTTGATTTAAAAAAATAACATTAGAGTAGGCAAAAATCATTAGATGTCCTTAATATTAACAATGCATAATAAGTAGCCTAGAATCTTGAAAACAGATTGTTAGAAAAATATAAAGTGAATAATAGATTTTATAATAATAATAGCTATATCAGTGGGAGCAGGAGAGAAAGGAATTAAAGAGAAGATATGCAAGGAAGAGATTTAGAGTCATTATAACTAGGAATACCTGGATTTGAATCTATGCTCATCAACATACTTGTATTTTCCCTCTGTTTAATGTGCTTAACTTTTCTGAACCTTGCCTTTGTCATCCAAGAGATTGGGGTTATTAAAAGGATTAAAATGATGTACATAATGCCATTAATAGATTGCCTGGCAAATAGTTGGTACTCAATAAATGTAGTTATTTGGTATTATTTTGATCAACCTCCTACAGTAGCTCATTACAGTGACTTTACCTACTGTTCTCTGTGTGTGTGTGAGAGAGAGAGTGTTGAATTCAGTCATACAATTCATTACATATTTACCAAGTCCTTACTGTTTGCCAGGAATGTTCATAATACTGTGGAAAATGCAGTACTAAATACAACTATTTTTAAGAGGTTCTAAACTAATAGAGATATAAATATTTATATAGATCTATAAATATATCTATATTTATAGATATATAAATGTTAGATTCTAAAGAGTACAAATGCAGAGGTGCAAACAAAGCTCTTTGGAAATATAGAAGCTGAGAGTAATTCACCCTGAGTGGGACATGAGAGAGCTAGATAGAGAAGAATGGGGAGGAAGTGAGAGCATGTGAAGTGAAGGCTGACAGCTGAAAAGAGGAGGGTGACTTTGGGGAGTGATGAGGGTAGCAGTGCCAGGGAGAATGGAAGATAGTGCTGACAAGTCAAATTCGCAAAGTCACTGGACGACTATTGTGTGCTATGTTGTGTTGAGTACTAGATTTACAAAGTAAGATGTGATGCTGCCCACAAGGACCAGAGATTGCCACCAAAATATGAGAATAAGGCTGAAAGTCTTGCTTTGTCAGATGCACCCAGTTCACCTGGCCAAGGGATAAAACTAATTTTAAAAATTATGAACCATTCATTGAAATTCTGTTTGCTGTTTATTGTTTAGATACAGTATTTTTTGGATCACTATGGTGAATGAGTGGATGACAGATATATTTGCATAGCTTTTTACTATTTTAACATAGTGAAAAGATAAGTTTCAACCCACTATCAGACTACCCTACCCAAATTCCAAACTACTTAACTCTGAATTAAGAGTTTTGTAATGTTTGATCATGAGTTTAATTGTCAAAAGAATTTTTATTTACAAAACTCTTCATTTTAATAATATTTTAATATGTTTAATAAAAACAGACTCATATTAATTAACATTTTATGGATAATTTATTGTGTAATTGATGAAGTTATTGCTGTATATTTACCATGTTCTTACCTCACTGAGACATGGATCATATCCTGCATCATTGCCATTTCTTACTAACATTTCAGGATTTTTTGAGAGATTATGGCTGTGTGCTTGAAATATACTTTAAACTTGGAAACATTCTTTAAAACTGGTTTAAACTGGTCATACCTTCTCAAATAAAACAATTACAATGCATTCCAAAGTAATAGCCTTCATATTAATGTGAGTATATGTACCATTCTAAAGATGTATAGAATATAGGATAGGTACCACACACTTTGTGGGGCACTAGACATAAAGTGATGCTACTGGTGTGACTGACAGTTGAATATACATACACATATAACACATACCTGCATAATTGTTCTTTTCCTTATAGCTCTTCATTGACTTTCTCTGTCAATGACCTCAGTCTGATCTCATGGACAATCTGGAGACCCATCTCATGTATCAAAGTTTTTAATCCTGAAGGATAAGAGATTGTACATTTATAAGATAGTTTGGCCTGCCTGCCTTCTTTCTTTCCTTCCTTCCTTCCTACCTTCCTTCCTTCTGTCCTTCCTTCTTTCCCTCTTTCCTCCATTTGTTGATTTGGTAGTGCCTAACTTCATCATGAGGTTCATTCCAGAAACAATAAGACCTCCATCTTCCAAGGTGATTGGTTTGCAAATGTCAAATCCTCATGGGATATATATATATCTTTGTTACTTTTTTAAAAAGTCCATTAGTCTTAAAAAATTTGTTGCTCTTTTATGTCCCATCAGATCTGTTATTCATGTGAAGTGTATTTGCAGGTATCTTGGCTTTAGCCAGGGAGTGTCCTTTATTGCCCCTGAATTTTCATTATTCCTGCATTATCCCTTGCCTATGAATTTGTTAAAAAGTTGTTTCACACACCAATAACTTTTTGTGAAGTAATTTTTTCTATAAAAATCATCCTTGAAAAACATGGGATCTCAGTGCCCTAAATCAATTATAATGAACATGTTTCCTCATCATCTCTTCATGTTATCCACAGGTGAATGTTGTTACAGAAAAGTTGGTGCCCAGCCTAGTTTTTTTCCACCTATAATAACTTGATAGTTTTGCATTACTATTTCAAATAATTATCACTTTAAGCCCACTTGCTTTACTAGAATAAGGTTTTTATGTTGATCTTTCTTGGCTTTCCTCCTGATATGTACTTTCCTTTTGAAGTGTATATATATTCAACTTGTTTTTTAAGTACAGTAAAGGTGTATGATGTATAACATGTCCATGATAAGAGTTTAGATAATTTCTAAATGGTTAAAGTTAGGATCCTCTGCCAGGGGTGGGGTTTAGTAAGGGATGACTGACTCAAGATCACTTAGACTGTTTTTTCCTCCCCAATATGTAGTCAATTGCCTCTTTTGTGTTTTTCCAGAAGTTCAAAATGACTGAAAACTATTGCTCAAAAAAACGCAAACGCTCATTCTTTTGCTAGATTGTTTTTGAAAATAGCTTTGATGAGTAAACTGATACACAATAAACTACACATAAAGTGTACAATATAAGTTTTGACATAGTAATACCTGTGAAATTACCACCACAGACGAGATACTGAGTGTGTTTATCACCTCCAAGTTTGATATCACTTCCTGTTATATCTCACCACCCTCCTCTCATCCCCATTCTCAGGCTCCACTGACAGGTTTTCTGTCACTTCAAATTAGGTTGAGTTTTCTGTAATTTTATAAAAATGGAAACATTCAATATGAACTCTTTCGTCTGGCTTCTTTCACTCAGCGTAATTATTTTAGACCCACTCTGGTTGTTTCAGTAGTTGCATTCATTTTTACTGCTGATTAGTATGCCAGTTAATGGATATACCACAATTTGTCTACTTGCTGATAGACATTTGGGTCATTTTTAATTTTGTGATATTGCAAATTAAGCTACTCTGAAAATTCTTGTGCACATTATTGTGTACATATATGCTTTATTCCTCTTGGGTAAATGCCTAGGTTTAGAATATAGCTGGGTCATATGGTACATGTGTTTTCATTTATAAAAATAAATACCAATGTTGTCCAAAGTGGTTGTATCATTTTACATTTCTACCTGCAGTGCATGAAAGTTCCAGTTTTTCTGTATGCTCACCAACATAACCTTTATTTTTAGACAAATATGTACAATATTTTCTCCTAGTTTGTACTTTGTCTTTAATAATGCCTTTTGAAGAGCAGATGTTCTTAATTTTGATCAAGTTCAATTTATTCATTTTTTAATACATCATGTTTTTTGGTATTATATTTCAATAATCTTTATCTAACCAGAGGGCACACAATTTTTCTTCCAGGTTTTTCCCTAGGTATTTTATAATTTTAGGTTTAACATTTAAGGTTATGATCCATTTTGAGTTAATTTTTGCATATGAGGTCTTAGTTCTTTTTTTTTTGCATTTGGGTATCTAATTATACCAATACCATTAAAAAAGAAAGCTTTACTTTCTCTGTTGAATTACTTTTGGAACTTTGTTAAAAAATCAATTGAACATATACATATGGATCTATGTCACTTTTTTCTTTTAAAGATTTTATTTGTTTGTTTGTTTAGAAAGGGGAAGGGAGGGAGAAAGAGAGAGACATTGATCTGTTGCCTCTGGCAACATTCTCTTCTGTTGATTTCTCTATCTTGATGCCATGATTATGACAAGCCATAATATGACACCCATGATACCTCTATTTGTAACAAGTTTTGAAGTGAGATAATGAAGTCCTTCAACCTTTTTCTTCTTCTTTAGTTTTTTGTTTTGTTTTTTTCTATTCTGAGTTCTTTGCTTTTACAATACATGTAAATTTTAGAATAAGGTTGTCAATTTCCCCTAGGAAATTGATGACTAAGATAGATCAATTTGAAGAGACAACATACTTGCAAAGTTTGGAATTTTGTTCCATTCATTTATTTTGATCTCCTTCAATTTTCTCAGCTATGTTTTATAGCCTTTAAGTATCGGTGTTACATATCTTTGTCTGATGTATCCTTTAAGTATTTCATTGTTTTCTGCTACTAGGGATTTTTTTTATACTTAATGCTTTTGATTGTTCATTGCTAGTACAGAAAGATGTAACTGAGTTTTTTCATTTGTTTTTATATCCTGCAGTTTTGCTAACCTCAAATTTTTTAAGTATCTATCTTCTTTATAGATTTTATCATATTTTTATGTAGACCACCATGTCATGTGTAAATAAAGATATCTTGTCTTTTCCTGTTCCAATCTCAGTGCCTTTTATTTATTTTTATTTTCTTACTGCATGGAGGTAGATCCTTAAATATAATGTCAAAGAGAAGTGGTGAGAGTAGAATTTTTTTACCTTTTCCTGATTCCGCAAGGAAGACATTTGGTCTCTTACTAATAAGCATGATATTAACCTTAGATTTTTCTTACATGGTCCTTGTCAGATAGAGGACTCTCCCTTTTATTCCTAATATGGGATGAGCATCATCAGTAGTAGAGATTGAGTTTCATCATATTCTTGTTCTGTATCTATTGAGATACTCTTACATTATTTGTTTAGTCTGCTTGATATGATGAATTACAGTACATTGATTGCTTTTGAATATTAACCAACCTTTCATTCATGAGATAAATCACACTTGTATCATAATATATTATTCTTTCCACATATTGTTAGAATCAATATACTGAATTCAAAGAACTTTTTGTATCTATTGGTCTGTAGTTTTCTTTTTTGGTTACTGACTTTGTCTAGTGTTGATATCAGAGCAATGCAGACCTTGTAGAATGATTTGGGAAGTAGTCCTTCCTCTTTTTTAGAAGAATTTGTTTAGAATTGGAATCATTTCTTCCTTAAATGTGTGGTAGAATCACTGGTTAAGCCATCTGGGCCTAGTTTTTTCTTTGTGGGAAGGCTTTTAACTAGAAACTTAATTTCTGTAATAGATATTAGGTTACTCATTAAGCTAGTATTTATTAAATATATCCTATTAAACAGTCAAGTATTGCTTGAGTATCTTGCAGTAGAAATGGACATGTTTGTCTATTTCATTTCAGTTGTAAATGCATTGATATGATTGTTCATAGTATTTCTTTATTGTCCTTTTACTTTATATCAAATTTGACTTAGTACCACCTCTTTTATTCCTAATATCGATAATATGGCTTTTCTTTTCTCCTATTTAATCTGGCTAGAATTTTACCAGTTTTTTTTATATTACTGAAGAGCCAGCTTTTATGTTATGTTAGAAGGTTACTTTTTCCACTTAAAGGCCTAAATGATAGGGTTGCAGACTAGGTAGGTTTTATTAAAACAATAAACATGAAAATGGTCTGGTGCTACCTAGGGAGCACAGACATGGGAGGTTCTTGGAATCGGCCTGTGAGCAGTGTATCTGGGTAGGTGAGAGTGCTTTGGATAGAAAAAAAAAAAAAAAAAACAAGCCAGGATGCAACCAAAGGTGCTTTCTTTCACTCTGCTGTTTGAATGAGGCTGTTCCTACAGTGTTTGAATTCAGTCTTGTCTTGATGTGTTTGATAATTGGAACAGAAAATTATGTCAGTAAAGAAACTCTATGGATAAATTTCAAATCTCATTTTAACCAGTTGCCTCTTTTACTGAAAAAAAAAAAAAGCGTCTTTATAGTTGGTATCATTGAGTATTCCCTGGAAGTCAGTATGGAATGATAGAACACGGCCTTTGTAATCAGTGGGTCCTTAATTCAAATACAACATCTGAAACTTCCATGCTGTGTAACTTCAGGCAATTTACTCAGCTTCACTGAATTAGGATTCTTACCTGTAAAATGGGAATAATACTTATCCCGATTTTACGTAAGTACTTAAATAATTCATTTCTTACCCTCTACAATATTTATTATGCCATGTTGTGACAGTTCAAATGAAATAACATTAAATTATTGATACATTGTATGCTCTCAACTAATTCTAGCTCCATGCCCATCCCCACCCACCCTGTTATTCTTACCCCCGGTTGTCCCTATTCTCAAAATGCTAAGAGCACCATGCTAACCAGTGGGAGGAGAAGCAAAGAGAGCTTCTTAACCCCATCTGTGCTATAGACCTTCTTAGCAGCATGGTAACCAATAAATTGGTATACCTGTTGAGGAAATTTTAGCCAATACAACAGAGATATAGGCCTCAATTTTCATAAATGTGTGTGATGCTTAGAGTTTATAAAAAATGTATATTGAAGCCACAAATTACCTGGGAAAGTAGGTTCTAATGTCAATAGGTTTGAGTTGGGAATCTCATGCTTTTTAAAGTACTTTTCAAAAATCCTCTAGGGGGGCACCACCATGGAGACTGCCTATATTCAATATCCTCACCAAACTAGTAGTTTTCTTTCAGTGTTGAAGTTTTTTTTCCCCTTTGAGCACCCGAAGAAATAGCTGACTTGAGTATAGACTTGGCTACATACAAAATATACGAGTGGATCTTTCCATGCTAGGCTCTGACTCGGGCCACAGGGCATCAAGGGCTCCTGGAAGCTGAGGCCTGCTGGAACTAGAGTCAGTTCAAGTCCTCTGTCTCTGAGGTGAGGTATAAAGGATTATTGAATGGTATAGCTGCTAGAACTGTTCTCTAAGCCTGGATTCTTGATGTTCCCTCTTGCTGTGCATGCATGGTTGAATTCCATAGCTCATTTAAGGATATAAGCTACTTCACTTTTAGATGATCTTAAGAGAAACACTGCTTCTTCATTTCTTACCCTTTACAATAAGCCCTGGAGATCAAAACGAAAGTTCCCCTCTACCAGTCTGCCACTTACGTTTCCAAAGAGTCTGGTTGTGATTTTAGACAGTTAAACAGCTTGACCAGGCATTCAGGACCAATGGACCTGATTATAGTGCTTTATGTAAGAAAACCAGTTTTTAGAGCATGTTTTAGACCAGGGTTTAGCAAACTATGGGCAGAAGCTGGCCACCTGTTTTTGTAAATGGCATTTTGTTGAAACGCAGCCTCACCCATGTTTTTACGTATTGGCTGCGAATGCTTTCACACCACCATGGCAATGCTGAGTGACTAACAATGTACATCCTGTGAACTGCAAGCCGAAAATATTTATAGTCAGGTGTTTTAAAGAAAAAGCTCGCTGACCCCTGTTTTATACCTTTATTTGTTTAGAGCGGAAGCTCAAATGACCATAAACATCAAAAAGTCCAAGGGTGCAGTTGAAAATACAGATTTCTGGAGTCTACCGGGGATCCACTGAGTCAAAATCTCTTGGATTGGAGCCTGTTAATCTGCATATTTAACAGATGCTTCCAGTGATTTCTAAAGCACACTGAAGTTTTGCTAACATTGGTTTAGTGACTAGAAAAACTAACATGAAAGCAATACTATTTATAACTAGCATGCCTACCACAAATAAATTAGTGTTACCCCTGGTTCAGAACGTAGGGTGCCAAGAGAAGAAACTACACACCTGCACTTCTTGTTTTGTAGTTTAAAATCTTTGAAAGACATGGCATGAAGGAAGTTACCTCTTCGTTGGGGGAGGCATTAAATGTTTGAAAGGCAATAAAAAATTGAAATCTAAAGGATGGGTTGGAAATTCTGAGGAGAGATGATTTTGTAGATAAGCATGGTGAGTCCTGATCTATAACTGAGTCTTGAAAAGCATTTGGTGAGTTAACACCAATGTGCAGAGGGTAAAAAGAAAGAAAATGGAAAATTACAGAGCACCCCAGGTGGTAACAGTGCATATTACTGTGTGAATCGTTTTGCTTAATTCACATACACATAGCTGTATGCATACACATACGGATTGCCATACAGAGTGCATTTTACTATGAAATGCTGTCAAAAATTTTTAAGCTCCATTCTTATAGATCATATTTAAGACTCATTTAAAGAAGAGACAATGTAGCTATCCTCAGAAATAATATGTATTTCTTCTTTGTTCATAATAAAAACAATTATTTCTTTTTATATAAAATAATGCGTAAGTGCACAGATTTGGCATATGCATATTTTCCACATCTATCTCTTCAGTTTTCCCTTGGGCAAACCTCATGAATTAAAGAAATTCTAGAATTTTAGAGTTGGAATGACTTTGGAAACTTGGTTTTTACCTTTTAAGTTTACAGGAAAGGAAATAGAGACCAAAAATGCTCAGTGGTTTGGTGGTTTGCCTAAGGTCACATGTTTAGCAAGAGAAAGATCACCTAAGAGAACTGCTAAATGCTAAACTGGAGCTGCCTGCTGGCCGGTTGCCCATGAGGTGAACCTATTTGGATTCTCAGCAAAGGCTATACCGGTCCTCAAGGCTCATGGTGCAAGTTGGCTAAAGATGAGTGGTGCTAGCCCCCTTGGCTAGAAAAATTTACCCAAGTCCCCACCACTCTGTTTTGGCCCTTGCAGTGTTGTTTTACTTAAAGTAGAGAAGTTCTCTTTTAGTACAGAAATAATTCTCCATTCACATGTATTCTAATCAGAAGAAAAAGATAAAAGCTAGATCAAGAAAACCATGTGATTAAAGAAAGTTAGAGGTTGTATTTTTGGGTGGAATTTTAAAATATCCTAGGAGTTTTGTTTTGTGCTTTAAAAAGGTTTGAATGACCATATAAAGCCTATATCTTACACCAGCCTCTTCACTCATTTTACTTTTCTTTCCTGACTCCTGAGTGGGGCGGGTAGGGGTGGGGGGATGCTGGATGAAATGAGGTTCTTTAACTTGTCAAAAGTATGTAGTTCACCAGTGGAGGTTGGTAAAGTCTACAGAGCCCATGACTGGAGTCGGAAAAACTGGGCAATTGCCAACCCACTTCTAACAGCTATGAGATTATATGTGTGTGTGTGTGTGTGTGTGTGTGTGTGTGTGTGTGTGTGTGTATACTTTTTAACTGTATGGGTATGTACAACCTTTCTCATGTTTTACTCTGGTATACCACCTTGTCATCAAGAACACTGTAGAAGCAAAGACACAGCAGGATTAGAAATCTTCCTACCCATAGTTGCCAAACGCATACTCCTCCCAAGCACTTTATTTGTTACAAAATTCTTTAAGGCAAAGATTTACTGATTTTTTTCTCCAATGACAGTGCGAGTATTGATTTTTCTTTACCATCTTCCTATGAATGACAGCAGGCTTTTGGATCAGAGTACATAGATACTTATTATCATTCTAAAAATGTATCCACACCAACACTGAACTTCCTCTATATGCTTGCTTTATTTTTCTTTCGTTAGTTCTCCTTCCATAAAGAAATAGCAGCAGAAGGGCCTTTTTGTTGTGATTCAGAACTCCATCTTCAAATAACCCTCAAAGTATACTAAGAATATACCCCTAAATGATAGTGACAGGCTTACTCTGCACACCTGAGTCCTCAGTCAGGGAAAATATGGCCAAAGGGCCCAGGCTCCTTCAGATAGCTCTTTTCTAAGGTGATGGATGTGTATGACAAACACAGGTTCCCATTAGTAGCTTTCTCTGCTCTACCCTGCTCCCCATCTCTTCATCCCCCTCTCCTCCTGTCCACCCTCTCCTCTTCTCTTTGTACCCTTCTTCTCTTTTCCTTTATGCTTTAGTGGGGGTAGAGTCTCAGTACTTCCTTATTGCAGTAGCTCTCCAAACTTTTCTTTTCCCTCTGAACATTTTCCCCAGTGCTCCTCCGTTTCCTTGCTGTTCTAGTACCCCAGCCACTGCGACTATAGTGAGGAGGTCCACTGCCCTTTCCAGAACCTCTCTGGACCTTTTTGATGCTCTGCCAACTCAATGAACTTTTCCTCTTCTACAAAAATCTAAAGTTGTCAATTTCAACAGCACAGTGTGTTGGGAAAACTTTTGCTTTCTCACATATATTTATGGATTTTGTTCTTTGATAGTAACATATTAAAGGAAAAAAATAAAGAAAAATCCTATTACAATTATTTATTCACCTTGGTTTTGTCTTTCTTACCTTACCTTCTGCCTTAAGATGCCCTCTCTAGAAAGCTCAGCAACTTTCTCTCCGAAGCCCATTTCAGGGAGGGAAGAAATGGGAAGAAATGAAACTCATAAACATGCCCCCCTGCAGATTTTAGGAAGCCTGACTTAGATCAGAGAAAGAGGCTAACCAGGTGTTCCACCTAAATGGCAATAGTAATCAGTGAAAGGTTTTGCAATAAAGGTATTTTTCCTTTAAAGCAAAATACTTTGTAACTTAAGTAATTTCAGTGTGGAAACTTTACTAATGATAAGCAATCCCCTGATGAATGTGAGGTTGTAAAATTAGAAGAAATTTCTTCATATGTGGTACAAAAATTTTTTCAGTTGTACGAGAAAATTATTTTTGTAAAAGAGTTGATATTGTTTAGTGTTTTATCCAACATTACAAGTGTCCTTCAAGAGCCTTATGAAAGTTTCAGGACCAGAATTTCACATATATACATTCAGAGATAAATGTTTTTAAGATGAAGATCTTCCTTTACAGCAGGGTCCCCAACCCCTGGCCACGGTCTGATATTGGTCCCTAGCCTATTAGGAACCAGGCTGCACAGCAGGAGGTGGGCAGCCAGCCAGTGAGCAAAGCTTTGCATTGCTGCCTGAGCTCAGCCTCCTGTATCCCCTCTGCCTCCCCCGGCCCCTGCCATTCTTGGAAATATTGTCTTCCATGAAACTGGCCCCTGGTGCCAAATAGGTTGGGAACCACTGCCTCACAGAATCACAGCATCACTTAACTCAAATTAGGTATTGATGGTAAGCAAAAAGTACTTTTTCAGTCTGTGTTCACCCACAAATCTGAAATCAGTCTGTGTACAAGGCTTGTCTGGAAAGTATCCAGCCATGTAATATAAAAAATAGAGACATTTATTAAAGAAGATACAAGATACAAGAAACATCATACTTAGGTCAGTGACATCTCAGTGCCCTTCAAAGTAGGCACCTTGGGGCCTCACACAGTTCTCCCACTCACCATCAGGGGCCCTGTCACATTTTCCTAAATCTCACTGACAGTCTGAAAGCTCTTCCCTGTCAAAGATGATTTTAGTTTTGGGAAAAGCCAGAAGTCACAGGGCACCAAATCAGGGCTGTAGGGAGCTGAGTGACCTGGGTGATGTGATGTTTCACCAAAAATCTCTGCACAATGAATGAGTGGGCACATTGTCAGGCAGGTTGTTGTGATGAAGCTGCCAATCAATTGCCCATAGCCACGGCATACTGAATCATCTGAATATTTTCCACTGAGGAGCACTCAAGCTTAATGCAAAATTGGATGCAGATTCATTGCTGTATTTGCTCAGTCATTTTGAATTTGATGGCCACACAGTACACATGCTCACTCAAGGGTGTCTACCGGCCCCACTGACTAGTACAGTGAAGTCATCGTTGTTCATTCGTGCACATTCCAGTCCATTCTCCTTGGCTGCCAGGTGACATCAATGTCACGCAAACCGTTCTTATTATATTAACAATGACTGCTTTTTTCCGGACAGACCCTGTGTGTGTGTATTTTTTTTCAAATGAGTGACTTCTTTTAAGTTCAGTTAACTAAATTTTAATCTGTAGGAGGCTTTGATGGGTCTATTACAAAATGTTGCAGACATAATAATGCTGATAGATTATACATCTAGTTTGATTAACATTGTTAGAGTATTGCTTTAAAACGGCTATGTTTTTATATAGTGCTCAGGCTCGGGTTAATAAGCAACTATGGTATGTAGCTAGTCTGAGAGATTTCTTGCTAGGTTCTCAGAGGACATAATTAATAGTTTGGTTTTGGAATTATACCTTCTAAAATGCATTTTAAAATTGCATTTGAACTCATTCATGGAAACACCTCTTTCTTAAAATTTTAAGACTGTCATTCTTTCTAGAACTGTGTATTTAATCATCCACTCTAAAAATACAGGACATTTTGTTTTTGTTGTTTTCAATAGCGGGGATTGTTTGGTAATTAGAGATTATTGTTGAAGAGGCAAATTATTTTGAAAATACACATTTATTGAGAGGAGGTCTGGGAATGTAAACTTGACAGAGAGGTTACATCTACAATAGCGTAACACCAGTACGGCAGCAGTTTAGTAAATTGGCATGTAAACGAGCATCTGTTGCAGGAATGTAAGAATGACATCATAAAGGATGTATGGAAAATTTTAATTGAAAAAGAATGATGTACAATTGCAGCATGACTTTAAGTCTAAATTGATTTTTGCCAACAGAGTGAAAGTGGGATTCTTTTAAAACATTCCAATAATGTAAAGTATTTAAAATGTAATGTCCTGTTAATGTACCTAAAAATTAGAGTCTAGGTCATCCAGTAAGAGTGCTGCTTACAGTAATATAGCCTATGTAATATGCAATTATCTTGACAATAGTTTTATTTTTCAACAATTTTGTCATAAAACAGCAGTAAGATACAATGAATTTGATTCATTTTTTGTGTGTGAATCATTTAATAGGCCATTACATCTACTATATTAGACTCCATTCTCCTTTCAGAGCTTTTCATTATAAGGCTGTCTTTAATGGAAAGAAGTTTAACCTTCCCTCCCAGATAGATTGAACCCTATAACAGTGTAAACATTCTCATTATAAAATAAAATCCCCTTCCCCAAGGGCAGTGCTATAATTATGTTGCAGAGCATCGTATGAATGTTTCCCTTCGGAAGTGCTGTCTCATTCTTGCGCCCAAGTTTTTATCATTTTCAAACAATCAATAATAGTTTAATACAATGCATATGATCCAGTTTAAAAATTTTTGGATGTTATTTTAATCAACTTTGAGAAGAAGTCATCAGTAAAATTGCTGTTGATTTATAAATAGGATAATTAGAGGCTTTGCTCCTAAGTACTGTTCACTGGCATTGCCGCTGTTTTTATTGCCTAGTCAAACCTCTTCATTCAATTTTAAAATTGCCTTTTGAATGAACTGCACTATAAGCTTGCCAAATAGTGTCACCGTTAATACTTTACCTCCTCTATTTCATTGTCCAGTCTGCAAATGCACAATAAATTGTTTGATAAGGGGGTCAATGAGATTGTACTAGTTTTTAAGTGAATTATACCAAACAGTTCAGATTGTGTCACATACTTATTGTTATTGTAGAACTGTGTTTAAAAGATAGCGGTACAGTACATTGGTTCATTTTGCACTGTTACATCAAGAATGTATCCTGTACAAATCAGAACACCGGCGTTCTTCAACGGATTGCCAATCTTTACATCAAGAGAAAAGAAAAATAGCTCATTTCAGATTTCTGGACTTTCCCCCTTGTGAAAGGTTTACTGAAAGCGACAGACCTACTTTGTTCCTAGTTTAGAAAAAGACACCTTGGTTTCTACGTGAATGTGTTAGAACAAAGATTTTAGACAATTATTTCAAGGTCATCTTATGAAGATGCCCAAGAAAGTTATTTGTTGGGAGGCCTGAGGACCACATGTTGTTAGTAGGAAAATGTGCAGTCGATCAGTGTTATCTGCTACATAGGTAGCAATTATATTCTGTAGGAGTATAAACTCATTGGATATATGGTGTTTATTTTAAAAAGCAGTTTTTTCACCCTTTAACTTGTAGATGCATAATTATAACCTCTTCTTAGGGTTATTTTCATGAGAAGGGAGTCAGGATTTTCTTAAATGTATATCGTTCTGCTTATGCAGAATTGGTGAGTGTTTTCAAGACATTTAAAAAGGCAAAAGTAAGAAACTTTGTGCCTGTTGGGTCTAAAAGCAAGTCTGTTTGTGTGTGTCTCTCCCTTTGTAACAGAAGGAATGTTTCTTATGTTTCTGTCTTCAGACAGTTGGCACACATTTCATCTCAGCAGCTGCTTTCTCTTAAAGTGCAGTAGAGTGTAGGACTGTAGTGACACCAGCATTAATACTTCACATTCTGCTATCATATGCTGTCACTGGGAAATATGGATCTAGGTTACATGTGTTTGCAGACTTTGTACTGCTGAATTATGAAAGCTGACTCTGTTGGAGGATTGTGTTGTATTCAGAGGCTGTGAACTGAACAATAAATGAATGCAGTAGGCTGTTTTGAGTGCTATCCCATACTCTCCTGTTCGGGACTAATTGAGCCAAAGCTTTAAGATTTCAAAGTGCCCAGTCGCGCTGGAAAATACCTTAAAATGAACATTGAAACAATTTTGTCAAAAAGCATTTTTATGAATTACCCTTTCTGAAAATTTTTTTTAGATTCTGTTTTCTCTACAGATGTATAAACCATTGTACTTCAGATACATAAAACAAGAAAGCCTATCTCAGATGATCAAAGAAAAAAGGTTTTCCCATTCAGATAAAAATTTGCAAAGAAATTATTATTAATGGTCCTTCCGTTGGTTGTAAAATGTAAATAATGTTTTAGATTTTATTTCCGTTATAAATAGTTTAAAATACAACAGTCAGTACACAACTAGTAAGATAACAGTTGTCTTTGCCTTTGCATCTGAGCTTTCCCTGCACACAAATGTATATTAATTTCTGAAAAAGTAATTGCTATTGATTTATAATCAGAAAATTTAGAGGATAGTAAATACCATAATACTATCAGAATAGAATATGAGTGAGGACATGCGAGTAATATCTAGGTGACAACATTTCCAGGTCAGCATCTGGAGGCGAAGAGCAAAAGGATTTGATATTGAGAGGTGGCAGTTGGGACTCTTTGAACCGAAGATGGGTGGGAGTTTTTGGCCCTCAGTACTTGGATGTCTTTTTAAATTTCACCAGAGATTAAATTTGTTGGCCTTATTTGTAAGTTTAATTTGGGCCTTCCTTTTCAAGTTGAAATTTTAGGTACTGGGGCAGAGACATTTTTGACCTTTGTCATTTCCATTGAAAACTACCTTGAGAGCCATGGGTACCACGCAGGCTGCCCACTTATTTCCACCCTGCATTACACACCACCCACTCTAAGTGGCTTGGAGTCTTTGTTCTGAGGTAACACAATGTTCTCAAGTTGTGAAAAAAGGCAGTTGTGTAAGAATTTAGTATTCTTAATCTGTGAACCCATTATTTGTATTACCTGGTTTTGCTGTTTGAGAGAAAACAAGCTTTCTGTCCTGTATGCTCTGATAAACAGTGCTTATGACAGTGTCATTTGTCATAGAAAGTCAAGGAAGAACTAAAATCTGTGTTGGATTTTATAAATCTTGCCTTTCTCTTTTTCTAAAAATCAGTGTCAAAACAGTACATGTCCTATTACCCACAGTCATATGAAAAAAATTGCATTGCGATTGTTTGGCCTAAGAAGTGAGCAAACTGGTTGCTGGTATGTGGAGTGATTCTTTACACTGTAGACGCTGCATAAAAAATCCTATTAGTAGCATGGGATGATCATTTTCTAACTGTGCTGTGGCCATCTCTTCGTGAATCTGTGTGTCTTGAGTGACCAGATATGCAGCATTTGCTTGCCCCTTTTCCTTGTAGAAGTTGACTTCCAAATGGCCCATTTAAAAATTTCTTCAGTGTGAGACTGTGCTTCTCAAGCAAGCCCACTTCCCAGCTCAAGAGGGTGAAGCCCAGGGGTGCATCTGCCTGTGTAGCTGTTTTGAGTGTGCCCCGATGCAGCACATATAACACACTGCTCTGAACGCTGCAGCCATTTGACAGAACAGTTCCCTATCATTTCTGCAGAAGAAGTGCTGTGTAGTGCATTCAGGGCCATCATGCCTGTCCATTAGAGCTCCATTCTGTGTCTGCCTGGAATTGGTGCTACGTTTGGAAACTTTAACCGTGTTTGTCAAAATGAAGGGCTCTCACTGAAAGCACTACTGTCTGGGGTTGGGGTCTAAAATGCCACTGTTAGCTGATTACAAAAACATAAAACACATCAACAGTTTTGGCAGCAGAATTAAACATGTGAGTGAATCAAATGCAAGGTGAAAGCAGCATTTTTCTGTCTTAGTCACGGTCCTATGCAATTGGGGGCATTAAAGACAGTTTATATGGTCCCTCCACCACTTCTGTGTGAGGGCTCTGATAACCTCAGGTTTCATTTGTGTCTCTCTCTCTCTCTTCCCCACAGCCATCCTTCTTGAAAAAGGAATCATTACATAAAACTTCTGAGAGTGCCTTGCAAAATCGAAACACATGCAAGTAGCCAATATTTGAGTCCTTCACAAGAAATGCTAGATTTTGGCATTTCAGTGCTAATATCCTATGCTTGATTAAGGTAGAATTGCTTGGAGGTAGAAAAATATATTTTAATATGATCATATAGAGCCCCACTTTTAACATAAGAATACATGTTATGACTTTTAGGTTAGTCAAGTAGTATCCTTTTAAAAATTCTGTTATTCTTATTCCTTCTGTATTTCTCCAAATAAATGTACATGTGCTCAAACTTCCATGATATACAGCATCTTTGGCTAGTGACTTAGCTCCATGTAAATTTTATTATTTTTCAAAAATTTCATCTAGAATTCTTTCTGCTTAGAAGAGTGAGAATCAGTAAGAATGCTCTAAATTGTAGTTATCAGTTATAATCAATATGCGAAATTCAATGTCTTTTCCATATTGCTTATCTCCTCAAAAGTTAATTGCACTTTTCAACCCCAAATGTTGGCAAAACTTGAGCTTTTTACTCTTTGCAACATAGCATATGTCAAAAATATCTGTACTTCAAGGAGGAAACTAAGGCAGAAGTGATTGGATAATTTGGTTGTGTCAGAGAGAGTTAAACTTCCCCTTTATTAAGGTAATGATCATGGTTTGTGATGGCTGGTTCTGTGCCCATCTATAGCCTCTGACACATTTTTGGAGAGCATTACTTATACTCTCTGGATATAATTTAAAGTGCTTGCTATAGTGAAAAGAACTCCAGGGTAGTGGTTGGAGTTGCCGCACTGTTACTAGAACTAGCTGTGTGTGTGGTCAGGCCTGTCATTTAACCTTCACGACCTCAGTGTCTGCATCTGTAAAATGAAATCGTTGAGCCGGATTATGTCTCCAGTCCGTCTGAGTTTTCAAATGCTGTCATTTTATATTTCTAATTAAAAGTTTGGTTTCATCACAGTTATGTAAGATGTAAAAATACATGAATTCCAGAAGTTATTGTTTATCTTTAATCATCATCATCCTAAGCAGTAAAGCTAAACTATTTTTCACTTTTGGAAAAATGATTTTTAAAATTGAGATTGGAAAGTGCTCTCTGTTCTTCCGTTTGCATAGCTAGAACAGATAGAGTTTGGGGTGTTGTAGAGTTAATACAATCAGTTGTACATTAGTATGATTTTTAGCTTTTGCTTTTCCCTTAGTCTTCAAGTAAATGATATATCTTGATATAGTATTATGTGACATTAATTTTATAATCAATTATATGATCTCTAGATAAAAATGAAGGGGAGAGGTCATTCCTTCCCAGCCCTGCTCTGAACTCTCACAATCAATTATGTCCGCATTTAAACATGTTCCTTTAAAAAATTGATTATATTTACATTTAAAGAAGATGATCTTACATCTCCTCTTGGCTCATAGTTATTTCATGACTATGTGAATTTCCAACAAACCAAAGAGGGCTGGGTTTTCTTTATCTCCATTTGGGATGGTCAAAAGGGAGTCTTCAATTAGGTGTATCTGGCTACTATTCCCAGCTCTGCCATTAACTACCCATGTAACTGGACAGAGCACTCATCCAATACAGAGCTTCAGTCTCCTCTTTTGCACAATGGAGATGATGATATACTCTCTCTTCACACCGGGCAGAGTGCCTTGTGCATTCCACTTAATAAATGTGTGCTTAACGCAAGGGAACCAAATGGTGGGATTTTTGTCCTAAGTTCTGTCCATCTCTATTTCTTTCTGCAGCATTATGTCATCAGGGTTGAAAGTTGAGGAATATTATTTAGGGTAAAACAACTGTTTAGCAAGCCTCTCTGTGTGTTAACTTTAATTTCTCCATTCAGCTGAGGTAGTAGCTTTTGCATCTTTATTTAGCTAAGCAAATATTTGTTCAAATATAATGGTATCAGAGGTTTTGCTGATTATTGGAGTAGGAGTGGAGGGCCTACCCAGCTAATTCGCTTGCCCACTCCTACCTTAATACCTTTTTGTGAACCCTGAACTTCTTGGGCCCTTAGACATAGTTTAAAAACCATTATCCATTTACAGTTGAACCCTAAAACCTTTTGAATAAAAGGACATACTTTTGGAATGGCTCCCTTGAAATTGGGCTGAATATGCTTCCTTTCTATCACAGGAAAGTAAAATAAAAAGATTGCTTGCCAAATCTATGTTAATCAGCCTTTCATAATTGCCAGGAAATTCTGTTTACAGAAATAACCCTTTTCTTCATTCTTAAAGGTCATAGTTCACAATTCTACAGTGTGTTTGAAGTGCTTTGGGTCTCAATATATAGCTGCCCATTTGGATTGGCTGTGTTGTTATCAAGTTGCAATTTCCAATTAGCTTAAAGAGATCAGATAATTTATGCATACACTGTTGTTTGACGTTAATAAAGGTTATCCTTCTAGGAGGATCTCACCAAGGAAAATCAGTTTTAATGACTAATCATTTGAGTCTAGGCAAAGGTGGAGAAACATGGACACGGAGCAAAATTTGTAATGTTATAAAATCTTGTGTGTCTGCTTCAGGATGTCCCAACTAATTTTTAAACTTCATAGGCATCAAGATCTTATCCTCCCCCACCCGTCACCCTTCTCCCAAAAGGCAGGGGAACCTGATACACAGTCCTAGATGCTTAATCAGTAGTTGATTTTATTAACCATTGAAGGTAGCATTTGTAGGACTAATAAAAGTGAAGTCCATGCTCACTAAATTTAAGAGGCTTGTCTTTCAGTTTTTTAAACTCTAAAAAAAATTTTCGGCTCTCCTTGGGCCGAAAAGCCTTGTGGTTGAGACAGACAGAGGCTCTCAACCTGTCATGTGCAGGCTAATGACTGTCTGCCAGCTCTCTTAGATGTCCTATCCCATGTCCTGGTTTGCTGGCAAGTTTCGAGGACAGCCACCCTCCTGTAGAATGCCACAAGTCCTGCTTACTTCCTGACTAGCTTTGCTTGTTACTGCCCCTGCCTGGCAACTGCTCTCACTACTTGAGTGACCTTGGGCAAATCAAGTCACTTAAACTCTCTGAGTCTGTAATTAAGAATATGGATTAAGTGATTGTTAGGCAGTTTTAAGTCTGTGAGACTTTAAGGTAGTCTAAATAACTGAAAATAATGTGGATTCTCTCTTGAATTATGCTCCTGAGAAGATGAGATTATTTGAGACAGACATACACAGGCACACACTTGCCCGTTTATGTAGGAATGTGCTACAGTGAAATCAAAGCATTAGAGCAACAGGTTTGGGAGAAAATGTGAAATATACCTCTTTTCTCTCTCTTTTTTTTTTTCTGGCCATCAGATGCTTATTTTATTCCACATAAAATTGATCAAGCATACAGCAGAGTGAATACTGAGTCTGATTCTTGATCATCCACAGCTTGAACTTGGATTGAAGTTGCTTGCTCTCTGATCCAGAGTTTCTGGATGTGTGGCATTTCGTGTGAGCAAAGAAATAAACAGACTAAGACGGTTGTAGAAAATCGTAGATTTAGTAGATTCCCTGAGATGATTTACTTTAGGGCTGGGTTTAGAATGGCAAACAGATGCGGAGGCTTTCTCTGGGCTTTGTTTTCTGAGTTGGCTGTATCCTTGCCTACAAGAGGCCTAGATTCTTGCGCTTCTCCCCACCCCCAGTCCCTTTTTGTGAACTTCTAGGATTCACTTTCAGAGTATGAGATGTCCGAAAAATGTTTGCTTGATTAGGAGAAAGTGTCCCCAGAATATGATGCCATATTGTCTTGTATTATTTATTTTATTAACATTCCACCATCCGAAACAGGAGCACAGAGTACTGAATTTGGCATAGCCAATATTCAACCTCCAGAAATTTGGAGAAAATGCCGGGCCTTTCATTCCCCCTAGATGGCCATTCGGATGAAGGCTTTTTCTGGGAGGAGGTCCAAAATCATCTCAGATGTGTAGGTTTTGGAGATTTTTCAAAAGGGCTGCTCCAAGGAATGCGAGACATTCCCAAGGTCAAATCAGTTTATTTAGGCAAGGTCATCAACAAACTACATGAAAAGGAAAGCAAGAATCCATTTCTGTAAACTTTAGCCTTTTCTAAAAACATCTAAAAAAGGTAGTGTTTATGAAATATAAAAATTGCATAAATGCAATTTTTAATGCAATAACATAATGTGGATTAACTTTAAGTAATTAATTATATAGCACACAATAAAGAAAACAACTCATTTTTTAAAACATTAGCACTTTATTGTAGTAATCACAAATATACGTTGCTCTGTTTTATTCCCAAGATTGATATTCCTTCAAATGGCAAAATATTTCCAGGTTTTTTATTCCAAAAGAGGTTTTAAAAAATTCAGTAACTTTTTTTTTTTTTTAATTTTATTATTTTTTTTAATTTTTATTTTAGTTTATTCAGTACAGTTTCTATCCTTTATTCCCTTTCCAGCCCACCCACCCATTCCTCCCCTCCTCCCTCCCCTTTCCAACACCCCTAGTTTTGTCCATGTGTCCTCTATA
>CM052541.1:69514992-69571663 GCA_028533065.1 Trachops cirrhosus
CTAGGACTTTAATGGTGTCACGGTTTATATTTAAGTCTCTTATCCATCTTGAATTTATTTTTGTGTATGGTGTAAGTTGGTGTTCGAGTTTCATTTTTTTGCATGTAGCTGTCCAGTTCTCCCAACACCATTTGTTGAAGAGGCTATTAACTTTTTAACTCAGCAAATTTTATGTCCTTCTTTTAAAAAGTTGGTTTTGTTTTATTGTGGACTTTTAACCCATTCTCCCATACCTGCTACTAGTAGTTCAAACTCTAGAGCTTTGAGCTAAGGACTTTTGTGAAGTCCGGTAACTGATAGCCCTTCCTTCTCACTTAAGCCAGCAGGACCTCCCATCATGACTCCCTACCTCTTAATCAGCTGATATTTGGATCTGTGTTCCTATTCATTAATGCTTTGTTTTCTTGTGTCATGCCAAGTACTGTGTACACACTAATGGAATTCAGTGACATAGTCCTGGGAAAGCAGGACCGGAGGAGAATCTATTTAGTTTGCAGTTGACATAATTTCCAGATTCACATGTGAGTGAAATTTTAAAATATGGGAAGTTCCTTAATTTTAGGAAAGAAAGAATCTTTAAGAAATGCCTGTCAAACATTTAATAGGAATAGACTGACATTAATACACTGATTACCTAAGGTCCAAACCATTTTGACTGCATTTGCTCTCATTGAGATGGTCCATTGTCTTAACACAGCTCTCTCAGTTGCCGCTTCTGCAGTTTTGTGCTTGCTATTTTTTCTAATATTTAATGCAGTGCATTTTATGTTCCTCCTTTTATTTCATTTTATGTTGTATTGTGTTATATATTTCACTGTTGGATCTAAATTGGGGAAGGGAATCCTGCTTTGTCCTTGCACTATAATGAAGATAGAGTTTGTTAATATAAATGTAAACTGCTGTCTTAGGTGCATCATCACATGAAGACTGTTTCATAATTGAATATGTTGGTAGTAGATGCATTTAGAAAATTACAGTCCCTAAACACCTACTCAGAGAGAAAGATGAACTTAATGGTTTGTTGTATACAGTTTCATTTTAACATATTTTAGAAGAATGATTTGTAAGAATATGTACAATGCAAAGTAATGATGGTAACAGTGGAACAGTTAAAGGAAAAATATATGCAGCAATTACATTCAACATTTATTAGGATCTTTGTTCTTGGAAAGTTAGATATTTTTGAGCATTTCAAAATATGGATGGTAAAATTAGATTAGATTGAGAGAGAGAAACAAGTTTCCAGAAGCACGTTAAGGACACATTACCTACTTTAGTAAACATAACTATAAAGCGTATTGCTTTTTATTAAATTATCTGCCTTCATAGAGCGATAATATTTTTAAATGTATACCAAGTGTTAAAAATGATAGGATGACTGCAATATGAAATACACTCTCCTCATTTCTCTAAATGATATAGGGAGATATATATATATACATATATATATCAATACATCTTCAATTAAGAACAGAAAAACTATTTCAAATAATGCAGATTTGAAAAATAGGTATTCGGTAAGAAATGCCTGCAAAGTGTTAATGATTAATGCTACACTGGCAAAATTCTGATTGGCCAATATCTAAATGTTTAATGTTGAAAGAAATATTTAAGCATTGATATATTTGAAATTAAAAGGTACTATACTCAATTGTCTTATAATCACTTAAAATTTATATGAACAGCTCTGATTTCTCAGGCTTATCAAAAAGGAGATAATTCACATTTGTACAAAAGTAGTGTGTCAAACCTATTATTCCTAATGTTTTTCTAGCATTATTCATAGATATTTCATGAAGAATAGAACTTTAAGATTATTTTTGTTTTGCAAGATATGACATAATGTGACTACGATTTTTAAGTCACGTTATTTCTTTTTCCAAAATGAATTTTCATCTTCATCTTTGCAAGACATGCATTTCAGAAAATAGTGAAATGCTTGATAATGGAGAAGACATATTTTAGAAAGAAGTTATAGGATATTTTTAAAGTAAAAAATTACCATAAGGTTGACTGTGAATTTAAGAAGCTAAATCTCATAGAATTTAAGCATTTGCCCTTTTTAAAACAAAGCTCCTGAAGCCAGTTCTTCTTCAGAAAAATTAAGTGTCATCAATACTAGTAGACAATAGCACAGGGAGAGAAAGAGCGAAGAAATGGACGTAAGAATGAGCTGTGGATCTCTGTAGTTATACTAAGATGGTCACTTGGATTTTAGCTGTACTTTCCATATTTAAAACTCGTGAAAAAGAGGGGTTAAAAAGGCTGAATATCTTTGTACCTTAATGAGAGAACGATTGCCATAATAGTATCAAAGATAAACCAGTATATTAGGAACACTAAATGATAAAGGGCGATAATATGCCATTCTTGAGACTTCTTGGCTCTTACCTAACACATCAGAAAGTGATTGTTGAATTTTAAATAGCCATACAAATGGATGACATAGAAATTTAACTTTGCTTTGACCTTATTCTAATTCACAAGATGACTGCAAAATGACTTTGTTGCATCTGAATGTATGCTGGATGCTAAATCACTCCAGAGTATAAAATCTTTGTTTTGGCATAATGTTGATGCATAAACATTTGTACCCCATACTAACCCTATAAACATCACAATCCATCAGTACAATTACAAAAAAGATTGTTTGTTTTCACACTTAAAGCAGACATGAAATAGAGTGTCCTTAACTTAATCACCACCTTGATTTACCACATTTGCATATATTTGCATATTAATTGGACTACAGATTAAAATTGGTTTTGTAATTTTAATTAAGTGTCCACAAAGGTAAATGATTAGAACTGTTTAAAATACATTCTGACATAAATAGCAGTAAAAGCTTTTGTGATGATGTTTTTGTGGAATTACATTCAGAAAGTGGCCTTTTTATGATAGTAATTTTAATCTTAAATAGAATTATACAGTCAAACAGAACTGTGGATTCATAATCATTTTTTCAAGATTCATTTAATATTTTGCTGATTTGCAGCACTTGATGAAAATGTACTGTAGGTTTAGCTGATTGCAAAATTAGGCCTCTAGAGCTGATAAACTGAGGGTTTAAACCCGCAGTCTTTAGATTCCTGTCATATGTGCTTGAAACATATATCTCATTCTGCATATGTGTGTGTTTTAATAGAATCAACTCATATAACCCTTTTAATGATATACCCTTTAAAAAGAAAATCATCTTAAGGGACCATCATATTCCCAGCTTAAATTAGGAAACATATAAAATGTTTAAAGGTCTCTTTGGCATATTATTCTGGTACCCAGAAGAACCATCCTGGTGTTGACATAGGCCAAAATGTGCCGACTTAATAACAGGTCACCCTCACTGGTGCATTCCCTGTGGGGATGGTACTCACAGCGTGAACACATAGTTGTTGGGAAAATGCACTATTTTTCCCTCAGAACTTAGGATACTCAGTGTGTGGCATGTGCTTTCTCTTATATCAGACAGAAAATTGGTTTTACCAGGTTACTGGATGCCTAGCACCCCATTCTTCCAGCTGGCATTTTCCTGTTTGGATCATTTTAAATGTTGGATTCTGAAACCCTCCCCACTCCCAGCTGCCACCGTCTTCCTTGGCGGTACCCTAGACTCAGCTCCCTAATGCTTCCTTGCACCCAGCTGGTTCTCTGCCTGGCTCCTGGCTATTTGGAATGTGATGGGATAAATAAGCCTTACCCTAGTAGTCACCTCTGAATAACTCTTAATTGGATTTTTTTATAAGCTATAATGTCCTTAAGTTAGTGACAAAGCCATCAAATTTGCTTTCCTTTTTGAAGTGTGTGTGTGCACCTGCTTAAACGCACACACAACTCCTGGTACACATGAAGAACAAGCCAGTTAAACCTTTTGACTCTGCTAAATCAGAAGAGGGGAGATAATTCTTAGAAACAAATCATTGCTTATTAATTTTTAAGAGTCAATTTTAAAAACCTTTTATCCTAGTATGTTAGAAAGAGCAGAAGCTTGCAAATTTGTTAGGCATAGTTTCAAATCCCAGTCCTTCTATATCCTGAGTGTGCCATTTTGGCAAGCTCTATCTCTCTGAAACCTCAATTTCCTCATATATTAAAGGGGCATTAAAAAGACTTTCATAAGATTAATGTGAGACTTAAAGAAAATGATGAATGTAAAAGCATCTCGCCAGAATACTAGCAGTGAAGTTGGTGAAAGTGGCCAAATTTAGAATATTCTGCAGGGAGAACAGAGCAACTCTGGTGATGGTTTGTTGGGTGTGAGAAAAGATAGGGTATGGAAATTTGGGGCCCAAACAAGTTAGACCTCTCCTAACTTGGAGGATGGGGAGACTATGGCAGAAATAGATTTGCAGGGAAAGGTCAAAAGTTGGATTCAGACTCATCGAGTTTGAGATACTTTTTAGACATAAAGAAGTCTACTTTGATTAGAAATTATTTTATATGACAAATCCTAATGGGTGTTTTGTGTGTGTGTGTGTGTATACACTTGATCACATCTTATGCACACTGTACTTTTGGAAAGGATTGATAGACGTAGAATTCCCAAATGGCATTTGAAAAATAGAGGATGCCATTTTGAAGTGTTGAAAAAAATGTCTAAATTTAATATTTTATTATTGACATTGCTTTTAAGGTCATAGAGGAGAAATTTTTGATGATTTTTTAATTGTTATCCTCTGCTTCTAGTTCTACTTTCAGGTTTATTTCACTAGTTGAAGCAAAGTTTTTATTTGAACATTTTATTGAGCAATATGATATCCTCATATATGATCCAGAAAGCACATTAAAAAGCAGAGAGGATGTACCAAACACTTGCCCTCGCTTTATTGGTTAAATCATCCTGAATGAAATGCTCAGAAGAGAGAAGATAAAGAGAGAATATATAGGAAAGGAAGAATGAATGAATGAAAGGAAAAGAAAAATAAACCACCTTAAACAGAGTTTGCAAGAATCCATAGCATACAGAAATAGTTTTCAGCTTCTAGATTAGCTTTGTGTATACAGTGACCTTCCCAGAACTTGACCACCCCTAGTTTTAAACTTGAGAAATTATTCATTAAGAAGTTTATCTTTTCTGTTTCCTTTTTGCTGCCACCATTTTAAAGCTTTGCTTACCCCTGCTTCCTGGGACCTCTCATACCCACCCACTCTATCATATCTCTCCTTTCTGGACCATTCTTGAATATTCCCAGTGCACATTATCTATCAACTTAATGATTCTGCAGAGTCTTACAAAAAAAGACTGACTGACTGACTTAGTTACTTATGTATGTATGTATGTATGTGTGTGTGTGTGTGTGTGTTTCTTTATTGTTTGTGTGTTTGTTTTACCTAGTGTTTCAGTCAGACTCCTGGCAAGAAACATGTGGCATAAACTCACAGCTCCAGAAAACTTTAATGGAAGGGCTTTTTACAAACATTTGGACAGGGTTAAAGGAAGACATCAAGAGGTAGTACAGGGCTCCAGATTGAGTAACAGTATTACCATCCCTGGGCCTGAAAGGGTAAGTGGAAGGAGTAATTACTAGGACCTGAAGAGAGTCAACTAACTATGCCTCTAGTTAGAAAGCCCCAGCCAGCAGATTGCATCCTGGCAGGGAAGGCACAGCAGAATAAACACCTCAGAATCTCCTGCCTGTTTCTCCAACTGGCTTAAACCAATATCAAGACCAGAGGGCATGGGAGCCCATTAATGCCGTCCATTTGGTTCAACTCACTGGGCGCAGAGCAGAGTCAGAGAGGGTGGAGAGTGAAGCTGGAGGGCCACACAGAAGGTAATCCAGTACACCTCAGCTCTCCCAAATATTTTCTCAGTAAGGCTCACTTTTGGTTTGTTTGTGTTTGTTTTCATTTGATTTGACACCCAAGAACTATCTCCAGGGATGTTTTATTCTGTGTAGCACAATTTAGAATATCGATCTAAGCAGTGGTCATAATGTGGAGCCACTATGCTTGTCCAGGAAAGCAGTTTTGCATTTTAACTGCTTTATTCACCTAACTTGGATGCCAACCCACCACTTTCTGATATGTTCAAGCATTAGGTTCCCACATTTGCGTTGTTTCCAGGCAGAAGGGCATTTGAGTTGTCAGTCCTTGCTCTGGGTTGTGCCCCCTCCCTCCTTCTCAATCCCTTATCAAAGTGTATCTGTTCTAAACTCCATTTTCATTGGACCCAGTTTTCCTCTAGAGACTCTAATAAATCTCTGTGTTGTTATGAAAATGATTATTGAAGGCTTAATGTATCATTTTCCTAGGGTTACATATTTGAATTTTGAAAGGACTTTACAGACATCATACCCAAACCCCAACTCTAAATTTCAAATGATGTGACCTACCTTCCTTTCTTTCTCTCTCTCTTTTTTGCTTTCTTTCTGCCCCTTGAAAGGCACAAAATATACCATGTTCTGATGTAAAGCTTGCCCTAATAATTTGGCCACTACCATGTCTCCTAGTTCTACATTGCTAAATCAAGAGAATACGTGTGTCTTCCAAAAGCACAACACACTTGGAATCCCCTCAAACACAGGTTCCCACAAGAACTAACCAGAGGAGAGGAGAAGCGGTGGGCCCAGGTGAAATCCCCTTACGTGTAAGGGGGACCTCCTCGGAGACGGTGCATTATCTTACAATACTCAAATGTTATTCTACAGAGTAACTTTTCTAAATAAGTTAAAGACACCATAATAACTCAAAAGAAATGTTCTTTCTATCCAGATTGAATGTAATCAATCTGCCTTTTAATGTACAGACCACAGCCCCTGTACTTTTCAGAATGTGGGTAACATAGAATGAGTGAAATCCAATGCTTTTACCACATCTCCTTTATCTTTTGCCAGAATCAGCTACGTCAACTGCTTTTCTTCCTTCTTCTAGAAAACGTCTGTTTTTATTTTCTTTCTTTCCTTGTTCACTGTGGCTTTGGAATTAGGTTTTCTCCTTGACTAGTCAGTTTTTGTATAACTTCTTTAGCTTCAATAAAGAATCAGGTGTCCATATTTTCTTTTTTATTTATGCTTGAAGACTGAAAAAGGGACTATTTTACTGAATTAGTAATGAAAAATTATTTTTATAATAAGGTCAACAAAGCATTATTACCGTAGGTCATTGGCCAAGACTCAGAAACATTTTGATTATAGTACATTTCTTACACAATAATGACTTTTGGCCTGTGTTAAATTCCCCATTATCTTCTCTGCCTGATTTTCATTAGGCACACCCTGATTTCAGGGCTTAGATGTTAATTTTCATTGCACTTGAATATTTTATTCAGATTACTAAATTACACTGATTGTCTTCCTTGAAGAAGTTTTGTTACGGAATGGTGAGTTCAAGAAAGTTTTCAATAGTATGCAAATAGTTTCAGCCCCTCAAGAGCTGTCAGGTATTTTCCTTTATGTTTTATTTTGTTGTGTAGCCTCTAGAACATAAATTACTAATCAAGGTTACTTAGATTTTGAGGAGTCTTTAAAATAAAAATAAGCTGCTCTAATATTCAAAGACAATATGTTAAGTAACATAGATTATGAACTTACCTTGCACATCAGAATTCCACTGATAAAATTCCAAAGAACTTTATCAATCCATGTTTCCTCTTGATAAATGAAGCTAATGTCTAAGTAATACAGGCATTTGATATTTACTATTTTTAAAAACACAACGGTCATGAGGAAAAATGACAGTGATCTCCGGTGATGGAAAGTTGCAAGTGACAAAAGCCCAATATCAACTAATTCAGTCATAGTTGTAAGGGAGGGGGTGCCAATTCATATGACCAGATACCTGAGTTATCTACAGTTACCCTGGGGTCATGCATGGCTGGTGAAGAGGTTGTAAGCACTGTCTCCAGGTATGCCTTTCTCCTTGTCATTCAGAATGTTTTTTTCCTGGGGCATAAGCTGGCCTCCAGTTGTACCAGTCTTACATGGTAATCTCTCCCAGTGAAAAGAGAGATTTTGTCCACTAGGCCTGCCTGGCAAAAGAGTCTCTGAATGACTTTAATTGGCTAAAACACTATCCCTGAACTAACTACCGCAACTGAGGGCCTGATGGATAACTCTTCTGGCCTCACATGACCTTACAAAGTGGCCCTTCCTCGCAATCTTGTGAGGTAAGGTTGTAGAAACTGGTTCTGGTGGAGGAATCAGCTGTTCCCGAATCACATGAAATGAATTTCTCATCGGAAGAGACATGGAAACATAAGAAAGTCACTCAGATTCCTTGTAACTTCAGGTCTTATATGGAAATTGAGTACAATAATTATTCCCACCTATCTCAATACTCTAAAAAAGTTAACCTATTACTACACTGACATGTTGTAACTTTTAAATTCTTGTTACCATTTTGAGAGACAACAGAGTGCCCTCAGTAAAGTATATTTTTCTATTCTATTTATAGATAAGAAGGATACTGTCAACAAGATATAGCTCTGATGATGAAATGGATGATATAAACATAGAAACAATGTCATACTGCTAATATCAAGATCTTGCCCTGTGCAGGCTCAGTTTTTAAAGTGTCCCATATATTAACTCTTAATGAATGTGGTGTTACTAACAAGGGTTCTCGAGTCAGATTGCCTGGGTTTGCTCTGCATGACTTTCAGGTCATGTGACCAAGGGCAATTGCTTAACCTCTTTATATATATTAGGTTCTTCATCTGTCCAGTGGTAACATTGATAGTAGCTACTTCCTGTATTTTACAATGAAATAAAACATATCAGTACCTGGGACATAAAAAAAAACAATAAATTTTAGAAGAGGAGGGAACTTTGTCATTTACTATTATCTTCATAATTACTATACATTGCTACCTGCTAATAGAGTCAACCAAATGATCCCACAATGATTTATGTTTAGGTTTTAATTATATACTTTTACAAGTTGGGAATTTTATTTTCATTTCAGGCCATCTAATTAGCAGGGCAATGCAAAGAAAATGCAGAAATGGAAGACATTCACAGATTCCAAAAGTAGCCTTTCTCAGATGGGAACCACAGCATATGTATAGTTGTTCAAATTCTGGTGCATTGCTGTAAATCTTATCACCTAAAATATGAATTATAAGAGTAGAGTTCCTTACGTAAATACTTTGTGTTCTTAAACTTTTCAGCTATAAAAGTGAAATTGTATGATTTCCTAACATTTTGACCTTTTCGAGATTCACAAATATTTAAATTTTAAATATTCATACTTAATAAGGACATTGTATTGGGAACTATAACTCTAAGTTTATTAGAAAAGCAATTCACTAAAATAATACCACTTTCTTGTATGATGGCATAATCCTCTAAAATTGTTTTTCAATAGCAATTTCTCTAAAGGTATATCAACCATTATTAAAAATGAGAAGTCTTGATATTCATTTCTGGAAAGAAATAGATGTTATATTTATAAATATTTTGAGAGCTGTGAAATGATCTTTGTTAATGTTTCTGTTTACATGCTTGGATGTTAAACCAGGTATTTTGGAGTCAAACCCACAGTATTTTTGAAAGCTTAGCTTCCAATAAGTTTATCTTCCTTCAAATTATAAGAGAAAGTTTATTTAGAAAGTTACAGAGGTAGTAGAAGTGAGCCACCTGGGCTGCATAGGCTCGGGAAACAAGTCACAGAAGCAAAAGAAGGGCCCCTGGAGCTTAGGAGAGAGAAGAGCAAAAGTGAGGCACGTGCGGGGAGAGTGGGGCTCGGAAAGGCGCTGGCGTGCTCCTCAGAGGGAGAGTGCTGATATTTTTTTTCTGAAGACAAATCATACCGTTTCTCCAACACGAGATGTTCAGATGAGAATGATGTGAAAATCACAGTCTAGCAAAATAGCTCCTGCCTGTAAGAGGAGATTACAAATTTTGGTTGTGGGGAAAGCTATGATTATGAGAATACCAGGTTCTGATAGTGATTCATCCTCTGGTTCTGATAGTGTGGATTAGGTTATTCTTATACCTACACAGCCTGTATTTTTATGTTACATAATTCATTACGCTTAAACTTTTTTAGTGGAGTGAAATCATGTAAATCAGTACGTTTGATGGATTTCCTTTTCTAGTACTTCTTAGGGACTGATGAAATAAGAATTCACAAAATATACATATTATCCTCCCAAAATAAAACATAAAAGATGTTGGGCCCAAGAATGGTGAATAAAAATGATATTCTGGTGCTGGAAATGAGTTAAAAGAATGATTTCGGATAATGTTAAGACCTGTAAAGAACAGAAAGTAGGGTAATAGGAAAAGCTTAGTAAGATGAGATTTCACCCCATGTCTGAATGACAAGAAGAGCATATCCAGCAGAAGAAATAACAGATGACACATTCTAAGAGTGGAAATGGGCCCAGATAAGAAGGGCAAGGGGCAGGAAAGAAGATGGAGAGGTGGGCATGGCCTTGTGATAACGATGAGTTTACATGCATTCTAAGTTTACTGGGAGCCATTGGAAAGTTGAATAGGGGCAAAGCATGATTGGATTAATTGGTAGTCTAGATAGAAGACCTGGGCAGTAGTCCAGGCCAGAGATTATCCAAATCCAAATTCTTGATTTCTTTCTTTCCCTTCTAGAACTATACATTATTTCTTCCCCAGACCCAAAGCTCACTCCTCCTTTATTTAATAAATATTTATGAAGCCACCATAGTGTACCAGATGGCGTACTAGATGCTCTGATATAAAGATGAACAGCATTATTCTTTTTCTTTCTTTAATAGTCTTTGTTCTTTTCAGTACAGTTGGAATCAAAAGAGTACCTAAATCTTTCTGAGGAAGACAGGGATGGCTCAAGCTGAAGCTTAAAGGATGAGTAGAGCTTGACTGAGTAGACAAGTAGACTAGTGGGAAGGGTATTTCAGGCAAAGGATAGAGGAAGTATTAAAAACAGAGGCACAAAAGATCAACAGCATAAACTTAGTTCACTGACAGATCGTTCTACAAAGTTATGATACGTGGTTGGAGTGAGTGGAGAAGAAGCTGGCTGAGCAGTCAGAGGCCAGGATCTGAGGTCTCTGTTTGCTGTAATAAGGAGTCAGGTTTTATGCTGTAGGATAGAGAGCCAACAAGACTCAGTGAACAGGGTGAATACAATATCGGCTTCCCTTGTCATATGTGGTATTTGAGTGCAGTGGAGTTGATGATGTTGAATTAGAAAAAAATTACTGGAAAGTTATTGTGTAGTTGAAGTTAGACACTAAGTGTCTGGAATGGAAGAGATGAAGGGACCAAAACAAGTTGTTGAGGAAACCATGAGGTTTGTTGGTTTTTTGAATGGGGATGGCTAAAAGGG
This sequence comes from Trachops cirrhosus, assembly GCA_028533065.1. Lineage (NCBI taxonomy): Eukaryota > Metazoa > Chordata > Mammalia > Chiroptera > Phyllostomidae > Trachops > Trachops cirrhosus. The sequence continues at coordinate 69,526,258 of CM052541.1, forward strand.
AGGGAAGGGAAAGGTGGAACCTAGGGTGTTGTCATTCAACAGGATTCGGGAGAAATGAACAGGATTGTTGGAGCCAGTTTTGAACTAACACTTTTGAGCAGGGAGACAGGAGCACCTTGGGGTATACCCAGTTGGAAGTTGAATGCCTGTATTAGAACTCTGGAGAGAGTTAGAACTAAAGACAGAGATTTTAAAACTTGTCAAAATATAAATTAGTTGGAAATTGGTGTTCTATAGACTATATAGATCTCTAAAATATGTTTTATTTAATTTGCACCTTTTTAAAAAATGTGAATCAAAATTTACAACTCCATATATTTCACATGATAAACCGGACCTAGTGATATGGGGCCTGAATTTTAAGATGGAAGCAATATTCTTGAGGAAGGAAGGGCTATACCAATAGATATTAGGGATATTAGGGCACTCTCTTGTTGCTTGACTACCCAACCAACTCACTTCACCTCTTGCTGTGACCTGCTTGGCCCCTGTTGACATTTGAGTTTTAAACTCCAGGCAGAAGAATGAAAGGGGAACAAGATGCAAGATCAAAGTCCAAGAGAAGGCTGGACACTGGAAAAGGAAGCTCCCAGGAGAGAGAATGGGAAAAAGGAAGCACTTCTCCTAAAGTTTTATTGTTGTCCTTGTTTTATCTGCCAATTTTTCTCCCTCAACTTCTTGTATAGCCTTCTCATCGACTTTTGATAGCCACTGTCACTGAACTAAGTAATCTGTTTTGTTTATATTAAAAAGGATCTTCTTAAACTAGATCCTCACTATTCCCACCATGGTCCATGGAAGGTGTTTCCACATGGGAATTATTTTCCCGGCACTTCTTGGGAAATGTACATTTTTTCCAAATACCAGATTCTGATTTATTTGAGAAATTTGGGAAAGGTATTAGTATTCTGCTGCAGCTATTAAAGCATAAAAATCAGCATAGAGATGTTACTGGTTAGAAGAAGTTCACTCTCATCAAATTGAAAGTAGGCGCAGTAAACACTGGCACACAAAGTTAAGTTGAAGGTCAGATTGCCCTTCTTGGGCCTGCAACCGGGCCATGTAGGAGATAAACAGTTGGGATCATCAAACATTTGTTTAATGTTTGGTCCCCACAGGAGACTGGAAGCTCCATAAAGGCAAGAATTGTGTATTTCGCATATGTCTCGTTCACCTTTGGCACCTTGCCTCTTATATTTGATGAATAACAGGTAGCATTGGCTTAAAATAGGAAGAACAGCTGTATTCTTTAGAGAGCAGGGTGAATGATGGGTGGGTGGATAACAGAGTTATCCAAGAAATTTTTCCAATATACTGAAAGTGAGTTTTATTATTTCTATCAATTTAGTTACCATATAGCCAATTAATTTCCCTTAAGTGACAGTACAGACACACACACACGTTTTGTTTTCCTGTTCATATAGGGAAATTCAGTGTCACTTTCACCTTGTATTTAAAAACAATTTCTAGGCCGTGGGGATGCTTTAGGACCATTATTAGAAATTGACTCTAATTGCCTTTGTTCAGGTATTACACAAAGGTATAATTCTGGATGGATTTCCAGATGGAAGTTAAGCCATCTTAATATACAGAAATTCACCTTGTCAAATATGTCTTGAGAGAGAGAGAGAGATTGTTTTGCCATTGCAAAATGTTTTATTGGATAATACTTGTGATGGTTTTGTTAATTATTTTGAAAAGCCCTTGGATTCTTCAGCACCAGTGCCTCTCTATTATTTTAACCAGTTTCTTGTAGATCCTCAAAGCCAGGCCCACTGGGCTTCCTCCAGAAAAACCACAATACACTCGGGGGTTTGCACTTGCAGTCTTCACTCTCCTCATTCTCGTGTGATTAGTTTGCTAAAAGTAGTTAAGATGGGAAGCTAGGCCAGCCCTAGAGGGAGAAGGTGAGAATGGAGAGATGACCATTTATTCATTCAGCTCCTGGTGAGCGTGGCTGACATACCATGCTCTGTTCTGGTGTGTAGGGATATAACAATGAGCAAAACAAATTTCTTACCTTCAAGGAGCTTCCATTCTTGTGTGATGGTTTAAGGGACCAAAGGCAAAAGGTAAACAAGTAAAAAGTATGTAAGATTGTGAGAAGTTCTATGGAAAGGAAAGAAGTGGGGGGCAGGCCAGTGACCCTGAAGCTTCAGTTGAAGAGTTGAGTGGCTGCCACTGTGGATGGCAAGCCTCGGGGTTCACCCAGACTACAGACTGTCTCGTTTAGACCTCACCGTCATTCAGACATAAACCAAACCTGAATTAGTTCCCAGCATTTAAAAGCTTTGACATTTCACATAAAAGTCCAAATTTCTGACTTTTACTGAAAAATTGGAAGATATGACAGTGTTCCAGCTTCAGCTAAAGTTGGTGCTAGCTGCTCCCTTTAAACAGGCATCAGAAAGCTGGAGTAAAGAAAAGTTTAATATAGTAATATGTACACAGTGTAGTGCAATGCCTTGTGTCCGGAGCGGTCCCAAGTATTTGACATGTACCCATTAACTAATTTAATCTTCGAAACAACCCTCTGAAGCAAGTGCTAAATAGAGGCACTTTTGCCCAAGGTCACAAAGCTAGCAAGGAGTGGAGCCAGTACTTACGTCTAGAAGGTCTGGGTCCCAGGTCCAATTCTAACCATTACATCTATGCCTGTTTCCATTCTGCCACCTGGTAAAGTCCCATTCATTTATATGTGATAGGGCCGAGACTCCAGGGCTGATTCTTGATCCAGGCATGACTGCCTCAAGATTTGGAGTCATCATAGACTTCTAGGCGGGCCTTCTTAGTAGATCCTGCTCCAAGGGTAAGGGAGCAATAATACGTCCCACCATTGTGCCTACTTGTCTGCCCCCTGCAGACGAGTCCAGCCCTTCGGTGCAGGCCCTGCCCTCGAGGGCAGTTCCCGTGAGCGCCGCAGTCTTTCTGCCTCACCGGGTTTCCTGCTCTGCGCCATGCGATTGTCTTGACTTCCTTACAAATCCTGAGATAAGGACAAAGGGCCTCAAAAACTGCATTTTGCTGAGTAAAATATCCAACACAGGATGAAAAATGAACACTAATAATCTTTTCCTTTTTCCTCTTTTATTTTTTTTGACATTCCATTTGAATCATCAGTTTTAGAAGACAAAACTCTAAGTGGGTTGTGTCTGTGTGTGTGCTTGAGTGTCCATTTCAGGGAAGTGAATGCTTGTCACCACGTAAGTGGTCATGTTTGACTTCAAAGGACAAAAAGCGTTCATTACCTGTACATTAACAGTGATGAAACTTAGCAACAATAAATATTTAGCAGTGTATGAATCCTCCTTTACCTCATTTACAGATTGATTGGAAGGTTTTCACAGCTCAAGGGACTTAAACTTGGCATCTACTATGCTAGCCTAAGTTCATTTTTTATCTTTTTATTCCTTTTCAAAAGTTGTTTCTTAGTTACCGAATATCAAACATAAGTTGGATGTAGTTTCAAGCTTTTAGGGGCCAATTTTGGGTTTTAAATATCTTATTAACAATAGTCTCTAGAGACAGATATTTATTATAAAGCAATATCTTTAAAATTCATATTATTTTCAATCTGTTTGATCAGTGGATACTTGTCAGCATTATGAGCTAATGAAAGAATTTGGCTTCAAAGGAAGCCAAGCCAGGAAGGGGAAATGAGTGGCATTACTAGCCCTGGGATAAGGGCTGGCATCCAGTCTCTGGGGGGCCTCTCGGGCAGGGCTGGGATCCTGGTCCCAGAACAGCTGAGTGCAGTGCAGTGCCTGAGGCAGGAGTGGGGACTAGTTCAGGTCCAAAGGCTGTGTCAGCTCCATAGTCCGGGCCAGGCCAGGTCTCCAGAGATCATCAGCCTTCAAGTAACACAAGGCAAAACCCTCACAGCCAGCTTTTTTTTGAACCTAAATTCACACCTCTTTAACAGTTTTCAACTAAGCTGTGCATTATCAAAGAACATCCCTGTTAGCAAGAGCCCTTGGGGGCTCTGCTACTCGGCTATGTGACTTTGGGTTCACCTTCTTAACCTCTCCGGGTTTCTTTCGCCTCTTCCATAGTGTGAGGGTTGACTGAATGATCTCCAAGGCACCTGCCAGCTCTAACATTCTGGGAGGATGTAGAACTCAGTGGGAAAATAGAATTCCCTTTATATTTTCTTCGTAAGTATATTTATTATAAGTAAGCAAGAACCTTCTCTGTGCTGGGTCTTCAGATTATAGGGTTTCTCTCTCTGTTTCTCCTAAGGTCTGAGCGTAGGCAGAGACTTTTGTTTTAACATCGTGTTTTGCTCAGAGTACAGCTCTACCTGAAATGGCTCATTCTTCCTAATTCCTTGATACAAAATGAGATGGACTTAATGTTCCTGAACGTGCTGCAGGGCAGAAAGTTTGTAGTCCCTCAGTGTGGCTTTGGCCAAATGAAGTCCGAAAGTGTAACATCTCTATTGAATCGGCTCTCCTGTTTTGCTGACACAGTGATGCTATGCTGGAAAGAGAAACCTGGTCGGGGGAGGGGGGGGCGGGTAGTGGCACAGAAGCCCTGGTTTCAGGTCTTGGCTCTGTTCCCTGAACTTCACGTTCTTTATTATGAAACACCAGGTTTCAGTGAGGATCTCTGAACTATGATGCTCATTCACACCCAGGGTACTGTTACTAAGTTTTTCGTGAAACAATACACAAATACATATATATCCAAAACAATATTATGGGCAATTCGCTTTAATATTTTTTTACATTATCTTATTTTTGTAAATGCTGATAACGACCCACTAAATTGATTTCATGACCCATTAATTGAACATGAAAACACTGACCTAGCACAAACTTAATTATTTTCTTTTTCCTTGGGAATACTAGAGTTTGAACATGCATATGTATGCATGGCATCACTGCATGACCAGATCCCCACCCCCCGATGCCTGGGGCCCAAAGTTATTCCTTTAAGATAAGGAAAAGAGCACGAGCTTTATAGCCACAGAGTCAGGAGTGAGTCTGGCTGGGGACTCACTGGCTGTGTGAGTTCGAGTGAGTCCCCAAACCTGTGTGTATCTTGGCTTTCTCTTTTCAAAAACTGGGATAACAAGATCTATCTCACAGGATTAAATAAACGTATTTGCAGTGCTTAACACAAAATAAGCACAAGTTAAATACTTACATGGTAGCTACTATTAGTCATTTCATCACCAAGCTTTTGCTCTTTCCTTCAGGATAGTCTTTCCACCCATCCTCAGGTTGTTTTCTTCACTTCTATAATTGTGCAAAAAATCTTCTTGCTGGCCTGGTAGTTTTGCCACCCTACCAGTTCATCTTCTGTAACAAAACCAGATTAAATTCTCATAAACACATTATTTTATCGCCTCACACTCCCAGTTTTATTCTGTTATTATTTTCCAGATGAGGCCTGTAAATCCAGACTCTTAGCCTGACGCCAACCCCTCTCAGTGATGTCAGTATGATGTCGTTCTCTTCCTCAGCAAACTCACTCACTGAGGGACTGCTCCATGCTGGCCTGGTTCAGCGCTGCGGCTCAGCGAGGCACACGAGTCATGCACCCCTTTGGAGCAGTGAGGACACGTAGTAAATAAGTACACGGGCAGTAAATAAATACACGTAGAACTAGATGATGTCTAACTATACATAATTTGGGTAGTTATGAATGACATGAAGAAAAAGTGCAAGAGAGAATAAATTCTGAAACTATTTTACTTACTGAAATTTTCTGCTTTAGCCAAAGTGATTTATACTGGCGTTTATGACCATCCCCTCCCGTACAGATTGCCCCGCCTTTTCTTTGCCCTCCAGGGTCCTGCGCAGTCCTCACAGCTCTGCCTAAATCCACCTGCTCTCCAAACACAACACAGTCACCTCTACTTCCTCATGTGTTTTCTGTCTCTACTACTACTTTATTCTGTTTTATATTGTTAGCTATTTTTTCATGTGTATTTTTTTTAATCTCTCCAAAAGATCATGGGGGAAAATGGCACATCCTTCTAGGCAACGGTCATGGTCCTATTATGGTACCTTGTACTTGGTAATGATCAGAAAAATGCGGTTATTGGTAAGAATATGAGGAAATAGGTGTTCTCATACCTGGTTGTTAGGGTATTGTTACAATGATAAAGCAACTGGGCAGTTTCTACCAAAATGTGTAATGTGCATACCCTATGACCCAAAAATTCCATTTATAGTTATCTTTTCTAAAGAGATACTAACATAACATCAAGGTGAATATATAAGGATGACTGTAATCTTTTGCAGCATTTTTTAAGGAATATTTTAGAAACAGCCTAAATATCTATTAGCATACATTATGGCACATACATCCAGTGGAATACTGTGCAGTTGTTAAAAAGAATAAAGTAGGTCCCTACTTCCAGAAACATGGCCAAAGTATATTGCTATTTAAAACCAAAACAAAACTAAAGAACAATATATATACTTTGAAATAATGAAACAAAATAACGTATGTGGGGTGTGTGTGTACGCCTATACTGATTGAAAGGAAAGTAAACCAGCTTCACCAATACAACTGACTACTAACAAAAAATAAGGTTTACGTCTATTTTGGGAGTGATTTATAGATTCCTATAAAAGTCAGGTCAGTTGTTAAGCATTAGTTACTGTCATTTAAAACAAGAATGAAGCAAAGTGGATTTTTAAAAATTAATTGCCCTTTTTCTCTCAAATTTCAAGTTATACTCTTTATAAATCTATCACTTTTGCCATCATCATCATTTGGATAGGTGTTTTATCCATCAAGGTATTTCTTGAAATCATAAAGGTATTTCTCTCTCAACTATTTTAATCCTCTCTCCCATCCCCACCAAAGAGATGCCCAGTCAATGCTTGCTTATGCAATAGTAGAGAACTTATTACCTAGTGAAGTTGCTGATTTTTTTTTTGAAAAGTCTAGTTATTAGGATTTATTTTTCCCTGGAGCCAAAATCTCTCTCCTTATAACTTCCTTCTTTATTCTTACTGCTCCCCTTTGGGGACATATAGAACATTTTTCTCTTGACAGCCTATCTAAAATTCATGTTCTAACAATTTATCTACATATAGTTAATTTTAAAAAGATCTCTAAGCATTTGTGTTTTGTCAGCAGAAAAACAAAAGTATGACTGTATAATTATTCAGTATCGATTTTAATTAAGACTTAATTCCAAATCTAGGTGTTATTATTATTATTACTATCATCTGGTAATGAGGTCTATAGATCTGCGGCTCACTGTAAATGTTCAGGATCACGGGCTTCTGAGGAGGGAATTTTGTTTTATAGATCTTTGTCTCCTCTCTTGCTCTCACGCTACCATGGTATCTTTACATTTATTATGTGCCTACCGTGTCTTTATGAAATGGATGGCTTTGTTCATTGTACCCACCTATGTGTATACAACAGATTTCTCTTGATATATTAAGTACAACATTTGGCTCATGGACTCAAAGTCTAAGAAATACTGACCTCTGATATTTTACCATGAAAGAATACTAGGCTGCTGACTTTCTGTGTGACTTTACTGTGAATGGGAATGCCACAGTAATTCATTAGCCACTAAAGAAGAGCCTTTTTGACAAGTGATTTTTAATAAATGGGTTTATATAGAACATGTCTGTCAGTCCTAGGAAGTAAAGTTTAAAATCTCAGAAAGTTTTGATTAAATATCTATGTAAAATTTTTAAATGATATTATGCCAAGTATGTATTTAACTCATTAATTATTAATGTACTACTAGTAGACAGTAGCCATTATTTTATTTATTATGTATATGTTACCAACTTTTTACATATTTTCATATTTTATTGACAGTAATGAAAATCAAAATAAATACATTGCTTTAAAGAATAATTTCTCTAAGTCATGTGTCAGTATCTTCAACTTTTGTTTTGTTTTTGCTGCTTGCCACAATATTGACAGACATCTGATTGTGTGGCCTACTTCTAATTATAGATACAGGCTACCTCACATGGAGCTGGGTATTTCTAAGAGACTAAACAAAACCTGTAGTGCTCTGAGCAGGGAAAACAGCAGCATGTTTTTACTGTGAATTGACTGTTGTCATAAACAATAATTATCAACACAGTGTTGGTGTCATGGCACAGTCTTGAACCTCATCGTTCAAGCTATTTCTCTTTGTATTTTACTGTGTTTTTTTAGGGGGGGACCCAACAACTGTCAATCTAATTGTTATATTCAGTCTGCATTACCAAGCAAAACATATTTACAGCTAGATCTACACTGTTTTTACAAGTTTATTAAAAACATGTGTTGCCCATTGCCAGGAATAGCTACAGCAAATGCTAGCACCAGTAGGCAAACTGTCTCTTCACTTTCTTCTGGAGATTTACCTACCCCATCACTTTAACTATGAGTTACAAAGAAGATGCTTCTGTGTGAAAAGGTGTATGTCAGACAGGACCTGTGTGTGTGTGGAGAGAGGGAGAGGGAGAGAGAGAGTGCATGGAAGGGCGAAGCAGACTTGGTGGTGTGAGGGTGATACAGAGAAGGGAACCTGGACCACAGCCCTTCGTCATGCCACTGGTCTGGGGTCACAGGCCAACAGCTAATGAAGTAAAGTTACATCATGGGACTTTGGGCCATTTGGTTTACTTTTAAAAAGCATGATGTTACCCACGATATGCTTAAAAGCTACATTTATTTTTGTGTAGAAATTCAATGCAATTTTTAAATAATCTTACTTACAATAATTTACGTATGTAATTATTGCTTTACTGACCTTCCACATGGCTCAGCCACCACCCCTGAGTAACCTGCAGACACCACACGACTCTTTCTAGCTTGTTTGCCACTGCTCCTAAATTAGCACTCAACAAATATTTGTGAAGTGACTGAACATTTGAAAGAAAAGGAAGGACAGAAAAAGACCCATTTTCTACATTTGGCATGTCATCGTCATAAGGTCCTCCATCCTCCTTTGCTTTTTCCCGTCTCTGGATTCCTACACTCTGTATATATTAATCACTCAGGTCATCACTTGACTGTATGATGTATTGTGTTACTCCTTAGCAGTTTGAGGTATGTAGCTCCACATTAGTTTATTGACTCTCCAGGGTCCTTGTATCATTTCTTTTCAGCAGCTAATCTGCTGAGGTATCCACTGGGCATATAATACATATTCTGTGTCTTTACTGTGTTTAAGTAGATGTCAAACCAATGTGAGAAACAGCATTCTATCATCCAGTCTGAAACATCAGACTATTTCATTCTTCAAAGACTCAGTGAACTTCCCCCAAATAAATCCAAAGGCATATAGAGTGATTTGGTATTTCCCTTAATACTTAAGAGAAAACTTTCTACAAGTTACAGTTGCTTTGCATCACTGAGTGAGTGATCTTGATGGGTTTTCCATTTCTTGATGGCACATCAGGTTAAGTTCAAGAAAATATGTTTTCAAACTGAAAAGCAAATGTCAATTTCCTTATAACCATCTCTAACAACAACAATAATACACAACTCTGGAAGAGTGCCACCGTAAAATGTTACTCAATAGCAGCAAATACCCACTTGCACACAGTGCTTTCATAGTTAATTCACAAAGCCCATTAAACTGATCTCACTGCTTGCTTTCCTCTCTGGGTATATGTATTTGTTCTGGCACATACAGATATAGTGCAGGGTATATGCCAAAGGAATGTTGACATGCCTTGCCATTAAAATCCCCTAAGTTTTGCAAGGATTTCAATGTTCAGTTAAGTCGTTTTATTTTTTGTCATGTTACTTTCCTTCTGTTCTTTGGGTGGAAGGGTTAAGTGCTTCATTGTCTCTCTACCAAGGAAGGTAGTTTGGAATAATAGGAGAATGGCTTCACCAGTGGGGAAGGAAAACTTTATCTTACTCTACAGAGTGAAATAAAGCCACTTTGGCCTTCGGTTAGCTACTGTACTACATAGAAACCGGATGGCTCCAGATGATGCAGTACTCCACACATAGTTTCCTGAACAGTACACTTTCTTCATATTTATCTTTAATTTTTATAATGAAATGCATATCAAATATTTAACCCAAAAAAATCAAGCTGGAAAATTGCATGAATTCATGGAATGTTGTTAGGAACATAAAGAGAAGACAGTGATACTAATTATCAGAGTATTGACTCTGTTCAATGTGGACTAGAATCCAGCTGGCATTTTGGAAGTTTTCAAATCATATAAATTTTATTTCAAATTAGAGACATTTGTAGGATTCTAAGATCCTTACATGATAATCTTATTGTGACTTTTGGAAAGGTGAACTGAACATCGCTATAAATATTATGGGTGACTTATAACCTAGCATAAGAAAGGAAGACTGCCTACAGATTGCATGAGTGCTGCCTCTGCCTTCATGCTGACTCTGTGCTCTCTCCTGACTGCCTTTGGGTGGGGCTTAAGGATGGACTTCTTGTGTCATCATTCATCCGTTGTGGTTTTTGGATACCTCTTTTTCCAAAGATCTGCCCTTTTAATGTATACTCCAGGAAGTAGCTACTTCTGTAATTAAACCTGCTCCGACAGACGAGACAGATACTACACATCAGATAGTATGTACATTCCAGTGTTTTCAAAAAGAGTATTAGATTGCTCAAAAGAAAATGAATATATAACAGCGCACTCTCTCTCTCTCTCTCTGTCACTCTTCCTCTCCAATTATGGTGGAGGACCCTAAGTATTGACTATTTTCCAGTAATATTTAATGAGAGTTAATTGGACAGCCTCCTAAGAAATACCTTTTTTTCTTTAGCCTTTCCTGCTTACTTTTCTATATTACATGATCTTGTCAGGTTTTAGAAAGAATCAAGCTCACCTGCCTCCAAGTTGAAGAATCACCGAAGTTCTTTTGGGTGACTTTTCTTAATGTATGCTGTATCATTATGTAGGCTTAACATACATTTCAAAAAAATGTTTTTAAGTTTTATTTAATTCTGCTGCAAGTGTGGAAATAGACTTTTGATACAATAGTGGGTCATATCTATTTTTCAATTAATAACAATAATGAAAAGCGCAACCAAAAATTCTTAATTTATTAAACTTTACCATTTCTTATTTAGCTAATATTTCATTCTGTCCAAATAGGAAGCTGTCATATATTAATAAAATTAACATGGCCTTTTGACCTGATAATGTTAGCATCATGTCTAATTTTTCTGTATAAAGTCCGTGGTATCATAACTGGTTAGAAAGTATGTCTCACATTTGGATCTCTCTTCAATTCTTGTTAAACTAACAAAATAAAGCCCACGTAGTATAACTGCTGTTATACCTTTCTCTGCCTCTAGCCTTAGTTTCTTTCCTTATATAGTCTAGCTAAATTAACCTCATCTCTCCTATATACTATGGCTAAATTAACCTACTGATCTTTCCTCTATACTATGGTTAAATTAACCTCCTAAAACATCACCCAATATAACCCAATTACATTAAAATCCTTAGTTGCTACTACTACAAATGAAAGCCATATTCCTGAATCTCCACCCAAAACGATACATTCCCTCCCTGCCTGCCTCACTTCTTACTTTTCCCCTCTATGAGCTCCAATGGATACATTCATGTTTCTCCAATTGTATCATCCACATTTCTTTCTTCCTTTGCATTTGGTTCCTGGTGTTCTACCTTTTAGTCGATGCACCTTGCTATTTTGGAGGGTGTGTGAACTTCAGATGGACTAGAAGTGGATTCAAATTATGGATCTAGCATTTAATAGATGCATGCACTTAAATTATTTAATCTCTCTGAACATCAGAGAGATCTTTTCCTTGTTGGTAAAATAAGAATAAAAGACAGAGGTGAGAAGATCAAATGAGGGTAATATGATCTCTCTCTCTCTCTCACTCTCACTTCTGGTAGTAGGCATTCAGTTCTATTTTTCCCAAAATGATCTCTTCTCATCAATTCTTATCTGAGACTGACCATACTTTCCTTTAAGTCTAAATTAAGTTTCTTCCTTCTCGGTGAGATAACTGCATTTTTTCCTGGTCTTGAGCTATAGCTTCCTCTTCAGAATTTCTCTAACACTTGTGGCTACCCTTTAGCACTAAACTTAGGTTATTTGGTAACCGATGTTTAGTTTCTGCATGTAGGTAGACACCACACTCTGACTGCCCCGTGGAGGGGTCATGAAGGCATAGGTCCTGTCTCATACACATACTCCTCCTCTATTCCAGAGACTGGTGGCATAACACGCAAGCTCTAGCAACTTAACGAACATTTGTTCTTGCTGGGATGATGATGATGATGATGATGATGATGTTACTGGAAACTCTCAAGTTAACCACCACTTTTGACAAAACCAGCTTCATGTCACCTAAGACCATGTACATGTTTGAAGCCAAGGCTGCACGCCGGTACATCTGTACCTGGTACTTCACCCTTATATAAGCTGATGGTTGGTGCCCGAGCTAACCAGTTGTCTTATTTTTTTTAATCTCTGTACTGCTTAGGGTATGTTTTCCGATGCAAAAATCTGTATAAATTATTTTACATACTTATATTTAGTTCCCCTTGGAAAGAATTCAAAACTGCAACTTTCTTTTATTATCCAGCTTGGAACAGAAATGTGTGATTTCTGATGAATTGTGTGCTATTTTCTCAGAATTTCTCCACTGACACATCTTTTGAACAGAAAGGATTTGTTCCTCAAGTTCTTACTCACGAGCTTTCAATAGACTTCAGATGTGGAGAAGCATTGCCTTCCTCAAATACGATTTGCAACTGCATTTGATTCACTTTCCTTCCTTTCATGAAATTGAGATGGACGGCTGAGCCAACCAAAAAACTATATGTGAATCACATTTTATTCTAATAATATTAGATTGCCCTACAAACTCATGCTTGATGCTGTAGGGCAAAATCACATATCTGGGATATGTTTTTCTTTTTAAGCACAGTGAAAATTTAAACACAGCAGAGAATAATATTGACTTTGAACAACACAAACGTGATCTATTTCAAAGTGAGGTAGCTATCTGGAAGAGATTTTCAACTTTGGGTTATGATGGTGCTAATGGTTAAACCTGCATACCTTGTCTTTGATGTTCTGTCTAGGCTCATGTGAAGTAATGGGATTAAAAATAAAGTGTACACCTTTCTTTTGATCTAAGCAGCCAAAAGAAAAGGGAAAAAAACAAACCTGACTCCTGCCATAATTTAGCAAGTACCCCTGCTCTAACAAAACTGATGCAATGCTGGGGCCAGGTTCACAGATCCGACAGGCCACGCCCACTCAGAGGCTTTCAGAGTAGTTGTCCTTTTTCCTGAAGCCGTGTGGTTCCAGGTATTGTGGTATAAATGCAGCTTTACACTGTCAACAAAAGTCAAGACAGGTTCAATTAATGTTAAGCATCCCCTCTCAAATGACCTGCCTCTCCTCTGTTAGCTGGTAACAAGGTAGAGGTGACTCAGGACTGTTTGACAGTTAGCTAGAAAGCGACAGTGAAAAAATGCTTTACCTTGCTGTCAGAGCTGGGCTCCTTTTTAGAAGGACCTGTTTACTGTGTATTTCCTAATGGAAATCTTCCCATTTACTACTTGGTGGAATATTTTTCTTTATATTCACATACACACATGCCTCTATACTTTAAAGACTCTAATTGCTATAGCAAGTAACCACTTCAAACTGTAGTCATTTCAAAAATCAAGGAATGGGATGTTCAGATATTTCCCATTAAGGAAAAGGTCAGGGAGACACATATACTTCCTGCAGGTAACCTAAAAAGGCTTGCCTATACCTGGGAGCTCTTAACCTGACTTAGCCATTGGGAAGCCTTTATGAAACCCTTTGGTGTTTTGCATCTTTTGGTGGACAGCTGGCTTTTTCTGCAAACTGACAGGCCACACAAAACACACAAAAAGAGACCCTCAGTTACAGTTCCCTTGTCAGTATGTAGGACCTGGGGAGGTGTGATGACTTATCTGCGAGACCAGACCTAAACTCAGTTCTTCGTGGTCTTTGTAAGACCAGCTCCTCTTCTTCCTGTCTCTGCTTTGGTCATCTTTGTTTCTGGGTTGGTTTATTTGTTTCTTCCTGTAACTGATGGTAGTATTTTCTGTTCATCCAGGTTCAAGCTCTCTCGTAACTGGCCAATGGAACAACATTTATGCTCCTTAACATGTCTGCCCTCAAGGCCTTCCACAATCTCTTGTCTTATCTCACTTCTCCGTCACCAGTCACTATCTCTCCTTCAAGTTGGACTGACTTCCTTCCTCTGTACTTCTTACACGGTTCCCAAGGGCCTCAGTACAACCTAGCCCTTAGTTACTTTCTCTCTCCACCCAGCAGGCCTGCCTGTCCTGATCCGGTGTCTTTCATATTGTTCAAAGTTTCCCTGGAAGAACATACGCACCAAAAGTTTTCTCGGAATTCCCATAGAGAATTATCTAGTATTTTTGCCACCTGTGAAAGGTCCAAGTCCACAGCAGAGCATGTGGGGCCTTTGTGATGCTCTCTAAAGTCTTCTTTTCCATCTCCCTCTCCCTGCCTCCCCATACACACAGGTATAGTGCAGTTCTGCCCTGCTGGACGAAGTTCCCAAACCCAGCGCTTGTGCTCCTCCCTCTGCCCACAGCATTCCACCCCTCCCCCCACTTCAGGTATCCTCTCAGCTGCCTGCTGCACGCCCTCCAGGGGCTCACTCTCACTTTTCTTCCAGAGCTCTTCTGGGAAGCCTCCTCTAAACTGGTTCGTGTTCTTTCCTGACAGAGCTCTGGGCCAACCTTGTTCCTAGCCCTCATTACGTAACACTGAAATTGTCCTTTTTACTTCTTTGTTTACTCCACTAGACCATGAGCTCCTTGAAGTCAAGGGCCACATTTTGTTTATCACTGTATCCACAGAACAGTACCACGTACAAAATGCTGCTGAGATTTGCTAATAGTAGGAACAGCTTAGAGTCTGTATTATAGTTAACTATAACTATTTTATATTAGGACTTAAGTTTCCTGACAAAAAGGGTCGTGCTTTCTAGAGCTTTATCCTGGGAGTAATTGTACAATAATATGTGGTAGGTATTTACTCAGTATTTTTCTCCTGAATTAAATTATTTATTTGGATGAATATTGTTCTTCAAACTGTGCTCTCACAAAACCACATTTATTTTAATGCTGATGTAATTTCTTAAAATGTTTTGGGAAATCTCCTTCCCAAGTAGTTTAAAAACCACCCAAGAAAATCAGCTTTATTACTGATTGTGAGCTAAGATGTTATTCAGGTCAGTCATCACAGAGAGCTTCTTCTGAACTCTTAACTTCTGGTTGTGAGTTAAAATGCCTCCACACCAGAATTTGGCTATTTTAGTATATTTAGTAGACAAGACTGTGGGAACTTTAAGGGCAATGAGAGTGTCTAGCCCAGTATGTGGGACAGTAAATCTTTCTTAGAGACGTGAGCGAATGAATGAACAGAAGAATGAAAAGTATGTGAGGAACTCTCAAGATCAAAAGTATACTCAGATAATTTCAATGACATCACCATAATTGTCTTGGAAGGGATTTGTTGTTTCATTGTACTTCTTTTAGCAAAATGAAAAGTAATGATAATAAGTCTGCCTCACTGGGTAAGAGTCCTGCCCTGCACTCTCTGTGTTGGTTAAGGAGCTTTGAGTCACTGACAGGTGTGTCAGTGTCTGGATTTGAGTTCATTCCGTCATCTGATAACTGAGTCGTTTCTTTGAAGTCTCCCTTTTCAGTCCCCAGCCCTTGGGATTCTAGACTTTCAACTACTTAAGCTTCTTTCCTCATAAACTCTTATTTTGCTCCATTCCATCTTTCTTTCTGTTTCTTTTCTTTCATTCCAGTTATTGGATTTTTCTGACACCTTCCTGCAGGATCCTCTTATCTTCACGGCCATGAACTCTTAGGGTCTTAATAACATATATAGCTCACTAGTGTAGAAAGTCTTCATGTATAGAGTAGACAAGAGAGGAGTGTCCTTTAAAAATGCACTTAAGAGTCCTAGACCTTCAAATAGGGCAGAGAGGGAGAAATCATTTTAAACATTGTTTTCATATTTTAAAAGGTGACATAAGTCTTGTGAAATAAATGAGCAATGTCAAGTGCAAGTTAACTCAAGGTGAAACAAGTGATGAAGCAATAAAACAAGTATGAGCGCATAGTTTTTTTAAAACAGTGGCCATAAGGATTTGTCGTACTCTAAGACTGGCACAGTCACCACGGCGGACACGCTCACATGCATGCATCCCTTCACACACAAGCATATGTAATTACAACAGGGTGCCAGGCATGTTCTGCTTCGAACTTGAACAATACGTTAAAAGTATTCAAACAGCCAACTTCCATTCCCTCCTTTTGTACAATATTAAAGGAAAAGAAAGTCTGTTCAATCAAAGAGGACATATTATACCTGCATAACTCTTTGCTATTAGAAATTGAGAATACATCCCTTCTGTTTTTATCACACTGACAGAGTGCCCACATTTTACAGTGGACTAGGTTCCCATCAAGTCAGCCATAGCTGTCCAGAAGCTTACAGGCAGCTTCAATGATATTTCCTCAAGTGTTTTCCAATGTACACGTTTCTAAGCCTTCAACCCAGTAGGTCACCTTTAAAAATTAAAATATCAGTTGAGAGAAGTTTAAGAAAGCCATGACCAGTGCTGGTCAGTGTTGAAATGGACGGTACAGCGCTTACAGATGCCCCATTGCCTTTCTGGTCCCACTTAATAGGAATGACACAAAGTCAGGAAAAGAGCGACTGTATGGGGTGATATCAGAAGAATGGCATTACTCCCAGCACCATAAGCAAATGGCACATCTGATTTGTGACTATTTCTCAGCAGATACATTTTTTAATCTTTCATTATTAAACAAATAAAGAACTTACCACAGAGTATAGTTTGCCAATTCTTTTTTTAGAGGGAACCTCACGCTGTCTCTTATGCCTTCAGGGAGTTATCAGAATGGTGACAGCAGAAAGGTCTCTAGCCCAGAAGCCAGAAGACGTGGTTCTGATCCCAACCTTGACAAAGTCAGAAGAACTCTTTCAGTCATATCCATGAGTAAATATTTGCTAGAGTAGCATTCCCTAAAATGTGTTCTACATGTGTAGTTGCATGAAATGCTCCTTAAGAGAATACTATTCCCGCCCCGGGAATGAAGCCCTGCACACTGCATCTCCCCAGGAATATTCACAGCACATGTTTGCACACTCAACCGTTTCAGAAGCCCTGTGGTAAATAAATCAGTTCAACCTTATTAAATCTGGCATTTTCAAAACTTCTTTAACCACAGATATATTTTTTTCCATAGAACACTTGTTAAAATCCTAAGGAACTAGTGCTTTCCAGTATACACTTTGGAAGAAGGTACTTTTTATAATTTTAATTTCCCACCTGAAAAATGAGGGGGTAAGACTAAATAATTTCTCTGGACCTTTTTAGTTCTCAAATTCTACAGTTGTATAAAATTTTCAATTGTGTGGTCACTAGAGTTAAACTTTATGTAAATGCCAGAGAAAAAGATGTTTTTTTTCTGACAGGAAGTAAGTAGGTAAAAACAAAGTTAATTTCACATATTTACATTCACACAAATCATCTCCCTGCATCTTGTGCTCCTTCACACTCTTTTGGGAATAATTTAAAAACCATGCACAATCCCTTAACTTTTAGTTATCAAGGGTTAAAAATCCATGTTAAATTTCCTGTCAGTGTCAGTTTAAAACTGTGTGCATAGTAAGTCCGGTGGAAAAAATAAGAATTTTTCCCCAAGTCTGTATCATTGATGCTGTTGTTACTGCCTTCTCTCACCTGCACTGTAGTTCCTCTTAAAGCAGAGATTACATTCTCTGAAGTATTTGTGAACGTTCCATTGCATGCGATATTGAGTGCACTCTAGCTGCTTTTTAGTTTTGTGCGAGTACCAAATGATGGGTAAGATGTCTAAAAGGAAACCACACTACTTTATCTTGAGTCTTTGAATATTTGCAGGTATAGAGAGAATTGTACTCTTACTTTAAACTATTGAAGAAGCAAAACATTTTTAGAACTGACATTGAGATAAGAAATGAATACCTACTTGCAAAGTAAAATGCTGTGCCCCTGTGATAGGGTGTGCCACTATGTCACCATAACTATGTCACAGCCCTGTCACCATAACTATGGGAAATAATTCTTAGACTCCTCACTTAGAAATGCATAAAATGTTTTGAGGATATTTCTCAAACCGTTTACCATTTAACTATGTATCTTCCCTCCACTCCCCAGTATATATGTATATATCAAATGCTGGGAAAAAAGTCTCATAGTATAATGAAGAAACTCCTATCACAGAACAGTCATTCTTGGTTATTGATTTTACATGATGATTACAACAACGAACTAGTACGAATAAATATCTTTTACTGTGGAAAAAAGCATGTGGTGTTAGGACAAGCATTTCTTGAGCATTAGCCATGTGTCAGGCATAACTGTTATACTCTAATTCACAAAAGTGTGGGCAGCATCAGCATTCTTGTGATAAAGAAACCGAGGCTCAGAGAGATCGATATTTTGACCAAGGTCACACAGTAAGTGGAGGAGTTGAGATTTGAACCAGGTGCTTTGAATTTCAAGTCCATACTCTTCCTGAAATGGAAACAGTGGAATTATTTTTCTTCTAAAATCATCTAGCTATGGAAGTGTTCTGTTACAGAAAGAGTTCTAATGAGAACTCAGCAATCGAGTTGTTATAAGGAGCTCTCTATATCCATTTTACCAAATTGCTAGAATTCCAGGATCCTTTTCACTTTCTGTCTGAATGCATCACATATGTCTAGAAAGTTCTGATAATAAAGTAGAAAATTGTTTTTCTTAGGCTTTGATGAGTTTTATTACATTTTGAGGTGGTTACCTGAAACGTGTGCATGGAACATGGTAAAATCTGAGGATCGTTCAAGGTTTACAGTAACTAGTGGCACTGGTTTTGTTTGTTTGTTTGTTTTTCTGTTCCTGCCCCCACAGTCTTTAGCATCTCTTCCTGGCTTGTGTGACATGTGTGCAGCCACCACTGGGTCCCTCTGCTTAGCGTGCACACAACATCCCCCCACCCTGCCCAGGCCTCGAGACAAGCTGGCCTTGAATGGAGGGTGCAGGGACTGCAGCACATAAAGTATGTTCATACGTTTCTACGTTCCGGTTAGCTATGGGTTGCTCCTTATAGCTAGACAGTAAATATTTTTTATCTAATATTTTGATAAAAATATATTGAACTGAAATTCATATAACATAAAAGTTAATCATTTTAAAGTAATAATTCAGTGGCATTTAGTTCATTCACGAATGTTGCACAGCTACCAATTCTGTCTAGTTATGAAATATTTTCATTCCTCTGAAGTAAAATCTTGTACCCAATGAAGCGGTTGCTCCCCATTCCTCCCTCTCCTCGGACCCTAGCAACTACCAGTTTGTGTTCTATCTCTACAAATTTACCTATTTACCTGTATTGAATTATACACTATGTGACATTTCCATTAGCAACATGTTTTCAAAGTTCATCCATGTTTCAGCCTGTGTCAGTACTTCATTCCTTTTCATGGCTGAATAGTATTCCATAGTATGTGTATACTGTCATTTGCTTATTCACTTATCCATTGATGGGCATTTGGGCTATGTTTGTCTTGGGCTGTTTTTGCACAGTGCCTATAATTACTCCCAAAAGGTCTGCTGCAAAAGCACTTGAAATGGGGCAGTTTACAGTTGCAGAAGGAGCATCACAGGCCTCCCTGTGATGTTAACCCGCCATTAATGTTCTTCTGGATGCTGGGCTCACTGAAATGTATTCTTGTTACTTTGATATATGATTTACAGTGCAGCCCTGGCTGGTGTGGATCAGTGGATTGAGCACTAGCCTGTGAACCCAAAGAGTCGCCGGTTCAATTACCAGTCAAGGACACATGCCTGGGTTGTGGGCCAGGTGCCCAGTTGGGGATATGTGAGGGGCAACCATACATGGATGTTTCTCTCCCTCTCTTTCTCCCTCCCTTCCCCTTTCTCTAAGAATAAATAAATAAATAATTTTTTTAAAAATGATTTACAGTGCATATGGCTTACATATCTACTCTATGAAAACTATGTAATATCATATCTAATTATTTATGACATTTTTGTGTTCAGCACTATATTTAATAGAATTATATAATGCCTGTTTGGATAATTTAGGTTAGAGACAAAAATAAATGAATTCTTCCTAAAAGCTCTAGTAACCAAAAGTGTTAAATATACTCTTTTGTCAATTAATACAGAAAAGCTATTGAAAACATTGAATTATCTGGCATATCTACATACATAATAATTATGCCAAGGCTTTTCCTTTTGAAACAATTTATACATTACATAAACCTAAGTTTCTCATCCAAGTATCATTTCAAGAGAGGCAAGCTTAAATAATGGAGGCAATGAGGAAACATAATATTACAATAATGTTCTTTGGTGTGGTTTGGAAGGTTTTAGGAAACATTTGGAACCTATTTTTCTCATAAAGCCTCTTAACTATTGAAGTGTTAGGACAGCATTTCCCTCTCCGTTGTTTACAAAACAAAAGGAGTCCAGTTAAAGGAGATATCAATTCTAAATACCGTGATTAGAGGGGTATTCACCAGCCAGGACATTATCTGCTTTAGTGGCCTGGTATTAGTTTAATAGAAATATATCATATAATAAGGGAGGGCTAAGTGATTTAGGAAGTACCATTTGCTTTCAAATGCCCATTTGCATTGCAGCTTTATTTAACAAAGCTACATTAAAAATTCTTGAATGAATGGTAAAGGACCTGAATTTTTAGAGTAAATATGCTCTAACTAAATTGATCTGATATTTTATTTTTTGAGTAGTATTTCTAATTCGATTATAACCCAGTACTTTTCTCAAAACTGTTGAGATGAAGAAAATGTTTAAACATTTCTTTTACTCATACCATTATAATTGTCCTCTTTGAAACTTGATAGATATGTGCGTCCGAAGTTCTAAACATCTGTCAAGTGTTAAATGAATTTCCCTTGTGAATTAATACTCATTATGGTCTTTGCATTTGACATATAGATACTCAATGGTGAAGATTTATTATATAGTGCCTATGGCCTTTTATAAATTTAAATTGTAACACTATTAAACTACAGTGCTTTTTAAAGGTATATAATCTCTTGAATATGGAAATGAAAGCAATTCTATATACACTTTTAAGAAGTATAGAATATTTTTGTTACATTTGAGCTTAAAAACAATTTTCATGGAAGTTTGCAGTGCTATCTATAATCACAGATGACCAGAGGATATGGCTAAGCCATACATTATAATGGATACATTTCCTTGTCATGAACCTTGGGGAAAGTACTTGAGAGACCAAACCTCAAGAAAAGGGGGTTTGTTTCAGGCTGTCACTGAAGTGGTCTTTCCTGAGCCCTCCTCCCCTTAAAACAAAATAAAGTGGAACAAAACAAAACAGTGGTGCTGGCACCACTGAGTTCAAAGGAGATGGAACAATGCTGACTTTAATTAAGCTCTGCTTTACAATGAAACATATATACTGTCATTCTTTTAGTTAGGGTGGAATAAGGGTATCAGTGACTTCAATTAACACATGGGAGATTTTCCACTATCACACAGAATCTTCTGTGAAAATGGACTAGAGATGGGACCAAGCATGGCACCCAGAGACCATGGCTCTCCTCATGCAACTGCAGCAAAAAAAGTGAGGCCTAAGACAACAGCCACTAAGTGTATGAATTCCAGTTGAAAACAAATGATTACCTCTTCCAGTGCCAGGATTAGGGCTACGTGCCTCACTGCAAAGTGAGCCAAGTGGAATCACCTCTGGAGCATATATGCTGACATGGCTGGCAGACAAATAACCGAGTGGGAGAGGGGTGTGCCTTGGCTTGCGTGCACATGGATGAAACCCACAACTTTGCTATAGGGTTTAATCTAAGTTCTAGAAGCCATACTTGCATGACTATGTCCAGGATTAACTTAGTGAGAGATTTCAAAAATAATCCTAGACTCTTTATTGGCAGGCATCCTTTCACTTAAGAGGATGGCTCTGATGATTCATACATTTTGCCTTAGAAAGATTGAACATGAGATTTCCCCACTAAACCCATTCACCCTAATTCTGCCTGCTTGAACAGAAAACAAGCAGCAGAAAACAAGTGGATTTCTTGACTGTGTAAGGATCCTGCAGATGTGAAGTCTTCCCCTTCTCAGCTTTGTTCTGCATCCACATGGCTTCCACTCACACCCTGGGGTCCTTCTGCTTTCAGACTTCTTTTCTCATTTCTCTCTCTCTGTAATTAGCCATTATTTTGTAATCTAGAATGTGTTTTGTAATTTCCACACCATCTTTTCCATGGGATAATACCAATGTATTCTCTCAGGGTTTTGAAACATTTCTCTAACCTAAGCATATAACAAATTCCATTTAGTCACCATATTTTTCCTGTGCTGCTAAGAGTTTCACAATGCTAATTGGCTGCATTCTTTCAAGTTCCTGATCATTTCCACATCCCTTACTCACCCTTCCATCTCAGATTGTCTGATTTCAGTCCAGAAAAGTAGTTTCCCTACTTGCTTCATCTGCCTTCTAAGAGCTTAAACTCTTAGAAAAATAAGTCAAGAATGTATCCAATGTTGTGTTTTTGCCAAGCGAGACTTCCAGATGGTGTCCTCATGGTTGAAGTCCTGCACCACTACTTTATGTTACTGCTGTGCCAGTTTTGTAGTCTCTGTTACAAAACTGTATTCTCTACCTCATCTGGCAGTCTGGAGTGCACTTCCAAAACACAGCACACCATTTTTCCTCTTTTCTCCGAAACGCTTCCACCCTTGGGTGTATAATCTACACGACAGATGTCATGATCTTTGTGACATTCGTTAGCTCTCTCCTTTGAGCAAATCTTTCTCTTTTGGACAAAGTTTTCTTTTTGGCTATGGTTTATTTTTAACAAAGCACTAATATTTAAAAGCTAATATTTAATAAGTAATTTCTGTGTGCCACTTTCAGTACTAGGTTAGTAATGTCTATAAATTCAGTTGACGCTAAATATACTAAGCTAGCAGTAATTCCTGTGATGTAGATACATTTCTCTCAGTTTCCTTATGGGGGAACCGAGGCTTGGAGAAGTTAAGTGATAAGGATTTGAACCCAGCAATTCCACAGCTTGCATTTTAGTCATCGTACCGCTTCCCCCCAACCTCCCGTTGATGTTTTGTGCATTGGTGTGCAGACCCCATAGGCTCAGAGTTTTCATCCTAGTTGGTTTTCCTTTAATTTTTCCCTGAAATTAGGGCATTTTTACCACTTGCTGCTTTCATTTAACCCCACAGTTTCGGGTTTTACAATTATGTCTGAGCGTTTTTCTCCCCCTCTTTCTTCTAAAATTCACCTTAGAGGCTTCTTGATGATATTGGCATATTAGGGATCTCCTTTTCTGCGTTCATGAAAAGCACTTTCTTTAATGTATTCTTTCCTTTGGTTGGAGTGTATAAAACCAAGTCTTAGCACTGTCCATGCAGTCATCTGTTTGTTCCTTATAGCCTACTTTCTTTTCCAAGGTTATGACCTTTCCTTTCAAAAGAAAAAGAAACACCACCCAGCCGTGCCCTCCTGCCACTGCCTCCCCACCAAGTTCTCACCCTCTCTTCCTAGACTGTAATTACAGCAGTTCCCAGCTCCAGTGGAGCGTTAGAATCACCTGGTCCGAACAAGTACCAGAGCCCAGGCTGCATCCCATACCAGTCATATCAGTTTCTGGGGATGGGTCTCAGACATTCTTAGCATTTTATATTATCTAAAATGTATTTTGAAACTTCTGACATGCAGTGCTGGTGAGCTCCACAGCATGATGAGCTCTGAGTGGCAGTTATTTCCATCCCCACTCAAGTGAAAAAAGTGGGTACCTTTCGAATCTCGGCAAGCTCCATCACCCACTAAGATGCATGCTGTAGGAAGACGGCTTGCCTCTTCCTTAGCTCGGCTACAGTTTGGCTCACAGGAATGAACAAGTTCTGTGAGGATTGCCTGCTGACTGCAATTAGTAACAGCACTGCGCCTACCTCCTAAGGTCTGAGAATACTCCCAGAGCTTTGTGGTGCCCTGGAATCACCCTCCGTGGAGAGCGCAGAACCTGGTGTGCTTCCAGTTGCACACTTTTCTTCCCATCTCTGTTGGCACATATTCTTTTGCTGACTCTTCTCTTGTCACTTATCTACCTTTTTTCTGTCGAATTTCCTTCTGAGAAGACCTCCTTCAGCTTCTGTTTAATTTAAAGAAACATCTTTAAGTCTCTTCATCTTTTCTAGAAGGAAACAAACTAGCATTTAGAGTAGACCCAGCCCAGGCAGGAACACAAACAAAAATATCATCTGTAAGACAGGACTCTCAACTTCTGGAGTTTACTTTTTAATTGAGAAAGAAAAATGAAGGTATCTGGAGGCAGCAGAACATGTGCAGTCATCAACATTCAGAGAAACCGTCTTGAGGGAGATGAGCCTTGAACTGCACTTTTCAGGATAAGAGCAGACAGGGCGAAGTCAGTGATGGTGTGGTATTGGATTTTGTGAAGGAGATTTTGTCCCCAGGAGACTGTGAGATCTGGGAAAGAAGATTCAACAGAGTAGGGTTGTATTAGAAGGGAAGGATAATTTCCAGGGCAGCGAGATTAATGATTCTACCCCACTACCCATAGTCAGGTCAATTGCTAGGCTCTAAAACAGCTATTTTCAACCTTTTTTATATCATGGCACACATAAATGAATTACTAAAATTCTGTGGCACACCAAAAAATATGTTTTTTTTGTCGATCTGACTAAAAATACGTATAATTTTGATTGATTTACAAAAAAAATTATAGTAGTAATTATCTACCCTTTTTGCTCCAGGACAACTTTTTTCAAAATCAGGTGCCTATACTTGCTTATAAGGGTTTCTGGTACCAAGAATTAGCCAGTCAGATACAATCTTATTATGTGATGTGACCAATGGGCTGCAACTGTATTAGGTGGCCTATATAGGTATGGTTTAAGACAGGGCATTCCCACAGAGAGCTCTTGTTGGGCTCGCTGATGTCATTTTTTTGTTTAACAACCTAAAGTAAAAAGGGGTCAGTGCCCCTGACTAAATTAGTCAGGTATAGCATGCATTAAAAATTCTTGGCACACCAGCGTGCCTTGGCACACCGGTTGAAAATCGCTCCACCAAAATGCAGAGGTCAGGCTCTGTGCCGCCGTGTGCTCCCATACCTAGCATAGTGCCTGACAAAGAGTAGTCATATAAAATATATTTATGGAATGAATAAATTCTTCTCAACCATCTGGGGTGTCATAAATTTCTTTGGAAGTCAGATGAAATTTATTGGCTCTTTCTTTAGAGAAATGCAAATAAGTACACATACGCACAAAATTTTCTATATAATTACAGGGGGTTCAAGGGCTCCCTGAAGCCTATTAGGGTCTTCAGGTTAATAATTGGTGATTTGAAGACATGTGACACGTGATTTATGTCTTGAAAATTACTCACACTCTCTCCCGTGATTTAAACTACAAAGAACTGTGCCATCAAGTTTGGCTAGTTGTAGAAAATTTCTCCAGAAAGGGCATTATAGGCAGATTTTATTGTTGTGAAGGAAAATACCTGTTTCTGTGAACACAGAACAAAGTCTGCTCTAGACAGCTTTTCTACCCAGTTCATCCCTATTATCTGCGGCTTAGCAAATGAATTAATGTATTGGTATTTGTGCACAGCAGTCTTCAAAAAATCATGTTATCTCACAATAACATTTAGTTGCTTTTGTACTTTACCTATGTGACCTTATGCAGTTAAAGAAAAATAAAAAGAATCACCACAAATTATGCCAAAAGGGGTAAGAAACCCATTTAATAAGTGAAAAACCAGTAGCTCAACCAGGTTATTTTATTGACCAAGGGTGACTTTACCCATTAGGTGCTGGCCCTGAAATTTGAGTCCAAGGCAATTTGCTTCTAAAGGTACCTCAGTAAACTCCCCCTCCTACTGAAGGACCTTTACACACATATCCTACTTCTCCTAGCCCTGTTTTGAGGATGTATGTGATACCAGTGAGAGTGGAATTTAATTGGCACTGTACTCAAGCTCTCTGGAGTTGTAAACAAAACATAAACAAATAACAGTCTTGCACATAAGTACCTATGCCATTAACACCAGAAGCTTCCTTAATCCTAGCAAGTAGAGATGACCAAGTATACCTCTTTCAAAGAGTACCTTCCTATTATTTTCCAGTAGACAAGTAACGTATGCATGTATCTGTTCAAAGATGAACTAAGTTGATCCATTCTTCAGTAAACCAGGGAAGGTGGATTGGTCTGCTAATCCCTGGAAGCGAGGCCATGTCGACATGATCCCAGGGGCCTGGGAGGGACCCTGTGCTCTCTCTGGACGTGCAGTTTCAGTTGACCTTTCAGACCATTATGCAACTGTAACTTTAAAATCTCCAATGGCAGAAATGGTCTCACAGTGTAGTATATAGATTGAGAATTTGTTATTTATTAAGTCTTATGAAAATTAAATTTGAACTTAAAAATAAGATATAGTCATTCTAACTCTTTGGGTTCACTTTCCTTAGCAATAACCATCATTTCTGCAAAACTGAAGCTTTTTTAAGCAACCACTTGTGCCAAGCACTATGCTAAACAGTTGTCTGTAGGTGGGTGTATTTTACTCTCTCGGGGTGCTAGGGCCTTCTGAAAAAGGATCAGCACACTCACAAGAGCAGTGTGGTGTGGATTTTGTGATGGCAGTGATTTCTTTCTGTCAAGAGAGGTTTTAAAATATTATACTTATGACTTTGTGATTTTTCCTTCCAAGAAAGGATAAAAGCTATTTATGAGAAACTCAGTTTAATAATATCAAATGAGTAGAATTCTATTTTTTAAACTGTTAGACCTGATTGAAGGAGTTCAGGTACTCAAAACCCTCACACTAAGGCAACTAAACATAAGAGCAGGTCCAAAGGGTGTCTGTGCATCTTAAATTTTAAATCTAAATTTAAATTTAAATTTCCACCGATCGGATCTCAGAGCTTTGGTATCATTGTTGATCATAGAAAGAGAGATGTTTCTAATTAACTAACTTTAAAGCCCCATCTTAATCACGGAGAGCATTCTTGTGCACATCTGTGCTGCAGGAGTCACTGGATCACCTCCATGGTGTGTGTGTGTCTGCCTGTGTGTGTGTGTTTAAAGCAGTGCTATAACTCTATCCAAATGCAAGTCAGCACAGCTTTAAAGTTTAGAAGCAAATGTGTACTCAGTAACGTAGTTTAAGAACTGAAACCCTCTTCTACCTTCTATGTTCCTCTCTTGTAAATTGGGCTTGTTTGTGGAGGGCAGCCATTTCAAATACTATGACACATAAATCCCAGAACGTCTTCCCTCTTACTTCGATCTAACCTAAATGAGCACCAGAGCCATGGCCTCTCATGTGGTTTTGCTTCCTCTGACAATGACATCAGTATCTTTCCATTTGTCTTATTTTTATAAAATTGTGCCTGGAATGAGTGGTGATGCCAGTAAAGGAAACTGAGTCCTGGGAGTAATTTTTCATTAGAGTAAATGAAATGATATGATACCCAAGTAAAACCTGACATGACAATATGGCATAAAGCTGTGGTACCAAATGCTTGATCCTATTCCTGTGAATGTTTTGTAAAGCTTTTATGCCCTTTGCTTGTCTTATGTATACATACACTGATTAGTGGAAACAGAATTCATGCTTAGATACTTATTTCTATCAATGAATGACCAGATGCTTCTTGCCTATGTTGGAAGAGAACCCTTCTGCCTATTCAGAAACTCTGAGGGACATTACATATAACAAACTAAATGGGTTTTTCAACTCTAGCCCAAGTGAGAAACACGTAGCTGCCTTTTCTGCAACATTGGTAGAGTTATTCTTAATCAAAATGCCTTTATTCTCATTCTTTGTTATTTAAATAGTTGGTGTATTTTCTCAAACAAACTAATACACAGTTATTGTGGAAAATTATGGCAATACAGATCATAAGCAAATGAAAGGAAGGAGGCTTACAAATTGATTTTTACTGCCCATAAATAGCCACTTGGAGACTGAACGATGGTGATAAGGATACAAACCTCATGTTTATTTGAGCACAGACTCTTTGCTGGACACTGTGTTAAGTGTTTCACATGCTTTAGATTATGTAACTCCTCACAACCCACTGGTATAGGCAGTGGTATTAATCCCCATTTACAGGTGAGGAAACAGATGTTAAATGAATCACCTGAAGTCACACAGCTTCTTGGTCACACAGCAGCAAAGCTCTTTGAACGTGGAATGTTCTGACACCTAGCCCCATTGATTTCTAAGAGTTAACTGATTAATTCTTTTTTGAAAAGATTTTATTTAATTTTGGAGAGAGGGGAAGGGAGGCAGAAAGAGAGGCAGAGAAACACTGATGTGAGAAATATCAATTAATTGCCTCCTGTACGTGCCTGGACTGGGAACCGAACCTGCAACCCAGGCCTGTGCCCTGACCCGGAATCAAACCAGCAACATTTCGCTTTGTGGAACAATGCCAAACCAACTATGCCACACTAGTCAGGGCTAATTCTTCATCTGTTGTATATGTTTCAAATATTTCTTTCACTTTTGTACGTTGCCTTTCAGTTGATTTATGAGGCTTTTGATATATTAAAAACTTTTATTTTTATAGACAAATTTTTTACTTTTGTGGTTTCTACCTCTACTGCCATATTTTAAAAGTCCTTTTCGATTCTTAGATTATACATGAGAGGGAGAAAAAAATGCTAACAGTACCAGAAGAAAATAATCAAAAGCCAGAAAGCCAAGGTATCTGCCGAAGTTGTCAACAACAGGAAGAAAAAGGAGATTCAAAAGTGTTTTTGAAGGCAGTGTCAGAAAGGAAAATAAAGTTGTTCCTGCATTATATCCATCAAGTCCAACCTGTTCAATAGCCCAGTTAGATACCTTCTTTCATGCCACCTACCCCAACCCCCTCCTTCAAGCCCCTGCGCAGGGTCTGGACCCGGAGGAAGGACTGGAGGAAGAGAGGAAGGCTTGTCACGTAGCTGGTGCTGTGTGAGGATCTCTCTTGGGAGTAAAATGCCTTCTCTTGGGAAATAGCCAAATACCAGCTCTTTTGTGTGGTACGTAGGTGTGTTCTTTTGAGACTTGAGGCTCCCATGGAGACTTACACACAGACGTATTTCCTGTCATGGATGAAACCCTCCCTGGGTGACCTCTGATCACTCCCTTCTCTCAGCTCCTGCCCCAGGAGTATCTCTTGCCTTTCAGTCAGCCTTCTTGAGCATATTCCACAGAGAGAAAATCGGTATCCTATCCCTTCCAAATGGTAAAAATGGAGTCTGTTTCCATTGCTGCCTTACTTCTTGCCCTGCCATGTGGACAGCTTCTGTCATCCTTCCACCTGGGAGTCTGGAAGTCAGGGCTGTCATCGGGATCTGTGCCTGCTTTTTTAGGGGTGCTTGCAGTAGCTTCTCCCAAGAACACTTCTGAGCTCTGTTCTAGGAAGTGGAGGAGGCAGCCTTTCCAGTTTCAGCAGCTTGGCAGCCATCCAGTTTGGGGAAAGAGATGCCAGTCTCCCCTTCTGGCAGACATCCCAAATCTCTAGGAGAGGTTCTCATGAAGTCCTCTACTCCTGTGAATTTTTCCCTTGCAGTTAGGCTGCTAGAGAGTGGTGAATAAGAGTCACGAGGCATGCATTTTTTTACCTTTAGCAAGTCCTGCAGAGGTGCATCGTGCACCTCTCTTTGGCATTTGCAGGTATTGATTCCTGATGTTAGGACCTCAGCTGAAATGCCAAGGTAACAGGAAAAGTTCCATTTCACATTGTACAACACAGGCATTTTGTGTTGTGGACATATCATGGGATAGTTTCTATTTTTTTCTTTCAAAATGGATCATCAGTTATCACTGATGATGTTTTTAAAGATACTTCCTAATTAGTTTATTACCTTTTAAATAGTGACCCAAGCTATCAATAAATGGATACTCATTACTCCCAGAGGTATAATAACCCCATTACAGTAAAATGAAAAAATAATGATATCAAAGAAGAATTCAGGATCACAAAACTACTCCCATGTCACAGTGTGTAGTCCTTCAAAGCAGTATTTTGTTGATCTTGGTAACAACAAATTCAATATAACTGATAATACCGCATAGCAGGTCTTTATTCTTTTTCCTGTTGATGTGACAGTCACTCTCTAATAAAATCTTACTTTGTATGCTATTTGCAATGTAGATCAGAATTGAAGAGCTGAGTTTCCTTAAGGAATAGCTGAGTTGTTTATACTTTTATATTCTTCCATCAAGAAATAATTACCCTTCAACCAACCTTACCTCTTTCTACTTCATATATGCAAACCACTTAGATAAAACCTATTCAAATTCCCAAGCCACACCCGAGTGTACAGAAACAGTCAGACCCAGGAAAGTATAGAATAGTGTGTGCATAACCCTCTCCACATCCTCACACCAAGGCATTTATTCAGCAAGTACATGATGGGCATCTACTGTGGGCATAAACCTGGGAGGCAAGAGTGTTGATTTTGCTCATTTACTTACTATGGGGAAGTAAAGAGTAAGATTTGTTTTAACTTGAGCTCTATAAAATTGAAATGTTATTTCTGACTTAACCAAGATAATATTATAGTTAGACTTGGATGTTTCCTTGGCTTGTTGTCTGTAATTCTCTATTGGATTACATCTACACATGGACTGGTTTTACGTGGCCTTCGGCAGTTTGCTTGGGGCCCTCTGACCATTCATGATCTCTACGCGCAAACTAACATTCAGTTCTACGATAATCTGGCTTTTGACACTTAGAAATCTGTTGTGCCCTGCCACACATGACTGTGTGTTTAATAGGTGTAAATAGGGCATGTATTGATAATTCAGGTGGCCTCTGTGATACTTTAAAATAGCAATGCCAACAAGATGTGGAATCCCAATACAGCTCAATTATGGAATATTTACATTTTTAAGATTATAAGAATTTTTTTGTTTGTTTTATATGAGAATGCCACTGACTATTTACTTTTCCTAGGGCATTTACTATATGGTTAAAGGTATACAGTTTTCCCTTATTTAAAGAGATATTTATACATCTCTGTGATTATGATCTGTAATAATAGTACAAACTGTGAATAGATATATGAGGGGGGACCCCATAAAAACCAGGAATTATATTCTGGAGGGTGGACCCCTCATAGTACAGGCTTCCCCTGCTAGGTGAGTGTTCTAGGAACCCATCTGTATCAGTGTACCAGCTGGTGTTTTTGTGAGAGGCTGTGTTAGGCTTCAGTGAATTTGTTTTGAAGACTTTTTCAACACATTTGCCCATTTCATGATGGGTGATTTATGAGTATGTTTGCCCACACTGTGCTGAGTGTTCAGTTTTTGACCAAAACTGGCATGACCCCTGTGTCCCACCCTCCCTGTTCACCCGATCTCTCCCTAAGCAACTCTTTTTTGTTTCCCTGGATGAAAAATGTCCTCAGAGGGAAACCTTGCTGATGTGGAAGAAGGAACACAAAAAACAACAGAAGCACTAAAATGCATCAAAATTGACGAGTTCAAAAACTGTTTTGAACAGTGAGAAAAAACATCTCAATAGGTGTATTGCATCACATGGAGAGTACTTTGAAAGTGACTGAAGTTTAAACATGTAAGAATAAATACACAATTTTTTAAATAAATTAATTCCATTTTTGGGAGGCTCCCCCTCATTGAGTCTCTACTGAAAGTATTCTCCATATTCATGAACCCACTGTTCAAACGAAGGATATTTTGAGGTGGAAATTTAACAAAATAAAAAGAAGAAATTCCTCTGCAAATAATGTTTATCATCAAAATACTGTGCAACATGTCCTGAAAGATGACCTTAGCTTGTTGTGATCTTTAAACAACCAACATATATCTCTTTAAAAAACTTAGAAGAGATAAATCCAGCCACCCATTAAAATGTCTGATTTTTTTCTAATTCTTTTTCCTATAACAGCAGCAATTTGAGTTTGAGAGAGCATACTATAAATGCCTGCTGGTGGCCCAATAGTAAGTAAATACCTAGAATTTAGAAAGCTGACATTTTTTTTAACGAAGAATAAAACTTGGATACACACTTTTTTCTCTTGCCTTGTTTTTGTGAATCTGGAGCTCTCCCCAGGCATACTGATCAATTCCTAAATGTGAACTAACCATCGTTCCTGCCTCTGCTCAGAATCTTCTCTTCTGATGTTTTCTGTCTGGTCTCTGTTCCAGTTTAGCACATCAGAAAACAATGGAACATTGCCTCACACTCTGAAAATTTACTGTAAAATTAGACGTTTAAGAACTTTAGATACTAAAACTTCTGTATAGGGAAGATAAAGTAGGTTTTTAAAACAATGAAAAGCATAAAAATAAATTGAAAACATGAGAAATAGGAAAAGACACTATACAATTACAAGTAGAATTTTTATATATTCATTAAAATTAACTCAGTGGATATGTTAAGTATTAGACATTTGTGAAGAGAGAATTAGTGACCTAGAAATTAGATCTTAAGAAATAAAAAATAAGAAAAAGAAAACACATGTCTAATAGGAGTTCCAGAAGGAAATATTAGAGAAAAATATTAGAGGCAATATTCAGAGATATTTGGGCAAAAAATTTCAGGGATGATGAAAATCATGAATTCTCAAAGTAATACATGTATTTAGTTTTACTAGAGTACAAAAAAAGCCTATAATACAAAGGAAAATCCCCTTTTCCAGTCCTACTAACCCCTAAGTTCCTTCTCCCCCATCAGAGGCTACCAGTAACAGAACTCTTAACTGTTTCTTATTTTACTATTTCTTGGTTTGTTAAATATGAAATACTGTCACTCCATTGACTCCCTGCCAGTGGGAGTGATGGTTTAGCTGGATCTCTCACGTGAGCACCCACGTGCGCACGCACACACCCTGTCCTTCCAGTATGGCTGTAGCTCCCCTCTTAGTTCACCACAGATTCTGTGTTTCTAGCATTCTTGCTCTGCAAAAACTGTTCCCTGCTGAGCAGCATTGTATTCCGCAATTAGATTTCCTTTCCTAAACAGCTTTTCACTTTTTCTTAAAGCTAAGTATTCTGTTGGTTTTATTTGCTTGGTTTCTGTATTACTGAATTACTGTCTTGGAATTCTGCATTCGGAATTACTATTGCAAATTCATTCCCAGGCTCTGTCACTAATTCATCTTTTTGATTTGGCCAGCCACATCAGGAAACATACGATTTCCATTTTTTTTCTTGGGCACCTCCACGCTGGAGGTCTTGATTCTCTTGCTTCTGTTTGTTTTGGTTGCTTTCTGTACCCTTGAGTCAACTATTTCCTGAATTCTATGTTCTTCTCTTTTTTATATTGCTTTCTCATTTTAGTGGGGGTACATCCACCAGTATCTCTTCAAAATACGTACATGGGAGCCAAAATTTCTTAAGGCCTTGCATGTCTAAAACATTTAATTTGACATTTGATCAATATTTGACTGAGTTTTTTAGCTCTTTGAAAATCATTTTTCTCATAACTTTGAGGTAGTGGTCCATTGTTTTCTACTGTGGAACTCCTGTTGCAAACTCTGATTCCAGCCCTTTTTTGATCCATGGCACAAGACTCCCCATGTTTGCTCTCCCAAAAGTTATTAGATTTTCTTTTTTACCACTGGGGCTCTGAACTTCTATAATGATTCTACTTGGATGAGATTTTTGTGTCATTCTTGTGTTGGATACTTATTTCCTTTAGTGCAAAGAATTGTCTTATATTTCTTTGATTTTTCTCCTCCATGATTTTCTCAGAATTCACTTTCCTCAATTCCTGTTAGTCAATATGAACCTTCGATTGACCTACTTTTGTTCTCTTCTCTCATTTTTCTCTCTATTTCTATTTTCATAAGATTTCGTATTCTGCTTTCCATAAGATTTTGTATTCTGCTTTCCATAAGATTTTCTTAACTTTATCTTCCAAATCTTCTATTGATGTTTTTTAAGCAGTGGCATTTTTATTTGCAAACACTCTTTTTTATTCTTGAATGTCCTTTCCTATTGCATCCTATTTTTCCTACCATGTATGCAAAATATTATTTTATCAGTATGGCTATTATAGGATTTTTATTTTACGTTTTCTCCATTTTGTCTCAGTGCTTCCAAGTTCCTTTTTTGTACTTGTTTTCTTTGTTATATTTATTGTGTGTTAAAAGTTTTCCTCAAATGTCTGATGTTCTAGCTCTCCATTGACTTTCTGAGAGTGAGACAGTCAGAACTTTCCAGATAGGGCCTGTTAACCAATGACCTTTCTCACTGGCGGAGCCAACAGGGATTCCTCATTTTGTTTCGGCCTCCCTACTGTCAGTGTCACTAGGCCAGTCCAGCTGGTTTCCAGAGAGGCTCCTGTAATCTTCTGGAAGGGGAATCTCCAGTTGTCTGGGAGCCAAATGGGGAAGGGCGCTGAGAAGTCTCACCCATCAATGGGCATACTTTTCACCCAGTTTCTCTCACCCTTGCCTTTAGCCTCACCTGGTCTCTGTAGTTCAGCCCCTTCTAGTGAAGAAGCCACCTTTTTGGTGTTGAGGTGGGAGATGGACGGAGAGGGGAGATAACTGCCTGATTGCATAGACTTGGGGAGGTTATCAGAAAGTTTGAGTTCACTTTATATAGAATTGCTACCAGTTCTGTTTTCAGTTCTGTTCTGCAAATGCACCTCCAGAGGCACCTGGTGTGTTCAATTCCTGAGCCTTTTGGAGTTTCTCTGCAGCAAAGGAGCCACTGCTTCTTGGCTGACACCACATGCACAAGCAAAATCACCTGCACTTACAGACACGGTCTGCCTTCTTCTCTCTGCTCAAACAACACTCATACATCTGCTTTCTATCTTCTGAAATTGAGTTGACATTTCTTTTCTATTGTCGTCTTTCTCAATTTTTCTCTTTGTTTTTGAGAGCCTCTGCCTTTTTCAAGATCCCCATACCATTGTTTTAAAAAGCAGGGGGTGTTTAAAATTGGCATTCGGCCTGCTGTGTTTTCCCCAATCCATTCTTCGCCCTGTAGTCAGTGTTTATTCAGACCCAATCTGATGATAAACTTCAAAACGGCTTCGAACCTCT
This sequence comes from Trachops cirrhosus, assembly GCA_028533065.1. NCBI lineage: Eukaryota > Metazoa > Chordata > Mammalia > Chiroptera > Phyllostomidae > Trachops > Trachops cirrhosus. Next base: position 69,561,374 of record CM052541.1, read on the forward strand.
TCACTTAGGTTATTAAGGGCAGCAAAGCCTCCCCTGCTTATTTCTTGGGCCTTATTTTTAACTCCCGCCCTTTCCTTTACTCCTATACCCACCTTGTTAATTTTGCTTTTTACCCCTGAACCGTGTTTTCTCCATAGGCCCTTTGCACATGCCATAGTCTAAAGCACCCTACCTCTCTCTCCCATACCTGGCTGGCTTCTAATCATCACTGAGGTCTCAGCTGAGAGATCACCTTCTCTAGAGAGCCTTCCTTGGCATTCACGCCTCTCCAGGTCTGGGTTCTCAAAGTCATGATGACTGTTCTTCCCTGATCCAGCATCCATCATGCTGTTTCACCCGGGTATCCATTTGCCTGGCACATAGTAGGCACTGCAGTTTTTCTTGACTGGTGAATGAGTGTTTTTTTCCTTTGAACCTTTTTCAACTAAGGATTTTGGTCAGGTATTTCAGACCTTTGTTTGCCTTCAGGCCTTGGTTATATTCTAGTAATAACCCAGCAATTTACTAATCGGTTACATTTTTACTCCCCTTTTTCAAAACTTAGAAATGCTAGAAAGTATAAAAACTCAAGGTAGAAGTGTTAGTATACTCACGTGGTACACATAGGCTTTATTCAAATATAAAGTCAACAAAATTATATCTTGTAATAGTAGTTTGAAAGAGAGTTAATTTCTGTGGGTCAAAAATTAGACAGCAATAGAATCAGAACTTGAGTGAATTAGTACTTAGCACTGTGGCATTTAATGTGGGAATACATAAAATGAGGGTTGTGCTGGAAGTTGTATTTGCTGGAAATTTTGATTTATTCAGGTTGTGGATGGGCAAATGAAAAGGGGAAAAAAAGGAACTAGATTTTTGATGCCCATCTGTTCATGCTTCAGAGACCTGGAAACTGATGTTTTAAATTTCCTGGTTTTACTTTCTTGGTTTATGCAGCTTTAAGGAGGGAAAAGATGGGACTGCTCAGTTAGAAAAAAAAATGAAGGAGTAAAAGGAAACATGAAGAAAAGTGAAAGGTAAAAAAAAGGTACCGTAGGAAACAAGTAATAGAGCGGAATATGTATTTTTGATTCATAACATTGGACATTTTTGTAATTAATGTGCCTCTAGGCATGAGTACAAACCTTTGATTAGTAAACAAATGAAAATATGGTAACATATTAAAATGCCTGCCTTATCTCTGAAAGTTCAGGGCAGCCCAGTGTGAGTACAGAGGACCAGAGGGACTAGAGCAGGGTTTTCAGAAAATTCTTTGTATGTAACACTTCTGAAAAGTAAGTGAAAAATTAATGGGCGCTACCGTATAACTTGTAAGAGTTAAGAAAAATATATCTTTAAGAAGGCGTGGGTCTCTGGTTTATAAAGTAGGCTTAACTATGAAAAGGTCAGTGCAGTCTCAGCCGAGAGTTTTTAGAATGTCGAGTTTTTCCTTAGTAACGATGACAACATAATCATGATGATCTCCACCACTGCCATCAATATTCAAAAATAACAGTATTTACAAGCTCTTACCATTTGCCGAGCGGCATGGAAAACGTAATTCTGCAAAGCTGCATTAGTATTATCTCCACTTTGCAGGTGAGGTAACTAAGACCTTTCCCCTTGGTCAGCTAATGTGATAGGCCCTGAGTTTGAAAGCAGAGAGCATGCTGAGAGCCCTGCTCGACCCAGAATGCCATTTTGCCCCTTAGTAATAATTGTAAGATAATCAGTAAGTTTTATTAGATGTCTTAATCCTATTCTTCTCAGAGAAATCTAGGAATAGCCTCATTCTTGTTGAATAGATAAGAAAACCCAGGTTTAGAGAGATTAATGGCTTTATTCACAACCAGGCAAAATTTTTCAGAAAATTTCTTTTATAAAATTCAGTTCTCTATTTTTAACTTTCCTATTTAATTTAAAGAAGTAACCTTTTGTTTCACAGGAAGATTCACAAACATTGTCTCCTTCTTATTCCCTGCATTCTCTTCTCCTGTTTGATGGTCAGCTCTCTCTTTTATAATATTCTCTTGTCACTCTCTGTCAACACAGAAACTTCACACATCGTGGTGGTGACCCTTTCTGTTTTTTCCACAACAGTATCCGGTTGTATTAGTCTTCTCGGGCTGCCATGGTATTGATCATACCGTAGACTGGGTGGTGTGAGCAACAGAAATGTATTTTCTCACAGTTCTGGAGGCTGGAAGTCTGAGATCAGGGTGCCAAGTGCGGTTGGGTCTCAGTAGGGTTCTCTTCCTGGTTTGCAGATGGCTGCCTTCTGGCTGTGTCCTTACATGTGGTGGTGGGAATGGAGGTGGGGAAGGAGAGAGAGAAGGAAAGATCTCTTCCTCTTCTTATAAGGCACAGGCCTATCAGATTAGAGCCTGATCCTGCTGACTTCATTTAACACTAGCTACCTCCTAAAGAACCTGTCTATCTCCAGACATGGCGGATAGGGCTTATGTGGTAAAAAGATGCTCGGAAGGACACCCTCCCGTGGGAAACACAGTCATAGGGGAGTTCTTACATTTGTTTGGAAAGAAGAAAGTGATCCTTTCTTTAGTACCGGCAAATTTCCCATTCTGCTTTCAACCTCCCAAATACTGGCTTCCAAACAAAAAAATCATAGAACAGAACACATAATTAGAGATTATTTTTAGAGTTTCCTTCATTGCTTTTTGGTCCTGTAAAAGACCTGGGGTTCCCAGCATAGTGAGAACATTTCCTTGCCAAACAGGCACGTATACTTACAAAGCAGCTCGGTGAGTTGTATACAAGTAAAACAACTACTACCTCTTGCTTGAAAGAGACTACTTCAGTATCACAGTTGGGAACTGTTTCCTTTTTCATATACTATCATTAAGTTCAGTGAGGTGAATGGATGCAGGTTTGGAAACTTTGGCTCTGAACTATTAATGAAACAAATGATGAGCAAGTTATTAAGTTTGAACTTAAAATTATGTCATTTTAGTAATGGTATCGGTAAACACAGTTTAGCTTAAAGGTAATATGAATAATTTACAATTTGGGGGGGTGCTAAGAGACCAAAATAAGTCAGTATGAAATGTTACTATATACTCACTAAAGGCTTTGTAAATGTAGACATAACCTCTTACAGATAGACAAAGCTCAAATATTTGTTGAATGAATATTTGCTGACTGATTTAACCCAGTGACTCATTCGTTGACAAACTTGAAAATGCCGTGTTACCCAAGATGGTCTTAGGAATAACTCCATACATATGGGCATTACATGAAGAAGCAAGGAAATGGCAGTTTACTTAGATTTACTCAGCTTCCCTGCATGCCATTACCAGCACATGTTCTCTCTTTTAATTTCGCAATACATTTGCAAAACATGATATATTGTCCCATTTTATAGATTAGGAAACTGAAGTTCAGAGAAACTAAGTGATTTGAGTAACTTCACGCATACAGGAAGTACCAGTGCAATCCTGTGTACCAACACAGCCTGGATTCTCCCTCTTCAGCATTCCCATTTCTTGAGTATATTTACTTAAGGTGCTTCACGGATAGTTCTCTCCACCTGTTCTCCCAAAGTAATCCTTCCCATAGACTTACTGCGGTACCTTAACGGTATGTTTGAGCATGGAAAATGATTAATACATTGTGGGAATTTGAGATTAGTTTCCGACAAGACCAACAAGGGAGAGATGATTTGGGACTGGATGAAAGTGGGGCTTACTCACACTTTAGGGTGCAAAGGGGTGCTTGGCCAGGGGTAGGGGTGCAGGGGGGATGGGGAATCAGAAAGTGAGGTAAGGATCAGTGGGTAGAGAGCACTTAAAGTGGAGGTAGGAAAATTAAGATGATTTCTTTGCAGTTTAGCCTACAACTTTGCTAGCTGTGTTGAATTACTATAGTAAACCTTGTATAAACTAGAGGGGTTTGTTGTTCTTATAGAACTCTTTTTTGGGAGGAGTGGAGAGCTTGAGAAGTAAGCATAATACATCTGTTCACAAGAATGGCTCTGGATTTGATAAACATTTGTTCTGTCAACATACAAGGTAGCTTTTCTTATTCTCATACATTTATAAGGACCTTAACTTTCATCTAGGGGAGGGTATGTTAAAGGTTTATGAAAGGATTCTATAAAATTTTTCAAGACAAAATGCTCATACTGGTTTGTAGTTAAATTAGCAATGTATACAATCTAACACTTTGAAATCAGGAGAGAATGGGGAAGTAACATGTAATTATTTAAGTTAAATAGTGCTAATCACATAAACTATGTTGTTAGAAGAGGCCATGTAACCATATGGTATAAATTAGGTAAACGGGAAGTGTTTGATTTTCAGAAATGATTTTTAGAAATGATGATCGGAAATAAATAAAAAGGAATAGGCTCATGGAAACAGAGCTATCTTTTCCTATGACAGTTGTAAATAACCCCAACTATTTGAAGGACAGATACAAGGGAAGGAAATGATGGACCTTACACTGGCGAGAGGAATCCGAGCTTAAAGAGAAGATGCTGTCTTCATCAAGCGTGTCATCTCTGGGAGCAGACGTGGTTAACGAGGCCAGCCTGATAGTCATAAAGTTGCTTTTAATTTGGGCACGCATTTCTCAGGCTACCAAATGAGTTTGCTTGTTCATTTTAACTGCAGCAAGTTTCTGGGGATCCTGTGTTCCCATCTTGTCACAAAACAGACTCTTTGTGATCCAAGCAAGACCATCCTGCCCAGTGTCCTCTCACAGACTGCTGTCAATATTTCATGTTGACTTTTCACGTTTGCACCGTGGGAGGTGAAATTTGGTTCAGGCCTCAAACGCTGAAGGTCTAAATGGCATGGCCCAACCAGCCACAGTGGTGTCATGTAGCTGTTCTCCCAAAGCAGTTGTGCTTTGTGCTTGTGGCTTGTGACTTGTGCAGTTGTGCTTTGTTCTTGTGGACTTGTCTGTGATTCACGTTTGTTCAAACAGTGCCCTGCCAGGGATTCCTTATCGGGACAGCCTTCGTCGTTACGTGCCATTGATTTTATGAGTATTAGCCCCTAGCCATCCCTGGGAAAGAAGAGCAGCCACCCTACAACCAACCACTGAGAGTTCGTCTTTCTGTTTGGTGCTGTGCTCTCCAAACATCTAGTTTTAATTAGGGTGGCTCTTTTTGCTTGTGATTCCTTTATTTAGTGAAGATAGTGTGGTAAGAAGTATGGGGCGGGTTGTTTTTGTCCACATGAGAACACTAGATCAGGATTTTTACTCTTAAACTTTATAGGTTTATATAGATTTATATAAATCTGCTTACCATATAAGTGATGTATTGGACACATGTGGACTAGCATGACTTTTTAATTATCTTGGATATTTGCTTATGTAGCTAAATTCTAAAAATGTTAATTTTGTAATTAATTCCCAACACATTGTTTGGAAACAATGAATAGTTTTTGTTATAAATCACCCAAGAACTTAGATCACTGAACTGTGTGGATATCTTCCCAGTTGGTTTTGGAAAAGTTACTTATCTTTGATTCTGATTCCCTTTCTCTTCGATTCTCAATATGTTTTCTATCCAGGAATTCACAGAAATTGCTGTGATAAAAGAGAATGGTATTTTTTTCTGCTGTCATCCATATTAGCCTTGAACCATATTGTCTTCTGTCATTTGTTTTTACAGGTTCTGATTTTTTTCAAACTTCCTTTTGTCTGCTGATGGGTGGCCTTGGTGTATGGCCTTTGGTTTGGGCTTTCATTATTTTCTCGTGTGCGTGCACTTCGCCATTCCTTCTGCCATCGTTGAAATGCAAGATGTGCCTCCACCCATGTGGCTCCCATGCTTTTCAGACTCCAGCTATGGGTGCACACCCTCCAGGGTCTCAGATGGTGTCTCATAGTGTTTCCCAGAGTACCCGTCGTTGAATATTATTTCTTAAGGTACCTCCTTGGGTTAGCTGGGTGGGGGTGGGGGTTCCTTGTCCCATTAGGTGTCGAGTTTGGGGAACAGTAAACACAATGTTCCTATCACATAATAGGTGCTCAATAAATCGCTATTAAGTGGAAAAAGGAATGACTGAGTGAATATATGTATAGTACACACTAGCATGCGCTATGGGAAGTTTGGGGAAGAAATATTTAACTTTGTTTACCCAAGCATTTTCCAAAGTTTTTTTCCTCATAAAACCTTCTCTAGTGTAACACCTCCATGTGTCCCATGGAACTAGCATTGCACAAAACACACCTTGTCAAACCCTGACCTAAAGGACAGTAGCCATACTGCTCTCCCTCCCCCAACCCTGAGCTATAGGCTGAACTTGGTCAACCCCCTCTCCTCTGCAGACCAATTTCCTTATTCTAGTTGCTAATGCTATCCTCTTTCTTCATTGGATCTAATTTGGAATAATCTTTGATCAGTTATACTCTCTTTGCATCGTTTTTTTATGTTGTCTTCCAAATCTGATTTGAGAAGCAAGACTATCCATAGCCTCTCTCTTGAAGACTTTATCTGTAGGTATTATTTAAGAGACACTGTAAGTTGAACTCACTATAGTAAGTACTTTTTACTGAAATCTCTCAAAAAGATGTTTGTAAGCAGTATATACCACCATGACATACATTTCAGTCATGACATTCTCATCAACAACAGATGAATCAATATTAATGTCTTAAATTTAATTGACTGACTTTGTATTAAAGTCTTCCTCTTGACTACCTCTGTTAGTCAACTAAACAGACTCTAGCCTTTCAATGTTAGCAGAAATAACTAAGGTACCTACAGCATTTCCTATATTTGCCATCAGTCTTATCAGCCTTTAATGCTTCTCTCAAATCTGGTCTATTCCTGACTAATCTGAATAAGGCCTTAGGTCCTTCCTATAGGTTCAGCTCTAGGTTTGTTTGTTTAGATGTGGGGGTTGGGGAAGCAATCACTTTTAGGTCTAGAACATACTTAGTCCAGCTGGGTCTTTCAAGATCATTCAGCACATATTAGGGTTTTGTGGCAGTGTCTCCAGAGCCACTTTAAGGGACAGAGGCAAGAGGAAAGGCGCACATTTGAAAGGAGAGTATGCAGTCAGTAGACCCTACTTCGGTTTCACAGATTGACTAGTGGTTGGGAAAAAATTGGGGGTGGGGTCCCACGGCCAATAACAGATTGGAAGTGATTACAGTAATCAGAATATTTCTGAAAGTAGACACGGGTTCTGATAGAGCTTCTGAGAGACTTGGAAACAGGTAAAGATTTTCTATGAGTAATGGGGGCAGTGGCATTTCTTTAAGAAAAAAATGGGAGATTGTTAAATAGTAAACTGGGCATACGCTGTGAAAGGCAGCTTACTGGTTTTCTTTTGATTTTTCTTCCCTCTCACTCCTTACCTCAGGACCTCTCCTCTCCTCATTAGCACCTCCACCGGAGCTGGGGCAGAGGAAGGGACAGGAGGTGTTCAGACATGTGCCTATTTGCATAGTCACTTCATTGCATTAACGGCAGGACAGCAGAGTCTGTCCAGTTCTCTAGAAAAGCCAGTTTCCCCCCATCAGTAACTTATTATTTTCTCTTTTAGCATCGTACGGTTTATTGCCAAGCTTCTCTTAACTGTACATTACAAATAGCGTCTGATTAAGAATGTTCTGGATGGGTTAATTAGTGTGGTGACTATTATTAAGCAAACTGCTTGTTAGTATTATGCCTATTTGATCTTGGTATTGATGTGAAGTAATCGACCATAGAGCTACATTTAGAAAAGCTAGAATAAAGTTTTTTGATTTATATTATGGCAATAAATTGTTTATATGAAACATGTCTATGAAAATAAGAGTTTCATGGCACAGAGAATCAGTGGACTTTGTGTGGAATGGTAGATGAGGATTGTTTTATTTTGTTTTGTCTTCTCTTTAAAGAAATATTAATAATACATTTGACCAGTTGCTTCAAGACCAATTCTGCTGAAACCAAGTAGTAAAACATTGTTTCAGCTTACTACTGCAGAGCATATGAAAACTGAGGTGCTTTTAACTTCCCTTACCTAAAGGACATATTTCTTTTTAGATTTAGCTAATTACTTAAATACTTCTTTGGGTAACAATTAATTCTATATAAATAAGACTATTAAAAACATGAGAAGATATTGTAAATAAAGCAAGTGTAACATGTAACCACCTTCTTTCAAAGACTGGATTATTATCTATATTATTATTGGTATTTTGTCCAGCCCTATTGTTTCCTAGCTATAGCATTTCCATTGGGAATTTATTCCATGAGCTAATAAATTATACAATCAGGGAGTTTTTCTTGAAATTCAGCTTAAATTTTCCCATTCTTAATTTCATCTCATTACTCCTAGTTATACCCCCTTGTAGCAGGCTAAATAATTAGGCTCTTTCCTTGGAGACTGCTATTATGTACCCCTCTTGTTGTCACTTAGCCAAGCTATTCATATTTAGGTCCTTTAATCTGTCCTCATAAATCACTTCTTCCATTGCCTTAATCATTATTATAGCTCTTCTAAGAACTCTCTAATTTTCAAATGTACACAGTTGTCAGGTGACCCAGATGAAGTCAGCATTCGCACAGTGACCCCTCAGACCTGGTACCATCCTTCCCTGCACAGCACGCTCTCCGACAAAGTGGCATCGATTTACTGGTGGTCACTTCAACACAGGCTCATCTTGTCCAACCCCAGATGGTCCAAACCGTGTTTTCCATGTGTCCTACTGGCATTCAGGTTTATTTTTCTGTTTTCTCTTTTTTTTTAGGTAAAAATTTTATTTTTATTTTTATCTTTTATTGTAATTTTTCCTTTACCATTTAGTCCCTTTTACCCCCTGCCCCCACAGTCATCACACCGTTGTCCACGTCCATGAGTCCTTTTTCAATTTCATAACGTTCACAAGCTGCGTTTTGGGTTACTGTTCATACTGACATTCTGGGCCACCACCACCACCATCCACAGCCTGTGCTGACACGGCATTCTCTCCCTCCTGGAAAACAGGTAGGACACATGAGTAAAAGCGGGCCTAGCACCTTGCCCACTGCTGAATCCCCACCAGTTCCCAGCTCCCACTGAGTCCCATCTCTTCTAATGTGCGAGGTTGCTCACATGCTGGACAATGGAAATGGATTTTATGAGTAAGATAGGCCATGCTACTGTTTTCTAAAATGAAGATAGGTTGTTTTAATGCCCACCATTTTTTTAAAATTATGAATTCTTCATGCACTAAATTTATAATTCTGTTAAAATCCTTTCTAAGCTTCCCTGGCATTTCTTATCTGACTTAAACCAATAGGTTACTTCACATGTTTTATTGTTGTTTTGCAGATATGTACAGATGTTCCTTCTCTCCCCATTTATTCTATTTATTTAGAAGTTGAAGATATTATTATACTCATTTTTTTTTTTTTACTTTTTGTGTTGCTCAGTGGAAACTTTGTAATTGATTTTTAGTTCCTTAGATTCTCATCGGTATTTTGGATTTGTATCACAATGAAAGTTGGGTAGATCCCTTAAATGTTTTGGACATGTGAATTCTGAAACCATAACCTGTATATGCCCAAGTTTCTTTCCATTGTAAATCAAGAATTAATTATTTTATTAGGGCATATCAAGGGGGTTAGCACCATTTTTTGAGTTTCCTCTATCTATGTACATTTATCTATTTATTTCTTGGTGAGGAGGCTCCTTATCCATTTGGGTGATTTTTCTCAAAAGACTTTATGAAACAAGCACAGAAGCCCCCCAGCCCCCACAAATAAGCATTTTGATGCTGGAATGTATATGGCGTATTACAGCCAGACTTTGTTTCCAGTTCACAGGGGAACTCCCACCATTCCTTAGTGTTGCTCAGCAGCCCCTGCTTTCAGAACTAGCAAACAAATGCCTTGTACCCCTCTCCAAAATGCCGGTTCTGACCTCTCAGCCCACTTCTTTAACTCCATCTCTACCTCCACCCACCTCTCTTAAAATAGATGACCTTCTAATGCTTTGGTGACACACCTTAGATTCCACACACTTCCACCTGAAACTTTTCCACTTCCTTTTTCTCTCCTTCCCTCAGCATTGTGAGAAAGCTAGCTTTATTTCTCTTTTATAAGGCCCAAATCCCCCCACCCCCGGCCCCAACAAAACCCTGCAGTTATTCCATACACGGTATGTCATTTTTCTGCTTTCACACTGTAAGGCTTTTGTTTCATTAACATCCTGCTTCCTTCCCTAGCAGGTATGCCCACGTGAACCCCCAGGTGGATACCCCTGTGTACACAGACCCTCTTAAAAAGAATATGCCTTGCCATTCACACTATTCTCCTCTCTTCTGCTCTTTCTCTGCCACCCCCAACCCCCCACGCCCCCCACC
>CM052541.1:69571763-69598210 GCA_028533065.1 Trachops cirrhosus
TTGCACATTCTTTTGGGACTCTTAATCCACTTCAATTGTATGATATTACCGTCTCAGATTCACTTTCTACACTTCCAGATATTCCCTATTGCTCTCCTTCCATGGTTCTTCTCCCTCTCCTACCTCTTAAACGCGTGCACTCTCCATTTCTTCAGTTATTCAGCAGTGCAAGGAAGGGGCACAGCCTCTGGGTGCATCAGGGACTCGATGGCCCAGTCTGCCTCTAGCCCTCAGGACCTGCCCCAGCCTCTTGGGGCTGCATGTCATCCCCTGAAGAGTTCATGTTCTTTCACACCCCTTTCCTTGGATCGCGCTGTCCCCTCAGTCCAGAAATCCCGCCTCTCAGCCTTTCTAAATTCTTCAGTTAAAACTCTCTTTAAAGCTTTACTGATTCCTCTGTCAGAATTTCTCTAGTTCTCAGTTTTAAAAGTCAGAGTGTCCATGCTTCATATACTGTGTTCCCCTACAAGTGAGTTGGCCATTCTGGTCCATCTCCCCCTTCATCCTTCTAAGCACTGCTGGTTGGCTCCCAAGTATTTGGTGAAATCCTTGACTTCATTTAATGCAGGTGCTTCTACAATCATTAACATAAAATATACTTCACAAAATATTAGCAAGGTCTTTTAATGAAAAGTGTGTACGGGTACCCAGGAATACAGAAAAGTGTCTACGGGTGCCCAGGAATACAGAAAAGTCATGTGAGCAGAAATGACCAATTTAATCAAGGAAGTTTCAGGCATTTTTATAGGATAATGAAATAAGCTTGAAAATAAGCCCTGAGTCATGTGGTGAGCACACTGGAGCTCCAGAAAGATGCGTGAAGGAAGAGCGAGAAACCATCATTCTCCTCTCGTTCTTTATCCATGCAGTACAGGATTTATAGCCACAGAAAGTCTTTGGAAACTACTTAACGACAACCAGGTCCAATTTCAAACTTTTGAACTTTCTCTCTACGGCTGCTACTTTTTGCTCTCTTTCTAGAGTTTTTCTTACATCCTCATTTTTTCTCAGTTTCATACATCATCATCATGTCCTTACAGAAAGGTAAAGGGTATATTTTAAATAGTATCTTCACTGAAAGAGTATTGCACTTCCTTTTTATAACAGATTCATGCCCAAGCATAAAATGGCCCACTTACAAAAGATGCTCAGCCTTCAAGGAGACGGCAGTGCTGCTTCATCCACGGCCCTTCCTCTCCCTTCGGAGCAGGGAAGTTCTGAGAATGTATTGGATAATGTTGAGTCACAGTCTGGACCTTGTGATGCTGCACAACCAGAAAACCTGGGTAGCTCCTTAATGCAGGAGTCATACTTGAAAATGCGCGACTCATTAGATAATTCAAGCTCTCATCCTGGAGAAAAGAAACAAAATCCACATGACATTTCAAGTGGAGCTGATGATCAACAAAGACCATTGCACATTGTCTGGCCTCACAGGTGGTAAGTTTAAGACACACCCATTTAGTAAGAGTTACTGAACTGGTAATAGGAGATATATTCTGATGATTAGTAATTTGTTGTTGCTGTAGCTTTAACAAAAGGTCATTTTAGTGTTAATGGTGATATTATTCAATGTCTTTGTAGAAATAGTTGTGTACTTTGATTAAATTTGCATTTTTGAATTATAGGTCATTATTGTCATTATAGGTCATTTGTTCAACTAACAGTAGCTAGGCACTTCTAGGAAGTCAAATTTTGTTCAAGAAGTTTCAAAGTATAATAATAGGATTACATATATACTGCAATCACAAAACTTTCATACACACACATTGCTAAAGCAGTATTACCATTAGAACAAAAACAATTTCCAATATTTACTAATTTGACCAATTTCAAGTGGGTGCCTTTGTATCATTGTCATAATTTGTATTAGTATATAGGAAACTATTTTCCTTCTCCCAAATGCCTCTGTATTGCGCTCAGCAAAATACTTCCTAGAAGAATCTTACCTAAAAGGAGGAAAATCAACTAAAACAGATTATCGCACCAAATATTAACTCATAAACTTAACCTGGCTCCTGTAAATTAGGATTTAAAGAGGTAAAATGTCTTGATAATCTTCTGGTATTAGGCATGAACATTTTAATCTAGTTTTTATTCCTCCCAGTTAGTTTAATCTGCATGTGGCCTGATTAGAGTTCCGTTCCCCCACAGATTATGGTCTCTTTATTGCAGGGATGCTGGGCTGATCGTTAGGTCTGGTTTTTCTGAAAGCAACTGTTTACAGGTGAAGCAATACCGTCCCGGCAATGCGCTTTTGCCTGGGATTTGACTTCCAGCACATTAAAACTCCAGAAGCCCTCCCAGTTGATCTGCAGCATCTGGTACCTAAAGGGATTTTCATCTTTGACTCTAAATGTATGAACATAGAATTTAGAGACTGAAAGTTAATGTGGAATGTGGTTTTGGATTTGTCTATTCCACTTCACACTTCCGGTATAGCCCTTTTAAGGGATTAACGTTTTTAAATCATGTTTTACTTAGGATGTGGCAGTGTTCAGTATTCTTTTATGTTATTTTAAAATGCAATAGGTCTGGATGAGATCAACCTATCTCAAGGTAAAATAGATGTCATCATTCACTGCCTTCTGAAAGCTTTTCCTTTTATTCCTCTAACCTTTGGTTGTCTCTGAAGTATAATATTTATCACAGGAAAATCAGTTCTAAAAAGTTGGGTCCTGGGTTATCCTAAAAATGCTAAATTAAATAATCTGTAGACTCCTATTTGCAAGGCAGTATCCTGTGATGGGGGAAGAGTGAAAAACACGTTATCTAATATGTTGCACAAAATAAGACAGAGCTATGTTAATAAAATTAACAATATTAAATTGAATAATTCCCTCTCTTCCTTTGTATATTTTTGCTTTAATTTAATTTAATTGCCTAAAGTTAGTTGCTTAAAGAGATGCAGCATTATGTTTGTGCACATTCTTATTGTTAAAGCTAAATTATTTTTAATTTGGAGAAGAGGGGAAAAAAGCCACATCAGCAAGAGTAAATGCCAAAATAGAAAAGTAACACATTCATCCTTACGGGTAATATAGTAGAACATTGGAAACTTGGAGGTTGCCAGACACATAGCTAACATTAGGGCTAATTTTGAAAATCTAGCGTGCAGTCAATTTTACTGATGCCTGGGGACATACAAGGTAGAAGCTGACAAGAGAACTAATTTTGTTTGGGTTATTTACTGCTATGCATCATCCGCGGGTTCCCGCCTGACACACAGCTATATGAAGGGGGATATTATCACACACTAAAAATTTATGTTGACATTCGATATTTGTTCAATATGTCAGCAGTATTACTTTCATAATCAAAAGAGTAAGAAAAAGAGAAAAGAAAAGCACTTTATGCTCATATAGATATATCTTTTTAATAACAGTCTATAAGGTTAATATAGTTTACCTTTGAGAGTATACAATGAAAACAAGCAGGGTTAGGAGGGGAAATGACAGAAAGCATCAACCCGAGCTGTTTGTTTGCCATTACCTAAGCGAGCCATGTCAGCTCTCTGGCCCGCGTCTGATAGCTATTTGTTGTACAGAGAGCACAGCATAAAAAAAATATCAAACTCTTAATACTATTGTGTGCCCATAACCATCTGTCACTGCTAGCCTGGAGATGAGAGGAAGATTACGAGGAATAAACACTGAGCCGCCGAGCATTGGTAAAGCCTTCGGGCAAAAAACTCTTGTGGGGACATCAAAGACATTCTAATTCCGAGGCAGTCAAGGATTACAGTGTGTAACCTGTGCTGACAACAGATAAATGACTGGCAATATTGTGCCAGAGCTGTCGGGTCCTGCATGGAGTACTGATGATGATGATGATGATGTTATCTCGCAGAATGGACTCTGCTGGGATAATTTTATGATAAAACACTTTTTTCAAATGCCACTGGGTCTAGGCAGACATTTACTAGCTACAGGGATAGCAATCAGTTTCTTCAAAATTTACTGTTCTAAGCCCATTAGAGTTCCAGCGCAGCAAGACTCTTCAATGAAAATCTCAAACGCCTATATTTTCTTTAGGAGAGTGTATGCAAATGTTGTGAGCTGAACTCCTACCCTTTAGTGGTAGATGCTTTATCATCTGATTTATGTAAATTTGCTCATAAAAATACAGTTTATTTTTTAATTGGTGAATCTGAATTAGAAAATTAAGATTCCGGTTCAGCGTTCATCAACCATCCCCAGTTACAAGCACACATTTATTTAGACCTCTGATCACATGGGGAGAAATCATGTAATTGACCAGTCAGTAAGAGCTCTATTGCAAAGAAAACCATGGTTCCTGCTAAAATGACCGGGTGTATTCGTTATTCAGCCTTCTGAGTTGGAGCCTCCCCCATAACCTTGTGCTGCACATGTTCTTGTCAGTATTATGAGCTACTTATACTACCTGCTTGAAGGTGCATTTTCTTTGGAATTGACCCCAGGAAGCTCTTCGATCTGTTGCATTTTTGCCTTGGCCAGCATATGTTTTCCAGACAGCATTTCAGAACAGGAGAGTGCATTAATGGTCATTTCTCCTGTAAACATAAAGGAAAAACAGACACTAGAGAGGGCAACCAGATTCTTAGAGGCTGTCATTACTTTGCCTAACCAAACAAGAATAGAACCCTCCTCCTTATCATAAAAAATATGTCCATGAAATCATGCAGTTGTGGTAGCCTGCTCTAAAAATGAAGTGATGCTGACCTCATTGTGTTGGTTCCACGCTGGGATCATGAATGGTCTAAAATATAGTGTTAGCCTCTAACATATCTCGTACTAAGTCAACCAAATGTAGAGCCCACTTGCTAGGATATGTATCAAAATCAAAAGTGACATTTTCTGGAAGATACATTCTGGCTTTAAATCTGTGTTAAAATGTCTGTGCATGAGAACAGGCCCTTAAATGCGATGCTTGCCCCCTCTCTTCATTCTTTCTGAATCTGAGCTTGTCAAGGATTATAGTGTGCAACCTCTGCTGACAGTAGATAAATAACTGACAGTATTTTAGCAGAGTTGCTGGGTTCTCTGCAGAGTAATTTGTTTTCTCCTTTCCACCCAGTCTTTAATGTTTTGTTATAAACATCTATAGCAAGGCACGGTTAATAGAAATGACTTATAGTGAAAGACCTGTAAAAAATAGATCCAATTGGCAATGCCTTTTTTTTAACTATTTTCTTTCCAAACATTATACAAATATTATAACATTGTGCTAGCACCAACCTTTATGTAAATGTTCTCTTCATTATAATGGGCAGGAAAGACACTGCTGCAGGGACAGAAAAAAATGAATGTATAAGACACTGAAGATAGCACTCTCCAGGCCATTGTTTCTCAAACTCTTTGATCCCAAGACTGTCTTTTTTTTTTTTAAGTTATTGATTTTGGGGGGAGTGGTTGATTTTCGTATGTGCTCTGATGGGGGATTGAACATGCAGCCTTGACCTATCAGGACAGTGCTCCAACTAACTGAGCTACCCGACCAGGGCTCTCCTTCACACTCTTAAAAATTATTGGGACACCTAAAAGCTTTTGCTAATTGGGGTTATACCTATCAGTATTTACTATGTATTAGAAATTAAAATTCAGGGAAAAGTTTTAAAATCTACATTAAATCATTTAAAAGTAACAGTGAAGAACCAAATACATGTGAATGTATTTTTATGAAAAATAACTACATTTTACACAACAAAAAATTAGTGATAAGGGTGACATTATTTTACATTTTTGTAAATCTATTGTGTCTAAGTAGAAGAGAGTTGGATTTTTATATTTGCTTAAGTATTCAATCTGTTGCAATATGTTATTTTGGTAGAAGTTTATGAACAAAATTCTGCCTTACAAAGATACAGGTTTGGAAAAGGAATGAGTATTTTAATGACACTTTCAGATTATTGTAGATCTTCTTCTTTGATACCATACCAGAGCTTGACAAGTACAAGTGTAAGTTTAGTTGAAACCTCTCAATGACTTTTTATGCTCATTGCAACAAATGTTTTCCTTGAGTGACAGGTTCACATGATTCATATTTGAGCGAATGCCTGCCCAATGCCCAAGCCTGATTAACCATGGCTTGTCTATCAGTTGTTCCTTTAAGTAGAATTGGTGTTTCAAGAAAAAGGCAGCTTTTTAGCTCACAACTCAAACAGTCAGATGAATACTTTCCTCAAGACAGTCCTTGTACCTTGGCGTGCAAAGGGGATGTATGTGTATTCCCAATTATATTACACAGAATGCGCCTCCTGAAGAAATGAAATTTAATAAAAGTAGTAATTGCAATTCTTCTTCAAGGGCACTCTTATGTGAAACTGACATTTTTTTTCTTTTACTGTGAATGCAGGTGGTTAAGAATACAGTGACTGCTGGTTCAGGTTGGTGCCGTGGCCTCCAATCACGCCAAGGCAACAGCAGTCTCACTTGTCAGGGTTTCTTCACAAACGTGACGTATGTCAGCACAATGAAAAAGGCAAATCACGTCTTAGTATTATTATGAAAATAGTTCGACTGTGCCAACCCTGTGGGTCCTGAACACCCCCAGGAATTCACAGACCACCCTGGAGAATGACTGTCAGAAGAACCGATAATGCCATATGTAACAATGTCTGCCATCAGCCATTGAAATTGCCCAAGTTTCAGTTCTCATAGAGTATTTTTCTTGCCCAGAATGTTATTGTATTAACATTTAGATTTAGCAATTGAGAGCAAACAAGTGTTCATCTGTATCAGAAAACTTTCTCAGGCCAAACAGGATTTGCCTCAACATGGCTCAGTAAGTTCGGAAGCCATAGGAGAGAGATCTGTGATATAAGAAATTCTGTTCTGATCTAAAAACCCCTACAAGTAGCCCATAAGTGGGTGTATTCTGGTTAAGAAAAATGAAGTGGAAGTGGGCAGTGAGGCATATTCAGGAGTTTGAAATTGTGAGAGTACCTATAGTTATAAGTTCCACCATTACCTCATCACTTGGAATGTGAGGAAATTGTCAGGGCTTTTCACTTAAAGGGGAATGACTGTTTATAAACTATATGCTATTCACAGTATTATTTTCCATAAAGAAACAGTAAAACAATTCATGTAAAATGTTGATTATCGTTAACAGTGTAAATTTGGAAAGGAAAAGCTCCACTCACTGAGATATAAAGACGATTTGAAGTATACTTAGGTAAATCATATAAAATATAATATTGAAAGAATTTGACAACTATATTTTTAGAAACTTTGGAGATTTCTAACTGAAAACAAATGATTGATATAAAATGGAAAATTATGCTTTATTACTTGAGAGTAAAATAAATTACTTTTTTTTATCCTTTGACTCTGAGATTTAAAACTACAGCTTTGAAAGCAAAATTAATGATGGCATTCTGAAAGGATGTGTGTTAGATGATTGGATGATATGCTTTTCAGGCCAAAGTAACTTATCTTGGTTTTCTTTTGCCCACATAACTTGGAAAAAACTTGGTGAGTGGATTTTCTTAATTTACTTAGGCTTTACTGGCCATTACCTGAGGACAGAATACTTTTAGAGGGCAGTCTTCAGGTTCCACAGCCGGACGTGAAGAGAGAGGCAAAGGGCTAGCTTCTTGACACCAGTGCGCTTTGTTCTATTTCAGTGTTATGTATAAATCTGTTTTTCTAAGGGGGAAACGATCCTCACAGAAATACAGTTCCGGAAAAGATGGTCATGAGGTCTGGCCATCTGCCTCTCAACACACTCCACCAGCGCTTCCTCAGACCTGCAAGAACCATCCGACTTGTCCTCATCTGTAAAGATGATCCCATGGTTTCCAGTAACCCTGGCCACTTTCACAGTTCAGTATCTTCAATGTTAGGAATGTCTGCCCTGGAATTATTGTAAGTGAACTCATTTGAGGTGGACTGGGAAGAATGGGCAACTGCTCTTTGAAAGAGATAATCTAACCCAGCGATTTTTACCCAGGGTGCTGCAAGAATGTTTAAAATAGGCAATATCTGACTATTTCAGGGGCACTGACCTCTTTCATCTTTTGGGGTGTCCAACCCGCAGCCCTATACAAAGACATAAATTTACTTAAGACGTTACGAGGTTTTTTTTGTGATTATGAGTTGCGATGTATTTAATGTGTAACCCAAGACAACTCTTCTTCTTCCAGTGTGGCACAGAGATGCTTAAAGGTTGGATACTCTTGCTTGTCAAATAAAACAATGACAATAGCCAACACAACAATAGCCATCTGGTGTGAATGAATGAAAACAATACCTACTTTTTTTGTCAATTGGCAAAAAATGTAATGTATTTTTTGGTAATCCACAGAATTTTAGTGATTAGTTTATGTGTGCCATGAGATGAAAAAGGTTGAAAGTCGCTGGCCTAACCAGTTCTGTGTTTACCAGCTGGGTAGTCAGAGCTCACACGGACACACGGGCTCCAGTCGATTGCTGTCATTCCCAGTGCAATGATAAGTTCTCTTCAGTCACATTTCTTTGGTTGGAGGTGTTTCTGTTTGTTTTTGGTGTTTGTTTATTTCCTTATTTTTGAGGGGAGGGATGAGGTGTTTCTTTTTTGTTTTATTTTGGTTTTGTCCTTGAAGAATTTCAAGTGAACTCTGTCATTTAAAAAGCAAAAAACTCTACAGGATTTTACTAGAATCTTTGAAAAGCTTTAATCAAACACCTGGCTTAAATTACTATGTATTATATCACCAAATAGTTTTATTTTGTCTTCTAACATGATTCATCAGATGAAACTTTGGAAATCTATTTCAGGATTCTTAATTAGTAAGAGAAACTCTGGGAAATTCATAGCCAAAAAAATTATTCTTATCAAAATATCATTTATAATTTCCAAAATTTCATCCATAGATGCCTTGCTATTTTTCAAACTGTTAAATATATGAAAAAAATAAGAGATTCAACATTTAGTTTTTCAGTGGTTCTTGGGCTATTTTTAACTTTGTAATGCACCATGTCAGATCAGTCAGAACACCCACCTATAGTCGTTACTGTCTTGGCGGTTTTTTTTTTTTAGAATATCATAAACTAAAACTCTTGTTACCCTTTCCCACTTAATAGGGTTGAAAAGGTCTCTAAACTTGACTCATTTCTTAAATATACTAATTGCTGCAAAAGATGGTGTTTGATTGTGGCATGCTTATAGTAATCATCTTTATCTCTTCAAGACCCACGTCTGTCTTTGCTTCTTTCCATCACAACTCTTGATCAAGTCCTTATACCAGACTTAGTCATTTAACACAGATCATGGATGAGTGAGTTGGGAAGTAGTTAGCTAGATGATATGGATGAAGGATGGATGTATGGATGAGTGGGTAGACATATTATCTGCCTCTTTGTTAGATATTCGTTATGTAAACAGCTGTGTATATTTAACTAGACTTCTTCCTAGTCACCAGCCCTTTCTCTACACCACCCCTGTTGACCTGACCTCTCTATTTTGCCCATTCTTTCCTCCATTTTTCAGAACTAATATCCCTCCTGTTGCTCTTAATGTATAGCATTGTCTATCTTTCAGTGATGTTAGCTACAATTATGTTTCTTTAGAAATGCCCTCGAATCCTCTGCCTCCCACAGACCTCTGCCCTGATTTAAATTCTGGTGCTGTGTGAATTCACCTGTCTGTGCATTTGCACACAACACAGGCACTTGTGCAATCTAGTGTACCTCATACATGTGTAAAGAAAACTTTAGTCTCTAGACTGTTTTCTAGCCCTACTCATTCCTTGTTTTAAATGGTGTGATTTGGTTTAGATCCTAACTAAGGTCCTCCAAGATAGAGACAGAAAATTTTGTTTGTTTGGTGATGCTCAGTTGATGTTACTTAGTACTGATAAGGCGACTCTTTGGTGATTGGTTCTTCCAGGCTCAGTAAGTCCCGTTGAGTTCAGGTTTCTCATCCTGGGAAGAAAGACAGTGAAAATATAGAGGAATTCAAATCACCAAATGACAGGTAGAGATGGTCCTGAGATCAGCACTGCTTTCACAAAACACACGTTTTGTTTGGGGAATTTTTAGATGAAATCTCTTTATAGGAGCTGTAAATACAAATCCTTTAGGACTTTGTTAAAATGGAATAATTTATTTTAACAGACAAGTATTCAATTAAATTATGGTATTTGGGAAGAAAGGCTCGAACTGGTTAAAGCCAAAATAATTTCTTAGTTATTATTGAAAAATGCAACAAGAATGGGATATTCTTATAGGTTACTTTTTCACCTACCCCGCTGCCATAATCCAGATGTGCAAATCCGTTTTAAACATCCATTGAAATTACTTTCTAAACTCCAGTTTATAATCCTACATGAATGAGATTCTATGGCTTTTCTACGTTTCCCAGACTAAGGTTCAGTGTCCAGAGTTTTATTTTTTATTTATTTTTTACTCAGTCACACCAAACAATTCCAAGGTTAGTATAGCAATAATACTATAAATTATGTAAGGTTTTTTTTCCTTTGTATAATCTTTATTGGCTGTGCAACTAATTAGCTATTTCAGCACTATTCAGGCTGGAGTCATTTGTTGGTTAAACAAAAAGAAGGGGAAATTTCAGAAACACAAAGAGCCGAAATGTTTGAGATTTGTTCCTGCTCAGATGTGTACCTCATCGTGCCTATCTCCTGTTGAAGGAAATAATTTATCATGATCTTAGGCAAAAGCATTTCTCTCTTTGCTGTCCTTTTTTATTAATTTAGATATGTTTCTAAGATGAGAAATGATGTTACTTCTAATTATGGTTACATGTAGTTAATTTCCTTCTTTTTTTTCCTAAGCTTGGTGTGAAAGACAGTTTCCTCCAAAAGAGGAGCGGCAGTCGGGGCGGTGGGCGGGGGGGTGGCGTGGAGAATACTGATAGAGCTGATCTTCCTGTTGCCTTAGCAACAGATTTATTTATTATGGGTTGAAATGACATGAGTTAATATACCACATACCTGCTGATCGGCAAACTCCCCTATTTCAGCAGCAGTTGACAATTAAGTCCTGGACAGCTATAGCCAGGGGTTAATGTTCCTCATTAGGAGAACTAGGTCATTACTGGGAAATCAAGGCACTTAAGGCAGCATGGGTAAAATACAAAATTCAGCATCTAGAGGAGTGAGGCTTTTTTATGTTAATTAACCTTATTTTCCTAGGTTTAAAAAAATCTTACATGCACATGACAGTGGATCAATTAATTGAAAAAAGAGCTAGTTTACTTTACTCTCTGAGTTGTCTTCATTTCCTTTGCAAGGATTTCATTATTTTATGGAAAATTCTTATGTCTATATGATGAGTAAAAAGGGTATTAAATTAAGAAGGGAATCATCATGGAAATCAGCTTTACCACAAGGGAACGAGCAAATAAAAGCCTTGGAAATGAAAATAAATAAGCTTTGCTAATACCTCACCTAAGGAGCAGAATATAAGCCCATCAGAGCTGGGAGATATATTTAGAGGTACTTCTTTGCTTCTTTATTAAGCAGTTACATAGTTATTTGACCTTCAGAAACTGAAACTTCAGGAAAGTGATTCCAGGTGGTTTGTAAACATTCTATTTTCAGAATGCTGTGAAGCAGTTTAACAAATAATAACTCTACTCGTAATTGGCTTTTTAAAATATTAATAAAATTAGATACATTCATTGAAAGTTTTTATCAAAATGTCTGAGTGGATCTTTTTTCACTTGATAAGTTCATAAATAATGTATCAAGCCCCTTCTGAATGCTTTGTTTTCTTGTTTCTTTAAAGAGCCTTTATGGTAAAAGAAGGGTATTTACAGAGTAGAAAAAAATTATATTGCACAGAATCCTATTTTATCTTTACATACTGCCTGCATTGAGGCCACTTCCTACCAGTTCCTTCACTCTGGTCACTTTCTTTGTGGGGCACAGACAGAAAAGTGTTTTCACCATTTTCCCCTAAAATACTTTGTCCTTCAATATAAAAATCAAAATCACTACAATTCTTCTCCCTCTGCACATATACTATAAACTGTTCTTAATGTGAAGATAATTGATTGACTTCTGCAGACTTAGTTTAGAGCTCTTGCATCATTTCCCTCCCATCCAAAAAATTAAAAATAAAAAGTACAACTCTCCTTTAATTGATGAGCTCTCCATGATTCAAAATGTATTTTCACCTCCTCCCCAAATTGTTTCCTGGTATATAAATGAAATCAGGCCCTCAAACACTTCTTTAGAAAATACCATTCTAGTAAACCTCTGTTAGCACCATGTATATTGCCACTTACCATCTGATTTAGCATGAAATTGCTGTTTCAGGTGGCACCTCTCACAGCTGCTTCCTTTAGAAAGGTATTTTCACTCTGAAATTAGATATGATCCTTTACAGAACTGCCTCTTTTCACCTACACTGCTTTTAATAAGAACTCTTTTAAAGGAGAAATTGTTTCCCCAATTTCAAAATTATCACCTGAGATCCAGAGTTTTAGAATGAGGACATATGGATGACCCTGTTGGACCACATTTTCCCGGCTCCATTACAGTTTGGTGTGGCTGTGTGACTGGGTCTTATGCAATAAATGTAAGCAGAAGTGATGTGGGCCCCTTCCAGATGGGCATGAAAATGTCCCACCTGTGCTCCCCATGTTGTCTGTCCCTTTGGGCAAGGCAAACACAGAAATCCCTTGTTGGAGATGACAGTACCTCCTTTGGCTTAGGGCCTTGAATGCATGGACGAGTGCTGCCCTTATGATCTATTCACCTGCCTGGTACTCCCTCTTAAGCGTTTTAATCCACTGTTTAAATGCGGCCGACCTACCTCAATGAATGCAGACAGCTACTGCAATCACCCAGACAGACATGGAGGTAGTTTGGCCAGGGCAGGAACAGTGAAGGATGTGAGAATCAGTCAGGATATGCCCTCAAGGTTCTGGCTGTGGTGGATAAATGTAGGTGTTATTTATTGAGATGGAAAACACTTTGTGGGGAGAAGATTTAGAGAGTTGGAATTTATACATATTGAGTTAGAAATAACTTTTAAACAAGCGGAGAGTTGAATTGAAAGATCGGTGAGTTTGTTATTCAGATGAGCAAGCAGGACTGCATAGAGAACTTTGGGAGTTATCAACCTGGATATGTTCAACTCCTATAAACATTTTTAAAATATGGGGATTCAATTTTAAAAATTACAGTTTTAAGTTTCCTGATTGTCAACATTAAATTTATACGAATTTCGTGGGCAGCAGTTATGACCCTCTGTGGTGATAGGAGAGTAAGTCTGGTCCCTATGCAAGTCCTGCCTGTCAGCCTTCTGCCTTCAGACAAGTTACCAACACTCCAACTTCAGTTTTCTTATTTGCGTGATGGGAAGGCTGTTAATGACATTGTAGGATTGTTCTGAGGATGAGAGAAGATGATGTATGTAAATCAGTGCAGTTGCTTGCAAAGAGTAAGCACTAAATAAACATTAGCTATTATTATTAGTAAAGAATACAGAGTACTTCATTCCCTCACACAGGACTGTTACTTTTGCCTACTATCTTTTATTGGTTAAAATCAATTTTTTCTTAACTCTCCTGGAAAAAGAAAAGAAACAGCTAAATAAAGTCGTCTTTTTTTGTCTTCATTTTCAGCCTGCCCAAAACAAGTACACACTGTACAGTAAAATGGAATTGAGCTACAGAGCAGACACGTCTAAGGAGCAGCATCTGCCCTGTGAATGAAGACTATAAAAGGCTACCAAATGTCCCTTCACATTTTTACGAGCGTTAGGGCACTACTAAACCTAGATGGAAAAATGTTTTTTGAGGCGCTCACATCAAGAACCGCACTGTCAATATCACAGAATATTTCCATTTTTTTACAAGATGGCTGTCAAAGCCTTCCTTTAGGAATGGCAGTGCTGCTTTAGCAGGAGGTATATTGTGTGTGTGTGTGTGTGTGTGTGTGTGTATACACACAAACTTACAGTTGCATAGTTTATTGTTGTTGTTGTTGTTGTTGTTGTTGTTTTACCAAAGATGATTTGGTAAAAAGCACTTTTTTTACTTTTGTAATTTTCATGATTTCAAGCACATTACTTTCAAAAAAGTAGTTTTAATGCCATGTAACCTATATATTACAGAATTCCCTCATTTTAAAAATATAATACAATGTTTTTCATAAGTATACAGAATTGTCAACTATCATCAAAATTCAGTTTTAGAACCTATCACCCTAGAAAGAATCCTGGTGCCCCTTTGCAACCAATCCCTGTTTCCGCTCCAACCCCAGACAAACACTAATTTGGTTGCTCTCTCCATAAATATGCCTTTTCTGGATATTTCATAACTATGGAATCGTAAAATAAGTAAAGTCTTTGTGTCTGGCTTGTTTCCTTTAGGACAGTGTTTTTGAGGTTGGTTCATGTATCAGTAGCCTGTCCCTTTCTAAAGCTGAATAATATTCCATTGTATGGTATAACATTTTGTTTATTCATTTATAATATTTATCATGTTAGACATTTGGACTGTTTTACTTTCTAACAATGTGAATAATACTCCTCTGCGCATTTGTGTAGAAGTCTTTGTGCAGACATATACTTTCATTTACCTTGGGTAGATACCTAGACTTGAATTGCTGAGTTGTCTGATAAATGTATGTTTAACCTTTTAAGAAACAGGAAGATCACTTTTAAGGACAAACACCTAGTAACTCTTCCTTCTTATTTATTCATTTAAAATGTTATCGAGCTTCTTCTAAAACCAGCACTGTACCAAGTACTAGATATAGACAACTCTTGATTGTCCACTGTAATGGGCATGAAATGTAATCTGGATGTTTCACATCACCTCATTATCCCTAAACCTAATGCTGGGCATTCTCTTAGTTGTCTTTAGCAGAAAGTCTGTGATCCTAATGGGCCTATTATCCCAAACATATGCCGAATGGCTGTATGATAGGTAGCTTCCAGGAAGCCAAAGGGGAAAGGCACAATGCAGCCCGAGAATGGAGGCAGGTGTAGACTGCCTGCATATCTTCCCAGGGTCCTGGCCATTTACTAAATTATAACATGTCTAAACTCAAACTACTGCTTTTTTCCCCTAAACTGTTTTACACTCCTATCTGTGAGTGGTACATTTATTTCTCTCACACTCACTCAGCTCCAAATGATTATCTTGCCTGGTTCCTCTTCACTTTCACTCTCCGTTAGCTTCCTATGGCCACTCTAACAAATGACCACAAACTTGACAGCCTGCAAATGACAAATTTATTCTCACAGTCCGAGAGGCCAAAAGTCTGAAATTGGCATCACCAGGTGAAAATCGAGATGCCAGTGAGGCCTCATTCCCTCCAAGGGTCTAGGGAAGAAACCATTCTTGCCTCTCCGCCTCTCCAAGCTTCTGTTGGCTGCCAGCAGTCCTTAGTTTCTGGCTGTATCACTACATTCTCTGCCCCTGGGGTCATGTGCCTTTTTCTCTTCTATTTGTATCGAACCTCTCTTTGCCTCCCTCTTTATTAGTATACATGTAATTGCATTTAGGGCCCACCCAGATATTCCATGATAGTCTCCCTATCTCAAGATCCTTAATTACATCTGGGAACTCATTTGTTCCCATTAAGGTAACAGTTACAGGTTCCAAGGATGTGGTGACCTTTGAGGGAGAGGGACATTATTCAACCTAACACAAGTTGCACATGCAATCAGTATGAAGCCATTCATTCATTTTATACTTCTTGAGCATATACTACATGTCAGATAGTGAATTAACATTGAAGACAAAATTGTAAGGAAAAATTCACACACGCAGTCCTTGCCTGCTTTGAGCTTACAACAAAATATCAATCAGATAAAACTTACCTGAGATACATGTTACAAGGGAGAAGTGCAAAGACAGAGTGATATGTAACATTTTTGTAAACATTACACGTTCATTTAAAAATGCTTTAAGCAATACAGAAAAGTACAAATGACATTTTTAAAAAACTCACTGCAGAAATCTAACACACATAATTGCCATTTTTGAAATTTCTTTCATTCTGTATATCAGTCTACTTGTTTGAAACTTACAGGCTATTTGGATGCTTTTAAGTAATTACTCTAATGATTTTAACATACAAATTTACCCTTATATTTACCTCTTTCTTTGCTGATTATTCCCTCTGGCACATTAGACCTTTCCTTCTGCCTGAAGAACACCCTTAAGGATTCCTTTTATTGCGAAACTGTTGGTGACCATTCATCTGAAAATATCTTTTATTTATCTATTGTTCTTTGGAGATTTTTTTTCTGAGTATACAGTTCTAGGTTGAGATTACATTCTCTCAGCTTCATTTTGCTATTGACAAGTCACATAATCAGGCTTCTTTCTCTGGTTACTTTAAAGATCTTGTCTTTGTCCTTGGTGTGCTGATTTTCACTATGCTGTATGTAGGAATGGATTTCTTGTTTAATCTTACTTGGGATTTGTTAGACACTAAAATCTTTAAACTGGTGCCTTTCATCACTTCTGGGAAAATATCCTATATTATGTCTACAAATGTTGCCTCTGCCTCCTCACCTTTTAGGCTTCTGTATCTTGATCTGTCTCTTAATATTTTTTATTTTTTTAACCTTTCTTTTGTATTTTTTTAAAGATTTTATTTATTTATCTTCAGAGGGGAAAGGAAGGAGAGATGGAGAGAAATATCAATGTATGGTTGCTTCCTGTGCATTCCCTGCTGGGAACTGCCCTGCAACCCAGGCATGTGCCCTGACTGGGAATCGAACCGTGATCTCTTGGTTCACAGGCCCGCGCTTAATCCACTAAGCTACACCAGCCAGGGCCTTTCTTTTGTATTTTCCACATCTTTTTACTCTATATACTGGATCCTAGCTAATTTCTTCAGGTCTGTCAGGTTTGAGTTCACTAATTCTTTATTTCAATCATTTTATGTTTTGATTGCTCAAACTTATTTTTGTTGCTTTTTCAAAACCATTTGGTCATTTTTAATAGTGCCTTGCTCTTCATATAATTTCTTGTTTCTGAAGATACTTCAGACAGACTATACTTATATTCCCTGTTCCATCATTCCAATATATGGAACCTTTGTAGGGTCTGCTGTCTTTTTTTCTCTTTGCTTATGGTGCCTTGTTTCCTGTGTGTCTTTTTTTATTTTGACTATGAGCCTGTATTTTTTGGAACTTTATCAAAGGTCATTGTTTAAGAATTGCCTGAGTTGTATCTGCATTTCTCCAGAGAAATGTGCATTTGTCTTTCTCAGAAGTCTACGGGAGCTTCCAACCCAGCACTACTTCAAACTAAATTCTCAGTTAAGGTTGCTTGTTTGTTAGACCACTCAGGTAGTTTGATGTCAGGTTTCGGACTTGTTTCAGGGCCAATGTGAAATTTAGAAACTGCATGAGAATTATGCTAATATGTAACAATTCCATAGATCTTCACAATATATGTCTGTCTCGTGAATTTTCGTCTGTGTCAGCCTTCTGGCTCCAGTCCTTACTGATGTAAACCTGGACTACTCTCATAGCCTTCCCCTCTCCGACCTCAGCGCCTTCATTTCTAGGGTAATATCTAGGGTTCATGTCTAGTTCATATCCAAACACAGTACCTTCTTCATGCCATTTTGCTCAGAGTCCTTCTGTGGCTTTCACTGTCCTACATCAGTGATCTCAATCTGGCTGCTTGTTGAAATAAGGAATTTTTTAAAAATTAAGAATGACTATCCCCCTAGTGCCAATTAAACCAGATTTTCTGAAGGTAGGGCCCTTTGGTCCATTTTTTAAGCGTCCCAGTCAAATCTAATGTGTGGCTGGGACTGAAAACTACTAATCTGCAAGAAAAAAATTTGAAACAATTGCCTTCATCTATCAATTTTAACACCTCGTAAGACAGCGGTGCTCAACAGTGGCTGCACATTAGAAAGTATCTCAGTGCAAGCTCTACCCTGAGGGGTTCTGATTTTGTGGATCTGAGGTGGAGCCCAGGTGTTGGTGTTCTTGATAGTTCCCTTAAGATTTGCATCACACAGGATCAAGAACCACTGCTCTAGGATCATAAAGTCACAGACTTACAGGGACCAGGCTGGTCGCTTGAATGAGTGAAAAGGCTAGCCTGGGAACTGTGGTAACTAACCTCCACCGGGGCAGGCAGCCTGTTCAGCTCTTACTGACTATAAAACATGGCCATCACTTTGCATTTTTGACTCTACAGCACAGCCCTTCTCACTTTCTAGAACTTGAAAAATAAACAAATATACATATCTGTGTCTCTCAGTGTGTGTGTCGAGCAGTTGGAGAGTATGCTTACTTTGCTTTTTTCCCAACTCATACGTTTGTCTCTGTTCTGTTCCCCACCTGCAGTGCCATCCTTTGCCCTCCATGTTTGTCTAAACCATCGCCGTTCTCTAAGGCCAGTTCTTGCCTTCTCAGACATGACAACGGAGAACTGGTCAGGAGAGGACATGGTGTTTGAGAGGGGCACTTACCTGTCACGTCCCTTTCTGTCTTACATAAATTTCTCTCCTTGGGGCTCTATTTATCTTGCATACATTTCTTTGGTATTTAAATAAAACAAAGTTTTACATGGTTAAACTTATTTTTTAGCTTTATAATTACCACCAAATAAGCAGTTCTATGAATGGATACTTCTTACATTAAGGAATCAAAATATTAAGAATTCTTTATATAATATATTAAGTGCATATTAGGAACTAGGGAGTCTTAACATGTGGATTACTTGGATAGGTAAGGATTAAAAAGCACTACAACCAAATAGGACGTGATTATAGTAGATGAAATGAATAGAAACTATGGAAGACTGAAACAAAATGTCTCACAATCTGACTTGGGCCAGGGAAAGATGAGTCAGTAGGAATGTCTTAAGTAAAATTACAGTGACAATAGGACACATTCATTTCTTAACCTAAAATGTTTATTAGAAGGCATTTATTTTAAAATGTATTAGAATAATCTTGCCCTTTTTAAACTTGTAGTTTAGCATACAAGCCATGTTAAATGAACATGAATTGTAGTATCAAGTACAAGGACTCCAAGATATAACACTTTACTCATTCATTTGTTCACACATTGATCACATATTTACAATTTTACATGAGGCAAGGCAATCGGCCACCCCACTGCCCACGTGTGCCAGATTGTATGTGATGTCAAGCACAAGTTGCAGCTGGACTGCTTGCATTGAATGCCACATCTGTCCCTTACCACTGAGTCAGCTGGGCAACGTGGGCAAGTTGCTTAACTTTGCCAAGCTTCAGTTTCCTTGTCTATAGATTAAGTTGAAGAATGGCAGGTACATACCACAGAGAGTTGTGAGAATGAAGTGATTGAATCCATCCCCAGTGATCCTTGGAAGCACTATATAAGTTTTTGACATTATTATTAATCTTTGTTTCTCTATAACTGAACTCATTTACCTCGGGATTCTCAGTGAGTTCACAGTAATTCACTAAATTTTAAGTCCCTCCTTTTTACCCTATGAGTAACACTTAAGTTCTAAGGATGCTTTGGAGCATCAGGAGAGATGGCTTGTTCTCAGTTGACCCATGGCCATACTGGCATCCTCCGAAAAGAATATTGTCCTGTCTAGTTCTTAGTGATCACCTCACAGAGCTGGCATCTACTGCGGTGAGTTCCCATCTGTTGACACACTTCGTTGTTCACGCCACTGTGCACTGCAGGGACCCCTCGGCGTGATGGAATCCCACCAGCACGCTGCCTCTGTCAAGTAGCTTCATCTCACTCAGGGCCTTTGGAAACTTCGTCGCTCTCCCATGCTGCTTTTTAACCTCAGAAAACTCAGCAAACTTGCTTTCAGTCCTCCCAACATAAGTGATTTATTTTCTCAGTGGATCTCAACCCTACTGGCCACAGTAGCCCCTGCAAAACTGCTGCTCCCTGGGTTCTAGAAGAAAAAGTAAAAGACCCGGGTCATTCTGCCATCTAACTGTCTCTACGGCCCTGTTTCTCCTAATTCTCAGCCTTGGACATCTTCTCATGAGTATCTCTGGCCTCTCTAACTTGCCTCCCTCAGCCCACAGATTTTTTTTTTCTTTTTATTCCAGCGGTTGATGGGTAGGGGAAAGGAAGGTTGTAAGTAGGGAGTGTGTTGAGAAAAGCCTACTTAGTATTATTCTCCAAAACTGTTTAGACCTCAGCATCAGAATATTAATGTAAAATCAAGAATTAATTATTTGTTTTGCCTTCTTTTTGCATTCCTGTTTAATAACCTTACCTTAAGCACAGAGAGTGTAGCATATCCTTGCTCCCAATGCCAGGGAAGGGGGCCACAGTGGGGAGGAGTGGATTTGCAAAGTAAGAAATGCCAAGGGAGGAAGTCCATTAAGTACACTGATTAATACTTCAAATATTATCCTTCTACACATGTATTGATAGGGCTTCTTTTGAGACCCCTGCCTCAGAGAACTCCCAGATAATTGCAGTACAACATAATAAGTGAAAGCCCAAAAGAGGAAGCAACTCATTCTGCTTGGAAAAGTGAGGCAAGGCTTCACTGAGGAAGTGAGGATAATTGAAAGAGGGATCCCATCAGACACATGACTTCTTAGTTCCTAAGCCGCACAAGTTGCAAGAAAGATCACCGAACTAAACCAAGTGTGCACCTGTACTCTGGGAGCCCAGGGAGAGTCCGCCAGAATTGGCAAGAGTGTTTCCCTTCATGACCCAAAAATTGAGGCCAAGGGTCTGGTGGACATGCTCCCTTGTGTGTTGGAGCGAAGTTGCGGGTGGCAGCTTGATGTCCCCAGCCCTGAGTGAGATCGTAGAAAGCTCTGGTTTTCTCTTGTGCCAGAGCACAGACCTCCTGACCCACCCGGAGGCCACCTTAAAGGCACCTGTTGCAGACTCAATTCTTCCTTTAAGAGCCAGCCTCCAGGAAATGTGAAATGGGTGAAGTTTCTCCATGGAAGGCACTGCCCTTCTCAGTTTTACGTACTATTTACCGGTAATACCTTCCCGCTAGCACAAGCCTTTCAGCTCTTGCCCAGGCACCCAGAACTTCCTTTTGTTTGATATTTCACACAGTTCTCACCCTCCCTGTACAGTCTCCATATTTCAAAGTCTTGTCCTTTTGACAGTCCTACTTTAACCATGTGAATTTACATTCTTAGTGGTGTTTCAATAGTTTGATCCCAAAAGAATACAAGATACACATGAGTAGACACACATGCTTTTAAATTAAATCGCACTACCATATCAAGTCTTGCTAATAACTAATGTCTTATCTCCCCTAGGGTATTTACATTTTAAAAAGGTGTCTTGTTTACCTGCTTTTCCAAAATGCAACCCAAAACAGGAATTTTTACTTGCTCATCTAACCATCAGTCCATCAAATAATATTTAGTACATACGTACTATGACCAAAGTACCTTGCTTAAAATTGTACTGCTAAGATGTATAAAAGGCTTCAGCCTTAAGGAACTTCGGGTGTTAATAGCCATAGAAGAGGTCTGGGGGCAATGGACTTTCCATCTTATCTCTCAGATCATATAGCACAGGGGGAACAGTCTGACTAGAGAAATCTGAATAAAACTTGGACTCCTTGAGGGTTGGGTCTTCTGCTGTTATCAATCCTATCTGCGTCCCAGTGCTACACGAACAAGTTCTGGCTGGCACACAGGGGCACCCAGTTCCCCTTTAGAATAAATTTCTAACATTAGACAAAGATACTTCTGTCCTAAGGCAGAAGTATCTTATCAGATACTTCTGATAAGAGAATTTGTGGTTTTCCTGATTTTTTTGTATGTTAATTAATACACTGTTAAAAATAGGGCCAATTAAATGGACCCAACCACAATGTTTTGTTGTATATTATTTCAAATGTAAAACTCATCTACCTAGCATCTTTCCTCGAGGTAATTAACATTGAAGTAAAGACCCCTATATAATCTCTCCTCAAGCATTGTATTTTGTGAATCCAGTTTACAGATGGAAACACTCAATAAGAGGCATGTATTATCAATCTGTCCTATAAATGCAATAAAGATATTAAACCACTAATTTCCTTCTTGGATTTAAATGCTTGAAATTGTACCCCATTTTAATATTTCCAAATCTGGAATATCCTAATATATAAAGTAACTTTTAAGTTTAAATAACTGTCAAAAGTATTAAAAGTATAGGAATATAATACAAAATTAAAATATTCAAGAAAGTACACCAAAAAATCAAATAATAATTCTTTACTTCTACTTGTCTAATACATGCTGCTCTCTAGAATACATATGGACTTTTTCCTAATGAAAATAGTGTCACAAATGAATATACACACAATACTGAATCTTTGGGTAAGTTCTCATTTAGAAAGTATGATGTAGATTCCATTTTTTTAAATAAAAAATATTGCCTTGAAATTTGAATCTAAAGCAAAAGAAGCAGGTTTTTTTTTTTTTAATGTTTACCTTTTGTAAAAGGTTACCTTTGTTTTAGGATGTTTATGGGAAATTCAGCATTCAGTGCCATTCTAATTTGTGAAAATTAATGAATTACAGAGTCAGAAAAAAATGGTTTCATGTGCACCAGTCAATGTACTTCTGTAATCCTCCTAGACATGATGTTTATCAAATGGACTACTTCTTGCAAAAATGCCTTCTGTCTGATCTCTTACCTAGCACTTTATTCTGTGCTTCCCAAGACTGACCCAGGAACAGGGAATCAGCGTCACCAGCACACAAACCTGGCTGAGGTTTTGCAATTGAGGGATTTTTGGCCTCACACATGGGCACACTCTTCGCCTTGGAGAAGTCCCTCTGCCCGCCCCCTCTGAGAATCCCCGTGCTGCTGTCACCTGTACCCCTGTTTGAACTTCATCATTTGGGGGAGCTTTCCACCTGTTGTGTGGTTCGTGGCTTTTGATATCTTTGTTGTGGAAGATTATGTTTGTGCTCTGTTTCTAGAACTCCTGTTGCTTTTGGATAATTTCCAAGAGGAGAAAGGGAGAAAGGACAATTTACTCCCCCAACTTCAGTTGTAATTATCATAAAAAGGTGATTTGGTGTGATGTTATATTAGTTCTGTGAAGAAAAGGTGAATATCTGAACTCTATCAAGAAAGGA
This sequence comes from Trachops cirrhosus, assembly GCA_028533065.1. Lineage (NCBI taxonomy): Eukaryota > Metazoa > Chordata > Mammalia > Chiroptera > Phyllostomidae > Trachops > Trachops cirrhosus. The sequence continues at coordinate 69,594,760 of CM052541.1, forward strand.
ATGGCACATTTGGGTGACAATGAGGAGATGGTGAAGGGACTGATTATGGATGTGAAGGTGACTGGGCTAACTGTGGCATTTGACAGCATTAAGACTAGAATGCTCAGAAGAAAAATTCAATTACAGATGTGCCTTTACACATAAACACATTTTACTTCAAACCACATTTGTAACTCTGCTGTGAAAAATAACTGCCATATATTGAGTTCTTACTATGTTATTTGCATATGTATAGTTGCCACTTTAGATGCCTTTATTTACAATTGTCAAGGTAAACATTAGACACTAAACAATGGCACATTCTGCTTACTATAACTGATTGTAAAGTATAGCAAACTTTTTTTTTTTGTCCAATTATGGTGACTGTTAAACTCAGTATGATAATCTTAAATTCCCATTTCTATAAATGAAAAAGAAAACAATGATTGTAATAATTATTATAACAATAGTAACGCCATCCTTTATTATATATTTTCTGTTTGCCAAACACTACAAATTGTTTCATATTCATCATCTCACTTAATCCCCTTAACAGCTCTTTGAACTGAGTGTTATTAGCCAGATTGTTACTGATGAGGAAATTAAATCTCCGACTGGTTTGGTAGTTTGCCCTGGATTACAGTTACAAAATATCAGAACTAGGATTTTAATCTTTTTTTTACTAGGGTGTATTGACCATGTAAGCTGTTTTCCTTCATATATTCTGATAACTCTCACCTTCAGAACTACAATCGTAAATGGATTGATTGTTATTAGCATTCAATAAGCTTTTCTTTTGGGGGGTTTACAGACATTTCTAAAGGAAAGTAATTAATCAAAATAATCTCTTACCAATTACATTGTCTAATACAGTTGACTCTTTTGTTATTCACCCTTTACCAGAAATAAATTATTCTGATACCTACTGGCAGTAAGCATATTTAATTAATTAAGACTTTGGTTCATGAGTCTTCTCATTCTGGAGAACCTTTTCTTCAGTGATATAGTAAATTTATAGCATGTGATGTTAATACAATATTCAAAATCTTTTATTCTTTTCCATATGAATAGTCTACCTTTGGTAACTAGTATGAGTAGATCTTAATAACTTTAAATAATAAGCAAGGAAAGACTGTAGTAACAAGATTTGGGACTGAATTTTTTTGTGCACATTATGTGAAAAGGATTAAGTAGAATAATACAGATTTACTCCATTTATAAGAATGTAGTCGAAAAGAAGAAATACATAATTAATGCTGTTTATAAAATGAAAAAATGCAACATATGTAACAAGAAGAACACATCCTTTTGCACAGGTCTTTGTAGAACAGACACTCCATATTGTGCTCCTCCTTTTCCGCAGTCATCGCCATGACAATCTGGTACGTGCAGCAGTTGCTGCTGACTAAGGGAGGCTGTCTCTTCTAGGAGATCTCTGCGTCAGCCAGAAAACACGGCAGTCTCACTTGGGTCTAGAAACGAGACATAATATGTAAACTGGACAGAATTTTTAGCATTTTTCTTCCATTGGTGAGATTTCTTATGAATCGCTCTGGCCATTTCTATTTTTAACATTTTTAAATCAAAAGGAAATTTTGGAATGGATTTTCCTTCTTCAAATTATGGTTCTTTCCCACATGATTGAAGTCCTTGTCATTTCTAGATGTGACAAAATGTGCACAACTGAATATGAAAACCTGTTATTAAGAACTGAAATCCATTTCAATGAAAGGCATCTAATAATCCAGGCCATGGCTAATTCTCCATTAAAAAAAAAAACCATGATACTTCATGTCATTTCATACACGTATCCTACTGGAGTTTTAAATATCTAACTGTCTCTACGGGGCCATGCCAGAACCATCATTCATTCATTCCACAGTCATACTTTGAGTATCCACCAACTTCTGGAGTCAAAAGATTTCTCTGATATTGTGGAGCTTTCTGTATAATCATATGGGGACAACATACAAATAAATATGAAGCAATGTAAAAGAGCATATTTATGACATCATCAGTAGCTTATGAACATTAGTGCAGAAGTGATTCGGAGTGAGATAGGATATCACAGGGGTGATTACCGGTCACCATAACTTCAAAGTCAGTGACGGAGATAATGGGCGAGGAGTGGCAGAGAGGCAAGGAGGATGAGTTCCAGCTTCCACAATTGTAGGCTCAAGAGCTGCGGATTGAAAACAGTGGAGAGAAAAGCAGAGGATGAAAATGAATGTGAGTATCAACACTCATTTGGGGGACAAGTGGGGGCAAATGATTGATAAAAATGCATATTTGAATGTTGGATTGGCCAGCTTAATTTCAGGGTTTTTTTTAATTTTTTTGAATTATTATTTTTTTTTTAAATTTCAGTTTAATGGTTCCTAGTTAGTGACATTTCAGAGAAGAGATATGTAAAGAAAATCATGTTAAGAGGATGATGTAACAGTTTCTTGGAAGCTGAATTGGCAGAGGAGAGTGAAGCTCAGTGGTGGTGTCAGATATAAAGTGATAACATTGAACTATGAAAATGGAGATTATCAAGCAAATCTTCAACTATTTGCATAGGAAGAAATGGCAAGGTTGGTAATGAGTTGATTGACAGGACAAATTTGGAAGGAATCTCCATGTTCAGAAACGTGTATGTCAGGCTTGGGATCCTGGAATACCGGGAGAATAAGGACATGTGAGCACTAGAGAGGAGCATGGCCAGTAGTGCTGTGCTGGATGAGGCAGCAGGTTAGTCTTTAAGTCCAAGATTGTAGATGAGTTGTCATCAAAATATATATATATATCCATCTGGTTATATAAAGAGCAAAATAATAATTGACAGTAGGAGGGGATAAAAAAGTAGATTCACAGGAAGTGATGTAGGTTTAGAGTCAACTCAATTTAATAACTTTTTAAACTCTGTGAAGGTCTTCATTGTAGACATGGGGAATATGGGGCAAGCAAAGGCATGAGCTCTGTCCCTTGCAAATTACAGCAGAAATGAGTATGTAAAATTTTGAAAGTAAGATAGTTCCAAAAGGAAGGTGAACACTGCAGGAAGGGGGAAGAGAGCCTCAAATAGAGATTTGGAGTGGCTACATTTGCAAAATAAAAGTAAAAATAAGAATATATTAAGACTTCCACAAAAGAGAAATTTTAATATTATAAAGAGAACTTGGTGTCACTTTTAGTATTATTTGAAACATCAAAAATAAGAAACAGGACTTCCAGTCAAGATGGAGGCATAGGTAGACACACTGTGCCTCCTCGCACAACCAAGATAGGGACAACAACAATTTAGAAACAGAATAACAACCAGAACTGACAGGAAATTGAACTGTATGGAAGTCAGACAACCAAGGAGTTAAAATAGACACTTCTATCCAGACCGGTAGGAGGGGCGGAGTCGGGCATCCAGGCAGAGAGGGGTTGAGCGGCACAAAGAGCCTTGGGACTGGCGCAGACCACAGCGGGCAGACCATGGGTG
>CM052541.1:69598710-69608710 GCA_028533065.1 Trachops cirrhosus
CACCCATGGTCTGCCCGCTGTGGTCTGCGCCAGTCCCAAGGCTCTTTGTGCCGCTCAACCCCTCTCTGCCTGGATGCCCGACTCCGCCCCTCCTACCGGTCTGGATAGAAGTGTCTATTTTAACTCCTTGGTTGTCTGACTTCCATACAGTTCAATTTTCTGTCAGTTCTGGTTGTTATTCTGTTTCTATATTGTTGTTGTCCCTATCTTGGCTGTGCAAGGAGGCACAGCGTTGTCTACCTATGCCTCCATCTTGGCCAGAAGTCCTCACTTTCTAATCTTAGAATTATGTGTAATTTTTTATCTCATTCCCCTACGCACATACACACGCACATGCACACACACACTGGGACGTCGGTGCTTCACAGGGTCATGTCTGTCTTGTTCTTTGCTATACCCCAAAGCCAAGTGCAGTCCTGGCACAATTCTGGAGCTCAGTGACTATTTGTTGGATAAATGGGTAAAAATAATGTAAACTCCCTGCCCTCAAGCAATTTAGTCTTGTTGAAGAGGGAACACTTCAACAAGGGAAGAGGGAAACAGAGAGTGAAATGCAAAATAATATAATTATATATCAGTACTGACATATATTGTTTTATGTGGAATATTAATTGAATGGCCAAACGATTAGGATATTCCAAAAGCAGAAACAACACGGGCAAAGTATATGGAAGCAAACATTTTAGATATTGTGTTTAAATAAGAGAACAATTTCAGAGATTAATGCTGTGAGGTCACTAATCTAAGTAGACTAAGAGATTCAGTATGCAGACCTGAATAAACAAGTAATATGTACCTTACAAAGGTACGATAGGGCCAAAATATGGAGGATCTCGATAACCAAAGTAGATTAGGTAAAGGTAAAAAATAAGGAGCCCAGATCTGGCACAGGGAAAAATTTGATGAAACTGTATTTTAGGCAAGTTTATTGTGCATTGGTATGTAGACAGAACCGCAGGAAGACTCCACTGTGGTCATCCAATGTGATGCTCTGAGGTTGTGACTGAGAGATTAGTGAGGGTGCTGTGTGAGAGAGAGATGCTCAAGGCAACACAGAAAAGAATTTGATGGTGGATGGCTGTAAAGAAAGAAGGAAGGAAAAATCAGTTCATTTGCAAAACCGCTGAGTTTGGTTGTGTTTGTGCCACTTCAAGGTGTTGATGCCTGAACTGAAAGGCGGCCACAGGACGGCCCCACAGAAGGCTTCGGAGGCAGCTTTACTGTTGAGTGGTTTTAGGCCACCACTGCAAACAAGACTAGGATTTCATTCAAAGGGCCATGTTCTTGGGATCACAGTCTCCCCTACCACACATTCACATTGTGCTGTTTAGGGCAGTATGAAGGGTTGAAAGTCAGGTGGGGAGCAGTTAGGGGCCCAAGTGCTGTGTGCTTAATAATTACAAGCCCAATCTTACTGTAGTACTCACGTTGGCTTCACTTCAGCACGCACTTACTGAACATCGTGGAAGGGAGAGTCCGTGGCAGACAGGACTCAGTCTCCACCCTCAGGGATGTCTGCCTTGGGGAGACACATGTATAATGAACGGGTACCTAGGATGCTGTGAAATACTTATGGCATGCTGCGGAAGCCCACAGGAAGGGGAATCGTGTTATCTACACACACGCTTATGCCTCCTAGCCTCACTGGGGCTCCTTTCTGCCCTAGCCTGTGGTCCATCTGTGCCATTTCAAATGTGAATTGACTCCCTTTATTAGTACACCTCTTCCCCCTGCACCATAGGAGGAGCCCAAGTTGTTGTATGGATGAGTGAACCTAATAACTTTCAAGGTTGTGCTCCTAGAAGCCACCTTGCCAGGCTTTCCTCCAGAGGCTTCCTTACAGGCCATCCTTTGTAACTGTAACTTCTGCCCTTCTTGTCACCAGGCTGGTTCATTTCACAAACACTTACTATATTCCAGGTGTTGTTCTAAGCATTGTTCTCCATTTTTCTCAAATGGAGAAATTGAGGCACAGAGAAATTAAGTTAGGGAATACTTTAACCACTGTTTTATGCTACCTTTCCATGTTGTTGTTTCCTGACACACAGTTCTCTAAGTTAAAACATTTTTTTCCCTAAGTCACCACCCAGCACTTCTCAAACCAGGTTACCCAGCCAGCATACACTTCTTTGCCTGCTGTCTTCTAGGTGCTACATTAGCTAATCTGAAACCCATTTCGTGAAACTAACTTACATACTGCTCCAGTATGGAGCATATTCGCCAAAAGAATTTCTCTCCACGCTGCTAATGCTTGTAAGGCAGTAGTTTCCTTGTAAATACTTGTTACAATGATTAGTATGCTATGAATTGCTCCTTTTTATTGAAAGTTTGTTTCTTATTTAGTCCTTTGTTAGGTTATTTTATGTAATGCTCTGGACAATCCCAATGGAGTGGATATTATTTTCCCATCTGTTAGCTTTTCTAGAAACTGAGATTCTGAATGCTTAAGTCCCATTAATTGCATTGCTTAGGTGATTCAGACTTTTCTCCTTCACATACAAGCACACAAGTATTAAAAAACCAAGAAGTATATGACGGCAAGACCACTAATTACTCTTCTATTCCTTTCTAATTGAGGTATGACTTACATGTAACATTGTACAAGTTGCAGGTGTACAGTGGGTCAGTGTGACACATGCACCTGTCACCATATGACTTTTACCACACAGCTGGGGCTCAGACCTCTGTCACATCGTGTCTTTTCTTTGTGGCAAGAACATTAAAGATCTATTCTCTCAGAAATTTTGAAATCCATAATGCAGTATTGTTGACTAATCACTATTAGATCTCCAGAATTTATTCTTCTAGTTGCAAGTTTGCACATTGAGACTCTTTATCCAACAGATAAGATAAAGATAAAGTTCTTCCTTCTCCACAGAACTCTCAGCGAAGCCAGTGCTTATCTGAGTGATGGCATTAGTGCCAGTGAGTGGTCGTGCCCTTCCTGGTGAGGCAAACAATCTCTATTAATTTTTTTTGAAAAATGCTAAAACTTATAATAGAGTACCTTTGTAGAGTCTCCATACTGTTAATTACTTTCAAGTACGTTTTAAGTATTTTTAAATTATGTTGTGACGTCTTTGTAGTCCTTTTTTGAAGAATGACATACATTAAGAATATTGATTCTAGTTTTCATCTACATAGTCCATAGTTCTTTGGTATCATTCTTTCACTTTACAAAAGAGGAGAGAGATCTAGGAGAGTAACTATTCCGGGATCTCACAGCTGGGCACAGTGTAGGACAAGGGCAGAAGATGGTGGTAGGTTAGGAGGAGAACCCGGGAGTCGGTCTCCTCGTCCCTCCTTATTCCTATATGTGTTTATTAATTGTTTTTAAATATCTGCTTTGTGTTAAGCACTGAGCTGGACATTTAGGTTGAAATGGTGAATAAAGCTGGCATGTTCTGTGATGTTTGCAACTTACAGTCCCACTCCAGTGCTTTATTCATCACTTACTAGAACACTCCTTTAAAACGTTAGAAGTGACATTTATTGAACACTTAACATGTGCCAGGTACTGTTCTAAGCCCTTTATGCTTTACATCACTTACTCTTCACAGCAGCTCTGAGAATTAGGTGCTATTGTGATTACCATTTACAGCTGAGAAAACTAAGGCACAAGAAGGTTAAGTCACTTGCCTGAAATCACCCATCCATCCAGTTCTGCAGCCTCTGTGCAGACCTTGTCAGTCCGCCTCCAGTGCCATCACTCAACCTATACTCTGTGTATCAGTCTACAAAGTCACCCATGTTTGACAAGCAAGAAAACAGGAGGTGATATGGTAGGGAATTCCTGGCCACTCGTGTGAAATCACTTTCAGCGGAAAGTTTAAAAACACACACACACACATAAAACTTCAAATTCATTTCCTAACCATCTTTTTCTTTAAATATTAAAGTGAACTCCCTCTTTTATTTTCCATCTGGAATCATCACAAAAAAAGGTGTCAAAACAATATGAAGTGCAAAGTTATCCCAAATAATTCTTGGCATATATTTACTGTTCAGTAAATGTTATTTGAATGGATGAAAGAATGAGATTAGAGTAATAGAATAATATAATTTATATAACATATCAGGTATATAGAAATCTACAATGAAACAATTTGCAAATGCTAAAGTTAGTGAATGAAACTAGAGAACCCTGAGACTCAAAGAAGTTCTAAGTGATTTTATATCGCATTTCCTGTTTTAATACAGATGACCTTGATTCAACATAAATCTGTTTTTCAGTATTTTTCTCATCTGTAAGCTCTTTCATCAGTCAGAATAAGCTAATTGTGTAACAGGTAACCTTAATATCTCAGTGGCTTAAAACATGTAAGATTTATTTCTTATTCAGGCTGTATGTTTATTGCAGGTGAGCAGTAGTAGTGTGCTCTCATGGCCACTCAAGCGACTTAAGGCTTCAGAGGGAGTCCAGCTAGTACCATCTCAAACATCACCAGTCCCCAAGCCAGATGGAAGAGAAAGCTCAGAATCTATTCAGTGCTCTGGCCTAAAAGTAACGTAGGGCTCCACTCAACTCATTGGCCAGAACTTGCTGCAAGGCACTGCCCAACCATAAGGGGGGCCAGGAAATTCAACCCCGCTTTGAGCCCACAATTGGCAGAGCAGAAATATTTGGTCAGCTGCACTATTGACCACAATAGTTCTTCAATATGCATCATGATCTGTGGCTCATTAGAGAGAAAAAACAAGCTTATCTGAGATGTCTGCCTTAGTCTGGGGGAGTCTCTCCTGACTGAGTAAAGAACTCTTAACAAATTTTAAAGTATGGCCCACAGTCTTCTTGCTAGAGACTACCTAGCTGGTGCCTGAGACATATCTAGCAACTGAATCCCATAAGACAGAGCAGATACGAAGTCAAGTTGGTCACTGTGGGAATGGAGTTAATTATCACTTACTGGTGATATGGCATTTTGGACAGCTCTGGTGTCAATCAGGAGTGGTTTTGTCCTCCACCCCCAGGGGACATTTGGCAATACCCAGAGACATTTTCGTTGTTACAACTGTTGCGGGGAGCATGTCGCTGGCATCTAGTGGGTGAGGCCAGGCATGCTTCTAACCATCTCACAGTGTGCAGGCCGGCTCCCACAACAACGACAAGAAAACCACCCAACCTACAATGTCAGCAGTGCCAAGACTGAGAAATTTTGATTTACAGGAACTGAAGTCAGAAGAGCAGGTTTGGAACTGGGTCCTGTAGCTTTCTTGGTTAACCTCAGTCAGTCCATCTGTGCAATACAGAGGAGGCGGTGGGAAGGAGGGATAATGAAACTACCTTCCTTGTCCACCTCAGTGAGTTAATGAGGATTTCTGCACAATTAGATAATCTGGGGGGAAAGCACTTTCTAAACTACTATGCAGATTCTGTTGTAAGACTCATGTACTTCCCCCCAAGTTTGTATATGGACTGAGTCTTTAATGCATCTTGGATCCAAAGAAGACATTAACGATGCTAAAGTTCATTCTTGCCATTACTTAAATTACTTTAAATACAGAAAATTGAAAGGTCACTCTGCTACATAAAGCATCCATCAGACTCCATATTACAAATGAGCCAAAAGCCAAGAAGCTCCTCAGTGCAAATATTTGAGTTTTGGCCAGTTCTCATGATGAGGTCACATTGTTAGCCCTTGAGAAGGCTTAAAAAAAAAAAGCAAATGCTTAGGATATCAAATCAATGGAATGTGTTTGTATACTTAATAATTTCCCGCCAATGATAATTCTAAACAAAATATTTTTTTCCTGTGAAGAGCCAAAACCTTACATCAGGGTCGTTCTTTCCCATTCTTTCCTGCAGCCACGGCAGGAGGAGTATTGAGCTCTAGGCATTAAAATGTGGAAGAGGGTGGCAGAAGGGTTGCAAGGAAAGGAAAAAGCCTGAACGATAGTTTTGGCAGACAGAAGTCCTTCTGGTTCACCTTTAATTTGAGGTTAAAAACAGTATGTGGAAGGCTTCTGGTTAGTATCTGGCATGACAATGGTCATTACTGTGAACTTGGTATACTCCTGATCCTTGGCTCCGGAGTCAAATGTTGGATAATTATACAACATTTTCCTCCCCTCCCATCTCCCATTCCACTCAGCTCCCAGCCACAATCTCATTTTTAGCAGAGCAGCTACATTTATGGGAAATAACAGGAAGGTTCTAGGAACCCAAGTAACTTATAAAGGTATACACTTTTGCTACAAAGGGAGCCCAGCAGAAGGAAAGTTATTAATACATCGATCAGTGTTGAATTAGAAGATGATTATATATGTGATGAAATAAATGTGCCCATAAGATTGAATAAACTTATTTACTGTAAACCTTGCCATTCCCCAAACCAATTCGATTTCCTTTTCTTTTTTTTTTTTAATTTATTGCTATCTACTCCTTCCCCTAACAGAAGGACTTAAGTACTTGCCGAGTTCCTATTGCAGTCTCACACCACATTGCAGATGCCAACAGGAGAAGTCCACGATTCCTTCTCTCTAGAAGCTTACTGTCTGGGAAGCAAAAAATATATTTGTAATTACACTTCATTATACTATACCCTTGTTTATATTGTAACATTTTCAAATAATTTTGAATACAGTATGTTATAACTCTTACAAAAATCTCTTGACTAGATAAGTATTAACATCTATCATTTATAGCTAATGAAATTATCTATATTGGCCCCAGTCAGGTAGCATGAATCTGAGATAGATTCTCAGTAGACAGAGCCAATTTCACATTATTCTTAGAAATCAGCATGTGTTACTGTCCTAAGAATATGATAGAGGAAGTCAGTTCCCCAAGAATCTGATTTAAAACTGAAGTCTTCTATCTCCTAGTCCTTTGGTGGGGAAAACAAAAATATGATGGGAAAAGTAAGGACAATTCAAATAAATGTAGGTATAGCCTGGGCTGGTGTAGCTCAGTGGATTGAGCACAGGTCTGTGAACCAAAGGGTTGCCAGTTCAATTCCCAGTCAGGGCACATGCCTGGGCTCCAGGCCAGGTCCCCAGAGGGACAACCACATATTGATGTTTCTCTTTCTCTCTTTCTCTTTCCCTCTCTCTAAAAATAAATAAAATCTTTATTAAAAAAGAACAAATAAATGTAGATATACATACTCCTGATAGGAAAGAATAAATACTATAATTAAAATGACAATATCCCTTAAAGTACTTGATGAATTTAACAATTTTCCAGTTAAGATACAGAATATTACTTTATATCTACACACAGTAGTACTAAAATTCATACTAAATAAATACATAAATGGGCAGAATAGCAAAGAACTCACCAACAAAGGACTAATGAAGGAAAACATGTCCTACAAGAATCAGAACATGTATAAAGTGATAAATTTTAAAAGAGTACCTTACAGAATAAAAAACATGAAAGTAGAAAAATGGACAAAAATAGAGAATTCAGAAATAGTCCCAACTTGTATATGAATTAAAAATTCAACAAAGTTAGGATAAAATTCCATATACTTATTTCAGCTCTAAAATGTAATAATTATAGTGAAAACAAGAAATTAAATAAAATAAGCTCTATGAAATAAAGACAACAAAACAAAAATTCATATAAGAAAATTAAGTATAGATTTTAAATGTATATTATAGAAAAAAGATTACAAAATTACCAACATACTATAAGTATGATAAGTTACTGAACTCTCGTTCTGTGCCAAGCGCCAAGGTAGGCCTTTTGCTCTGGCATCTCATTGTAAATCACAGCAGCCCCCTCAGTAGGGGCAATTACTATCCCCTATGTATGGGTGAAGACACTAAGGCTTAAGTTCAATACCTCGCCCCATATCGTACAGCAAATACATAATAGGGATGATTATACCTGAAGAAATAATACCAAATTTTAGGGGGGAAATCTTTCATTTCCCTAGTAATGAAATAAGTGTAAATGCAAAATATTTGTGGAAGAGCAGCTGCATCGTCCAAAGCAATAAAAGTAAAGGCATACCCTCAGACTGGCCAGCTTACGGGGAAGCACTGAGCGGATGGTGGTGGCAATGTGGAGTGTTTGTCCTGAGCCGTGTAAGGGGCCATACCTTGTGTTTGACTCAGCACTTTTACGTCAGCCAGTGGAACCCACGGAAGTAATTCCCATGACTCGTTCTAGTTTCGGCTGCCTCCTTCCCCAGTCACTAGCCTCACCTTCTGGGGCCGTGAATCCTGCAACAGGTTCAGATTGGTCTCCAGGCCTTTGGACACTGATATTCAGTTCATCCACTTACTGTTGCCACTCTTCTTTCTGAACCCAGACCACCCAAGAAGAGAATTCCAGTAGTATAACAATACTAATAAGACTGTGTCTCAGAGATTTTCTGCAGGATGAACTTAAATTTCCTTTGTAGCAAATGAGGTTCTTCGAACTACAACCCCAGCCGAATCCATCTCTGCCATTTTCTGAATATGTCTGTGATTTACCTACCTCCATGTTTTATGTGATGTGTTGCTTAAATTCTTCTGCCCTTCTCTACATAACCATATGCACACCCTTTGTCCTCCCACAAAATCCCAACTCCAGCTGCGCTTCCCTTTCCCTTCCTGATTGTTCACAGCACCCAGAATCATTCCATCAGTTAAAAAGTATATATCACTCTGCACCATGACCAGTTGTCACTGGGCTGCCATTAGGGACCATGGTGTAACTGATCAGAAGACGCCTTGTGGGTGAAGAGAGCAACTTCTGAAACAGAGACACTACACAGAGCAGGAGTCAGCAATACTCCCAGTTAGCAGATCAGGCTCCCCTCACCCAGATCTCATTAACACCCCTGGCAAGAGTGGTGCTCCCATTCCATAGTGAGAAGCTCTCTTTTCCTTCCTCAGGAGAAGTTTATGAACTCTGCCGCTTCCCTCGCCTCCCAAATGCTCAGGACACTCACCAGACACAAGTACCTGGTAACAACTGACTCCAGTCGCTCAGTGTGTCCCGTGAGAATGGGTCTTTCTTCCACGATCACTCCCAGGCATGTCATCCCCTAGCAGGACCAAACTTCGGGCCTGCTTGAAGTCTACTCCTGCAGCTTCTGTAAGGGGAATATTTATCTTTTATACTGAAACTGGAAAATTCAGAGCAACTCTCAATGCAAGATCATTTATCCTTCCTACCAGGGGAAGACCATGAAGATAATATGTTCTGGAATACAACTCCCAAAACATCTCTTAAGAAATTGTTCTCAAAAGTTATAACGATGAAAACATTACTGAGGAAAAATGTTCTTTCATTTTCATAAACTGTCCTCGAAGTTTATGGGAAATGTGCACTTGGGAATGACACAAGGAAATAGATAAATTAATTAAATAATGGATGAGAAAAGGTCAAGACATTGATAAACCAATAGGAAATTAGAAACAGACCCTAATTTTAAAAGCTTGTAAATGTATATACGACTATGGGTTGATAGATAGGAGGCCTTAGCATGTGGCCCTTCTACATTGCTTTGGTACTGTATCTTTTTAATTCCGACAGTTGTATATGGTCATGATGTGGAGTGTGGTTTAGTCAAAATAGTGTTTGCCCCCATAAGAGGCTATGGGGGAAGGCCCGCCTGTTTTACAAATTCATGTTTCCTGTGATGCCCATCAGAACAGCCGTCTGACAGAAAGCAGAGCAACAGGGGGTGCGTATCTGAATCCAGCTAGTGAGCTTTTCCAGCTAGATCTCTCCTCGCCTAATTGTTACATTTGTGAAATGGAAACCATCACAGATACTGGGTGCGATGGGATGAACGCCATCCTGGAATTCAGAAGGCCTGGGGTCTAGTTCCAGCTCTGCCACTGATTAACCACGTCACCCCTTTTAGCCTTAGCTTATTCAGGAAATACAGTCATCCAAAAGAGGTTGGAACTAGAAAGGACCTTGGCAATGAGGGTTCTTTTAAAGTGGCATGCACATCCGTACACCCAAAAGGGATTTCACAGTAACGCTTTCTAAAATTTGGATTGTGAAAACAGTAAGTATAACAATCATGCTTTTTCAAAACCTGTTCTGTTC
>CM052541.1:69613710-69653315 GCA_028533065.1 Trachops cirrhosus
AAGAGTATGAGAATTTCATTTTTAAAATGTCTTATGGAATGTATCACTTTCTTAGATCTTGTAGACATGCTGTGGAAACCATAACATAAAATATGAGTTACTTACAATAACTAATTTTAATCCCATCTGCTAAGTATGACAACATTAGCATTTCCACTTAATTAAAAACACCCTTAAAGCAGCAATGTTTTAATCACTCCATTTTATTTACTCTCCTCCGGTGTCACTTATAATTGTAACTTTTTATTTTTTAATAATGAGGGATTTTTTTCCTCCTTGCATCACACAAAAAAGTGCTGTCGATAATTAGCAGTCTTCTGTTATTAGTAGACTCAGGTGTCACAACTGTGTCTCATCCTCATTACAGTAAAAAATTTCACCTATCAGATTCATTATTGCTAGATAATGCGGCTGAGAGCCTGTGCAGGCCCTCCAGAAAAGTAATTCAGCCAGGCAAAATTATCAGCTAATTATATTTAGAATCAAAAGCCCAACAACTATTTGCAGATAAATTGTATGAATTGAAGTGAATAGATCTGAATATTAAGATTCATAGATTTAGCAGATGATTTGTTAATTGGAATAAAAAGGTCATTTGCTAGTCATTTTAACAATAGATCAATTGGAACCCTATTTATTATTTAACTGGTAGTGCATAAGAATTGAAATGATGAATAATCGTATTATTGTCAGGAGATGATAGTTTTTTCAAAAGAAAATATAAGAAACTTATGAGAATGAATTTTATAAATTTCTTTTAAAATGTTATGATCTATACAATATATTTTAAAACATAGTCCTGATGTAAATAACGTATAGAGTAAGGTTTGGTATTTTAACAAGTCTAAATTATAACCAGAAGTGGTGATTGTTTTTTGAGGAATTAGAAATATAAGTACATAGGATAATTGACAAGTAAAAGTTGAAACCCAATGTATACATTTTTTTTCTTCCTAAATCCAACGGTGCCCCTGCTCTCACACTGTGCTTTAACTAGCAGGGTTCGGGGATGGCATGGTGCGTGCTCACGCGATGACTCAACGTGCGACTTGGCCTGCAGCTCTCTTTCAGGGAACAGCACACTCAGATTCAAATCCATTATTAAAAAGCAGATAACATGTGCACTTTCTGAAATGCCTGTGACTTCACTCTTTTGATTTTAAGTAATTATAAGAGAATGTTCGTATGTATTTGTTTTTCGACTGGCACTGCATTTTAAAACTGTGTATCTTCAGATAAGTGCATATTTCCTTTTTGTTCATAAAGAATGTCTCTGGTGTACGTGCTCAAAACTTTTGTGAGTGTTTTGTAATGCAGTCACAGAGCAGTTTATAGCTGTGCTTACGATCAGAATTTCTATGTGTTCTCTCTGTGTGTAGAGAAGAGATTGTTGGATATTAGTTTGGATTTTGAAATTAATCATTGATAAGTAGGTCCTGTACCTTTCTACTATTTTATTTTGTAACTTCTATCAGTTCTCAAGCAAAACTTTGAACTCAGTATTTTTCTAAACTTTGCAGCTCAAAGTAAATATGTTTTCATTGAAACTAGTTTCAGTTAACAATAAAATAGGGAACACAACACTCACTTAAAAACACTTAAATTACAAAAAAAAGAAAAGAAAAAAACCGGTTAAATTACATGTACTTTGTCACTGTAAGTAAACAAGGTAAACATTGACATAACTTCAAATTATTCTTGGGTTGACAAAAATATGCATTTCAAAATAAAATTCTGCTTTTGGTCAACATTTTGGATGCAACTCAAAGTTTCTCATAAAATAAACATTTAGAAAGTGTTTTGAATTTCACCGCATAATTCCTAGCCAGCAGAAATTACAGTGGTGTCTTTAAGGTTTGTTATGTCAGATCGATAGCACAGTGCAGGCTGACACAGCCATCAGGATGCAACACTTTCCTCTGCTTCGCCCTCACTACTGTGACGTGAGGAAAAATTCCCATAGGGGGTCCTTGGGGAAAGCCTCTGACAAAGTGAAACTTTTGTGTTTCTTCGTTTAATAGCAGAAGTATTCTTTTCTGATAAAAGGCAAAATGAGCTAAATTATTAGTCAAGAAAGCAAAATGTTCATTAAGGTAACCTTCACAAGCATTTTTTCAGTAAATGGGGGAATAGTTTTACATTCCACATAAGTCGTTTGGAAGCACAAGTTAAAAAATGAAAATGCCCCAACACAACAGATTGTAAATTTTTTCTGATGCTTTTAAAAGTGCCTCTATCAATTCTACGGCTATGGTGTTAAAGTTAAGTATTTGCTATTTTATTTAAACATTTTTGAAAAGTGAACATTCTGGGGCTTTGCAGCATTATTAAGAAAAGCTGTCCATACTTTACCATGTTGTTACATGTGTTTATCTGCTGATTATAAAATGTGTTAAACAGCATTTTAAAAACAAAAAAAAAATGCAGAGCTGTGCGTTGATTAATTCAGTGAACAAAACATATGCTGTTGGTTCTGTTCTATGAAATTCATATATGATCAATAAAATCTTTGAAAAGAGCAACTTTGGCTTTTAGGTTTGCATTGCCGACCACGTTTATCGTCCCAGTTAACTCTGGGCTCAGACTGTGAACTCAGGCAAACAAAACTGCTTTCTGGCTCTGACAGTGATGTCCTCCTAACACATCTTTATCTTCTCTCTAAAATCTCTTCAGGTTGGAAGCTGTGTATTGTGGTTGTTACCCACTTTGTCCCAAAGACTTGGTTTATCCTGAAATATTTCCAGGTAGCTGCTTTAATGTACTTTCATCTTTGTTGAGATTTAATACATGATTCATGCTAAATGAGAAAGTTTGAAAATAAACTTAGGCGGGAGCAATTGTTTATTTGGCAAGTCAACATGTTAGTGTTAAGGAAAATTTTATGTTTTAATACATTAGAGTAAGCTTATATTTACCATCTGTTCTTTTAAGATAACAAAAAAGCAAGTTTTCAAATAGCATTCTTCATTGTTAGCATACACATCCCATAATGATGGATTTTTGTAAGTAGGTCAGTGTTGCTGCAATTGCTTACAGATTTTTTTAGTGATATACAAAGAAAAAAATCGAGGACTGAAAGTCACACCAAATTATTTATACAATTGACTAGTTAATAATATGCAAGTGTTGTACAGGGTACATACGGCAATAGTACCAGTTCTTTGAAAAGAATCTCATCACTAAATATATCACATATGCATAGTGTTACGTTAGAATAATGTATTTTAATCACCCAAAGGAGATGTCTAAACAGCAAAACTACACAGTCTTATTTAGCATTAAACATCCTTGTGAGCTGAGGTAACCTTATAAAATCATGCTTAAATAATGTAAAACACGAGGCGGCACAGAGCAATATGCATTTTTAATTAGTAAAGTGACTAATATCGAGTGTGTGCTTTGAGGTTTTTGTTTCATTAAAAATGTATCTGTTTTTCCTGCAGCTGAATATCTGTATTCTACACCTGAACAGCTTTCAAAAAGGCTCCAGAATTTCTGCAAGAGACCTGATATTATAAGGAAACATCTCTATAAGGTAGTTATTGAGAAGAGATTTAGACAGTATAAATGCCATATTGAAGTACAAAGAAAAAATCTCAAAAAAAATTTAATTAACATACTAATGTTTAAGGGAAACATGCTAGGGAGGGATATTAGTTGTTACACTAACAAGGATTAATTAAACTGGATGCCAGTTGTATTAACCTAGGTCTTATGAAATACGTGCACTTAATGCACGGTACATGCTTTTTTAAAATTTATTGTTTTCTAAGATGACTGTCCTTTACATTTAGCCCCAAGAGGCTTATAAAATGAATCTGGATTAATTTAACTCATTAGTTTAAAAGGAAGTAAAGGAAAGATTCTACAATTAGACTAATGAGGATATAAGCCTTTCTTCCCATCATAGTGAAATCTTCAATCCTCAAAACTTCAGGTGAATGACAGTGAAGTTTAGTGTTCATTTTTTAACTATTTTCAAGATGATTTTCAAGAATCAAATGTTTTCCTTGCCCAGATTAATAAAATGACAGGAGAAATCCTCAGTTTGTTTTGGTTGAGACTATCAGACTCCTCCCTGAATGGTAAAGGCAAAAAGGACATAATTTAAATAGCATCATCATTCAGTGCCTTTATTCATTATCTTTTTTCCCTGGTTTGAATCAAGAACTTTACATTGTTGAAATAACAACACAAAGAGGCCCTACTAAATGGCTAAGTAATTGAACTGAGATAAATCTGCTTTATGAGTTTTGAAGGTGGCTCTAGGCCATGAGTAATATACTTTTTTATATTCTTTGAATGTAGCATCTTCATTTTCCATAAATTCAGTACAGTTTATAATCTAGCAGTTTTATAATCCAGCATATTTTAATTTTCCTATGTTAATATGCAACCTTCCTATATAAAATATAGTTTGCCTCCTTGTGTCTCTCCTCTCCCTTTCGTGGCCTAAAATACATATATAAAGTGATACATCAAAACATGACTTTGATTCTGCAGGAAACAGTTAAACTTCAAGAAAAAGGGAGAGAACCAAAAATGCAATTTAACACCCAATTTCAAGCTCATTATCTTTCATTGTCTATTAACTTGGCAATGGTTCAGAAGGTAGCTCATAATAGTTTAAAATGCTGACTGAACAGTTCCAGCTTCAGTATTATTCCTTGAGTCAATACGGTTGGATCGTATACATAGGAGGCTTCACAGAGAAAACAGTCTTCCAAGGTTTACGTCCAGATTTCCTAATTTTTCAAGTTCAGTAGTGGTCTTCTTTGTATAAAATATTAATAAAGTTGTTTCCCATGTGATAATCAAAATGTGCAGATTATAAAAATTGAAGAAATAGAATAGTAAGTATTAATACAAATGGATTCACTTTCTACATATGACACCAAGCTATTTACAGTGAGTTCACCATCAGATTATTGATTTTTTTTCTGGTGATTTTTTTTTACATTTATTGAGATATAATTAATATACAGCACTGTTTCCGGTGTATAGCATGATGACATATATTGTGAAGTGATTACCACTGTAAGTTTTTATCATCCATCATCTCATATAGATACAAAAAAGAAAAAAACATTTTTTTTCTGTGATGAGAATGGTGAAGTACTGATATTTCTGTTTCCACCATTAAAATTTATAACTTTTTAACTTTGCTTCAAGTTAAGCCTTATTAACCCTCTTATTTTGCATCTGCAGATTTTTAACCATTTCAAAATTTACTGCAACCAGTTGGTTTTAGTTACAAAAGAAAACAGATCTCCAGATGAAATATTTAATACAGCTACTGCCATAACATAGCTGTAATTATTTATCTTACAAACAACTTCTGGAAAAACTCTGAAAGAATGTCAGCTTAGTGGTATGCTGTTAATATACCAAGTTGTTCCTCAGACAACTTAAAAGATAACGTACACCTTAAATGTTATTCTGTGCTACTGCTTTTTACATATGTTTAGTCTGTACATCCTAAAATGCTCCATCTCAAAGTTTATAAATCAGTATTTCATGCATAAGCATTTACAAGAATTTACATGTATAGTTCAATTTTGTTTTTTTTCTACCATGGATTTTTTCTTATAAATCATTATGCATTTTCATATATGTTCTCATTCACAGAACTTGATGTGTATCTAAAAATTACTCTCAAAAGGTAATAAATTGGTCCAACAATTATAAGTAATTAAGAGCTTGAGGATGCAATTGTTAGGCGAAACTGGAAAAATGACAGAAAGTCCTACAGATTTAGTTTGGTTGTTGTAACAGGGTTTAGAGCCAAAAGAGAGAAAGAATGCCTTTGAAAACTTTATAATGAAGATATAATAAGTTATGATATTTTTTCACTTGTTTTATGAATATACACACTTTCAGGTAACATTTGCCTTCACTAACTAACAGAGAATTATTTCCCCCAAGGCGGCTTTTTACCTATTTTTCTTTTGCAATGAAAGAGTCTTTTGTGGGTACTGTGAAGAGAATGTTGAGGGTTTTTTCATTAAATTTATTCGCTAGGACAGTGCTGCTT
Source organism: Trachops cirrhosus (assembly GCA_028533065.1). Lineage (NCBI taxonomy): Eukaryota > Metazoa > Chordata > Mammalia > Chiroptera > Phyllostomidae > Trachops > Trachops cirrhosus. Next base: position 69,619,745 of record CM052541.1, read on the forward strand.
TGCTTTTATAAAACATATGCTTCTAAGATCTAAAAGGATAGAATGTCACTGAATTTTTTAATTTGCTCCTTTTACATTTTTGCACCTTACTCTCTTTTTTTCGGTTAAAAGTTTACATTTTAAAATCATCTCAACAGCTTATCATATAGAGTTCACTTTAGGATAGGATTTTTCATACGGATTCACACTTAGAAATGTAATGACTAGAATAAGGCGACTAACACTTGGCTTTCTTCTCACATGAGACATTATAATTTCAATATGAGTGAGAGTTTAGGGGCTATAACTTGAAGTAGGATTTGAAACAGAATGCTAGTAACTAAAAAGCTGAAACAGAATCTGATACTTTTTTTTTCTTAAAGTGTCTCTTTCTACTACAAACACTGTGCCCAAACCTTCTCACCTGAAATGGTTTCAGACTTGAAATGTTTAAATTCCTTAATGTTCACAGTGTTCTCTCCCCACACCCTCTCTGTGTCTCACATTTTCCTTAAGAGGAATCCAGTCCATGCAAAAATTAAATGTTTCCTAATTATTTTTTAAAATTTTAAAAAGCTAAAACTATTTCTTTAAAAGTGTACATCCTAGTTTAGTCATTAACTGCAGCTTTCTTGTACTTTTAGGACATTTCCTCTTCTAAGTAGGTGAAACACTTCGGCCACATACTTGTCACATAGACAAAACGGGAGCTCTTTATGACTCCCAAGCCCTACTTGAGCACAAGATTCTAGAAGTAATCGTAAAATAATTAGGCAAGGGTTGACTTCTTACACTAACAACTGTTCTTCATTTTATAACCAAGCAAGTTTACTGCCATGAAGTTGCATACATGTTTCCCTTACTTTTACTATGAGAAATCACTTTCTGAATTCTCAACAATTCCCAACAATGATTTTAAATCAGTACTTTATGCTTTTAGAGAACTTCTGATCATTTTGTTTCAAAATGCTTTACCAAAAAAAAAAAAAAAGTCTGCACAGTCCCTTGTTACCATTATTGAAAATAGCAAAAGAGTACAACTAGGGCAGTATAAGTAGGTACTTCCCAGAATGAAGTGTATTCCTTTTCAATACCTGTCCTGTCTCTCATTACTTTTATTTACAAATTGAGTAATATTTTGTGTGGGGGGAAAAAAAGAGGTGTCATTTTTTCTTGCGCCTTACAAAAGTGACCTGTAGTTTCTTAAGATTTTTCAGGTGACAGCTGTTGATTTTTATTTTGTCCTATTCAAGTTCTTTAACATTCTAGAAATCTTTGTAACCTGCTGTTATTTGGAGAAGAGAAGAATTTCCAATTTATGCCTAAAAGTGAATCCAAACAATAATTAAGCTTATCATTCAGACTAGGTGCCCAGAAAAGTTATTTGTGGTTGTCTTAATTGTATCAGCCATATCCACCCAAACCATAACCAAGGCATTTTAAGTTTCCTTCAAGAGACTGGGCACTTTATAGTCCCCTTTTAGTGTGAGCTTATACTCTACATGTGAACAAAGCATTGCTCATTAATATTAACAGCCCTCCAAAGTCATTACGTTTTCCTTAATAATGAAAACTTAAAAGCTTGTGAAATTTTAGAACTTCTAACAGCACCAGCACAATTTAAGGCAAATTCTCCGTGTCAGTCTCACTCCCTCCCTCCTCCCTCCCTCTTCCTCCTCTTCCCTCTCTCATACTTCACTTCCTTCCTTGATTTTATTTGTATTGGTTTTCCTTTGATTTGTCTAAGTAAAACAAAACTAAAAATTCTTTAGCACAACAGATATACTTTGAGTGATTCAGATCAGTTAGGAACTTGGAATTCTTGTCCTTCTCTGCTACTCATTTGCAGCCCAGCTCTAGGTGAACTTCCTAACCTCTGTATGTATTCATCTGTAAACTTGGAAGACTTTTTTTTCTTAATTCTTAATAGCATTTTCCCCCTGAGGTATAGCTGTAATGAAATAATGAGAGTAAACCGTTAGTAAACTTGAAGAGCTTTGTAAATTGCATGTAATTGTAATGGCATTTCTCTTGTCCCTTCACCACCTGAAAGTAAAACTCACATTAGCAAAAACATGTATATTTTGTGTTTATAAAAGTTAAAAGTTGGATGATCAACTCCTAATAGCTGTTATCCACAACATAAACCAGGAAATATATGTGCAGCAGGGTGTACCCATTTGCAAAAAATAAACAAACAAAAACAAAAGAAAAAACAAAACAAAAAACTGGAGCTTTCCCCTGTGGTTCAAAATAGTTACACTTGAAACCAATCAGAAACTGGGATTTCCCGAGGTGATAAAACTGGAAAACCATTTACTTGGTGGCTTTTTGAAATCGAATTGATGTCAGTTATGCAAACTTGCAGTATGAATTGTCAGCATACTTCAGCCTTTCAGTCGCTAATGCTTCTTCATTGCTTTCTCTTCTCTCCCTTCCTCTTACAGGGTGACATGAATCCTTTTTCTTGGGCAGCCCTACACGGTAAATTCAGGTCTCTGCTTACAACAGAACCAAGGGAAGATTTGTGACAGATGGGGCTAAGTCACAAACTTGCAGCCTAAGGCAGAATCTGTAGAACTTTCCAGAGTGTGCCCATATTTACCTGATCAGAGAGAACAGAAAATCTGCAGAGGAAGCTGAGCCTGGCTGCTTGTCATAGCTGACACAGAGCCATCTGCCACAAACCTGTGGCGGCTTCAGATCTCCAATCCCTGCCACCACCCCAACTCAAATTAAATACAGATTCCTAGAGACGTTATGATGGTTACACATGTCCTCGGCATCACATGGAGGAGACTGTTCAAAAAAAAATATGTGGCCTGTTGTATAACCACACTCATGTATCCCATATGTGGTGCCACATTGAATTTCCGGTGGAATCCGTTTTTATCCTTTGTACTGGATGACATGGTGCCTGAATTCTTTCTCTTTGCCGACACGATGGCAGCCAAACTGCAGCTTCAAACACTCACACTTGGCTGGGTTTCTACCTGGGTTGCCAGGTTATCACCGGAGCCGCCTTGTGCCCTCAGAGGGCCACAGGGTCTGAAAGGAGGATCTGAATGCTAAGGGACTAATTGGGCAGCCATCTCAGAATTGTTTGTGGCGAAAGGCTGGTTTAGCACTTTCCTTTTAGCAAATTAATGACTCTCTGGCACAGGCATTTTTAAGTGAAGGTATTAAGGGGTCTGGCAGGTATTCCCATGATTCACAGAGTTACATTTGCATTTAATTTATCTCAAAGAAAGTTGCGAGATAAACAGCTGTAATTTGAACAAACATGGGAAACACCGTGAGTGGGGCCACCTTACCCATAAAATGAGCACTGAGATACTTGTTTTAATTTTTTTCATGGGTAAAATTGGAGAAATCAAAATACTTCTAACAAAACCAGTACTTTTGATATAAATATTTCTTGAAAATATTTGGATTCAGCTACAAATATAACATTTTCAAGACAAATCACTTACATTCCAATAGTCAAACTGCTGTATTTGTGGATGTAAAGATGTTTTGAATAGTTAGATTGTAAACTAAATTTTTAATAAAGTGCCCTCTGCCATTGTTAATTAAAATACCTCATTTACATGTAAGTGTGTACATCTATCGGTATGTTTCTCACTAAACATGTTCCTTGTGTCAAGAGACAACGAATACAATTGTTTCTTTTCCGGATGAACAAGGATCTGTTTTGCAAATGTTTGTAAGATATTATGACATTTCCAAGATATTCTTTGCATTCTGGAAAGCAGGAGGTAAACATTTGTAGTCATTAAGGTAAAGTCTGTTGATAAACCATCTTCTGTTTACTGGCAGGTAAACTGTAACTTTCCTAGCTTTTGAAATGAGTTACTTCTATACACTGCAGCATGAGGAGCAGCCAGGGAGAGGAGGGTAGACCAGTGCCTTGAGTCTTCTGGCAGGCATCCTGCGTAGAGGAGGTAATGGTTTAGATGCCCAGTAGGGCCCACTGGTAGCCAACACAATGGTAAGCACAAATAAAGGAAGGTCAGGGAGCCAGATGGAAGCCTGGCCACAGAGGCATTGCAGATCAAAGAAAGCAGGAGTTCAGGGTTCACGAAGCCAGGCAGGAATTTAGAAACAGAAAGAGTAAGAAGCAGAAACAACGAGGTCCTTTTTGCACAGAGAGCCCTCTCCCTAACTAGTGTGAGAAGTATATGATGGGATATCACAGCACTGGGTTTAAGTCCTACTGTGTGGGGAAGTCACTGAACAAATTACCTCCTCACCTGCAAACCGAAGGGTTCAGGGATTATTTCCAAATTCCTTTGATCGAATACCTTGGAACTCATCAGCTATCAAGTGTGCTCCTTTTAAGTGCAAAATAAAGATATAAACGTGCATCAGAGATCCTTAGACACTTCTCCAGGGCAGTGTTTGTCGTCTAAGAGGATGAGTTACACCGGTAAGTTTGCTTCAGTCACAAAGTTGCCATGTCATTGATAACATCTCCTCAAAATAATATAATCTCACAGCCAAGAAACAGTGCTCAGTTTATTCTGTGTTTTTATCCTGAAAATAATGGGCACATATTTTATAATGGTAAGATACTGTATTCACATCAACTATATGTTTTCTCACTAATTAATGGGAGGGGGGCAGCTACCTTTCAAACATTTAAATATTTCCCTGAGTTTGGCAAATATAGTGTTGAAACTTACCTGTGTGTGGAATTTTCCTGCACTTGTAAACTTGAATTGAATTTTGTCATTAGCTGCGACCCAAGTTCCTTCCTGAATAAGAATTTACATTAAAGTCATCCCTTCTTAAAACTATGCAGTCAGATTTGGCAGATGAGCAAGAAAATATTTGTAAATGTGGTCTTAACATTGGAAAAGACAAATCTTTGGGGGGGAGATGTGCCTGCACATGCTTCTCAACACCCATGATATAGTGGAATGAAGTGTTACTAAGTATGCTAATCCATATTTTGTTAAAGTCAGAGAATAATTGAGAATACAAATTGACTCTTTAATTTTGTTTCCCTTACTCTCAGTAGAGGGTATATTTTAGATATATTTTAGATATCAGCCCTTTATTAATAGTTCATTGTTAAAATGTTAAATTTTAACAATTTCATTTCAAAGACTAAAATTAGTAGAATTGAATGTTTAAAACAAGACCAATGTTTTCAACAGTACATTAAAAACAAGAATTTTTTTGCCCTAGCTGGTGTGGCTCAGTGGATTGAGCACCGGCCTGCAAACCACAGGGTCACTGGTTCTATTCCCAGTCAGGGCACATGCCTGGGTTGCAGGTCAGGTCCACAGTAGGGGGCACACGAAAGGCAAACACACATTGATGTTCCTCCCTCCCTTCCTCTCTGTCTAAAAATAAAATAAACAAAACCTTTAAAAAATTAAGTGGCAATAGTTTTAAGAAAATAAGAATTTTTTTATCTCTATTTATATTTATCAAGACACAATGTCCATGATGCTTGCCCTGAGTTTACTTAATCTAGGTAATACTCTAGCTAGGTGTTTCTATAATAAAATAACAGGGCACCTACTTCTTAACCTGCTCATTATATACCATGTTGATCAGGAATAGACCAAGAGACCTTTCTCAAAATATTGCTGTTTTAATAAGCTCCCTTCAGACACAGTCCAGTGTAAGCGCCCTGCCCTGGCCGAGCCCTGCCCTCGCTCCAGCTCTTCAGTCACGCCCGTAAAGATGGCAGCAGGTTCAGTCAGCCAGTGGGGACTCTCAGCAGTGGAGGGCTGCAGAGATTCATTTCAACACCTTGAAATGCATCTGGAAGCAAAGATTTCATTTTATGTTGAAGGTGTTAATTATATTTGATATTTTTAAGAGAAAAATCTGTTTTTGAGAAAGCATCTGCTACCCAGAAATATTATGAGACACAAAAAAATTTCATTTAAGTTTCATCCTTTCTGTGGGTGATAGAATCAGTTTTCAAATGATAGTCTGTGCCGTCTTTTAAAGCTGACATATCCTCTGAGTCTCATTCCTCTATTGACTGCTGACAAGTATAGCCCTAAGTGCCTTTCTGTTTCAGTGGAAAATTGAGTGGGATTTAATATCAGATTTTATATTTAACAATAGAGAGAATATATTATAAACCACTGGCATGAGCACGTTTCATTTTAAAATTTGAATTGACATGCAGGACAACTAATGTTTCTGTAACATGCCCGCCCTTAAAATTATTCATTAAAATGTAACTGGAAAAGTTTTAAAACATGCAAACAATTCTATGTGCTATCTATCAAAGATGTGCACATCTGTGATTAACGTGTAACCAGAAAACACACACACCAACACCAAAAATGCAATGATAGTTAAGTCAGAAGAGCAACGGTGGAAAGAACTGACCTGTACTGGTAGAGGCACATTCACAGTACAGATAATGGTCTATTTCTCAGGCTGGGCCATAGTACACATGGGCTTTTTCCTATTCTTTCTGTCTTTTTACATATCTGAAATGTTACTCTGGCTATACCTTTTCATCAGAGCTATCAGTACTTTGGGAAGCCTGTGTGTGGTTAATTTTGCTACCATGCTGTTCTTCACATTTCTTGACTCTAAACTATTGGTCAAATGAGAGAACCATTTTTCTGCAGACTGTTAAAGAAAGTGTCCTGCCAGTTTTGCATGACAAGACTCCTCTGCTTCCCAGAAGGCAAGCACCTAACCTTGACCCTGAAAGAAATCGTACTCTGAAGAAAGTTGAACCTGACTGTGCATGGGTTCCTTTTTCCCCAGGGCTTCTGATCACCATTTGTAACTAAAGCCTGATTGTTTCTAATACAAGATGGGAAATATCCACCTCCAGGAAGATGGTAAATGAGCTGGTCTTCCTATCTTGACAAACTCAGAGCTGCGTGGTAGAGCACAGAACTGCCTGACTTCCTACCCACTCTGCCCACTTCCTGTATTTGTTACCTGTCCCTTTTCCTCTTTAAGACACAGGAAACAAGTGTGGGCTCTGTTCTTTGCAGTCCATCTCATGAAAGCGAGTCCTCCCTAGTATCTTCAGGATGCCCTAGACATGATGTGCAGACATGAGGTACACGGGATTTCAGGAACCAAGATCCCCCCTACACTCTGTGGCCCATTTTCCTAAATTGGAATTCGGGATCAGTGTCCTCAGGGGTCCTCCCATTATCTATCATTACCTGATCGATGCTTTATTTCCTCCCATAGCTCTGTGGGAATGATGGTCAACCCTAGGACAGGTTCATAATTGTTCTTATAAACAGATATAAAGAATTGATGTTTCATGGCAGATAATCTAAAATGCTTCTATTGCTGTTTTATCAGTTACTGCATTTATTTGGCAGACTTAAGATGGGGTGCTAGAAGATGCAACTGCTACTAAGAATACTTCTGTAACACATTTCTTGGAATTTGGAGTCCTTTATATATGAAAATTTAACATCTCCATTATTACTTCACAAATGAGGAATTAAGGCATTAGATAATGGCATATTAAAAGCCACAATGTGTTTCAGAAACAAAGATATTTTGTATAAACCTTTCCGTTCATGACTCAGTGGGACCCGAAGTTTCCTTCTATTTCTCCACCCACCAAGCAAAAGAGTAGAAAGAGCATTTGTTGTTTCATTGCCTGCTTCGGTTAAAGGGGCCATGAGAGACCATGTAGGGTATTCAATACTTTAAGTGTTTTTATTACTATTATTAAACTGCTCCCTGTAATCTTATAATCTGCTGGCTTATACACTTAGGTAACTACTTACCTGGCTCTTCTGGTAACCACGTATGTCTTGTAACACCCACGTTATAGATTCGGGTAACTGAAGCTGCGTTGCTGTGGGTCCCCGTGGTGGTAGAGGCAGGTCTAGAAACCAGGACTCTTTAAGGAGGCTGTGGTCAATTCAGTTGCTCAAAGCCATCCCTTAAAGGAGGAGAAAGGGGAAGATATTTCCATCTTCTCTTTTTGCCTTCTGCTGCTTCTCTGTTAGAAGAAACATGGATTAATTAGTTGCTAGTACCTTACTGTAGAATATAGTTCATGTTACTCCTGGTTGCATTTATATTCTAAGTGACCATAAGAAGGAGAATGCAAAAGAATTGATTCCTGGTACTAAAATTTCGGTTCTGTGGCACCTGTGATATTTCTGAACAGCTGAGTCTTCTCTATTGCCTTTCCTATCATATGGCGATGAAGCTGTTTATCCATGTAGGAATAGGCTGGCTCTTTATCCATAAAGCAGCCCCCATGATCTGGCCTGGTGTAGGGGCCTAGGGCAGAGGGAGCAGGTGGCGTCAGCAGCAGAAGCACCTTTAATTTCACAGCACAGGACCTGTTTCCTCTCATCCCAAACCGATAACCCAGAAATGACATCCTGAAACTTACTTGCCTGAAAAGAAAAGGAAGGGGAGGGATAACTTAAAAAGAAGATACTTCTAATGTGGCATTAGACTGTAATTCATAGGGAAATTTATGCCTGAGATATGAATTTCTGAAAATATGGGTTTTTTAAAGGAAAACACTGACACATCCTTAATTATAGAGTAATAAATACCAATGGTATATTATCTTCTGATATTTCCTTACACAGATATCAAAGCATGCAGCTGTTTTTGAAAACTGATAATCAAGTACAATATAAATGTATTACATCTTGCACTTACAACAAACCCTTCAACTAAGCAGTTTCATGGAGCACTTAACAGTGAGAAACAGAGCTGCTTATAGTAGAAACCTAACTGAACAAATTAGCCTTGAATTGTAACATAAGAATCGTAGTCAAACCAAAACGCCTGTCCTTGCCAGGAAAGGCATTCCAAAGGCAAAGAGCAAGCCAAGTAAAAAGCCTCTGCTTCAGGACTATGGAGCAGGGCTCAAAAGCCAGCAGAACTTAATGATCAATAAGAAAAATGTAGAGCAGTGACTATACAACCGAAGGGTACATAAAAAATTGTACAGAGCAGTAATGGTGGAATGGGGAGGTAGAATGGGATTTTAACAAAGCATTAAGATCTCAGAAGCTCTATTTATTGCTTTCATTCCAGACAGCAAAAAAGAGACAAACATGGTAAAAAAAAAAAAAAGTATGTGGACAAATGTGGGGGGTAGGAAAGGAAATGAAGGTTAAACAAGGCCAATATGATTCAGAATGAAAGAAGGGAGGAAAGTATAAGGAGCCAGCTGCAATTACTAAATGTTACATTAAGAAGAGCTGAAAATAAGAGGGGGAGGTCTGGGTATTTTACTAAGTGAATTAATGCCTTCCTTGGGTGTATGAAATTGCAGATTTTAATTTATTTGGTGTAGGATTTTATTGTGAAATTCTTAATAGGGCGGGGGGATAAATTGGGAGAATTACAAACACTTAGAAAGTAGAAAGAACAACATATAATATGTTTTTATAAATTTAATAAACACAAGGTTTGGGAGAGATGGACAAAGGTATATAGTAAAAAAAATAATTTGCCATAATAATAGAAGTTAAAGGAAAATTAGAGGTACATACAAAAAACAAAAAGGCAAAAAAAATGGATGTGTGAAGCGAAGGATTTTGAGGGACTTAGGGGTGAGTTTTATTGCTGCTCTCCTTTCTCCACCCATTTAAAAAAAATAAATCATAACTCTGTCATTTAGAAACCTAGTCATGAACATCCTTTATTAATATAAACTTAATCCTGTGCTGTTCTTTGGTGGGTGGTAAAAACATGAACTAACAACAACTGGCCTGAAACAACCACAAACACTGGAAAGCTAAAAGGAAAGAAAAACTCCTAATTCACTCTTTCACCTTATTTATTTTACTGAAGGATAAAGTTAAAAGGGGGGAAGGGTGTGGTTAAATCACAGGACTGGATGCTTCAAGGGAGATTTTAAAAGTTTTCCTAAATATGTATCTGAAGGGGGTTGGGCTTGGGACCCAGTATGATTTGTATCTGTTTATTAACCACTTCTGGGGAAGGTGGGAAGTAAGGAAAGCACTCTGCCTTCAACATCTGAAGAGACCAGAGCAGAAATAATCCTGTTCATAGTGCCTGAGAGCTATCATCTGGCTGGCAACCAGTCCACAAATGTATTGGCCCAGGCATTTGCCCGGCCAATAACATTAGGAATTGTTTCAATTGAGAATATGGATCAGGAGGTATTTAAGAATTACTGATATGCAGCTATTAATCTTGAATGCAAATAGCATTATTTGGGGTGTGGGCAAATCACTTAAGTTGAAGCACATGAAAAAGCACTTTGAAAATTTTTTTTAGTGCTGTGTGCAAAATGGCATTGGTGAAAAATACAAATGAAAGTACATCTACAAAAATCTACAAAAAGGAAGATTGGAAAAGTGAAGTCAAGTGACCTTACTGCCTTCAAAGTGGTGCATCAATTGTATCAGTAAACAGATTACCAACAACGAACCAAAATCCTCTATTTCTAATGTTGGTCCATCAACAAGCTGGAGAAAATACAGAAGACTGCGAGGCTTTGGGGACTCAGGGTGACTCACAAAGGTCATCTCGAGTTTCAGTGTTAGAAATCAGGGCACAGAACTAAAGGTTTGTAGTAGTCAGTGAGTGGGCTTCGGCTTCTGAACACTCCTCTCTACCTCTGGGGAGAATTTAGAACACTGTGGAATTGAGTTGCACAAAGTGATTGTTTTGTGATTATAATAAATTAAGAGGAACGGCATAAAACACATCTCTCTCCCTTTTCCTCTTGAGTCGAAGACCTATGGGGTGAATTTGTGCTCTCCAGTGCTTGCAGCTGTGTCCCCTGTTTCCAGTTGGCCTGGCTTTTCCCCTGGATTTCTAATGCTGAGACCAGGCCAGAACCAATGGAATCTACAAAATTGCAAAACTAGGGCGGGGCGCGTGCGCACACGCAGGATATAGGGTTTTACTGAAGATAATGAATTGCAACACTTTCAGGACCAAACTTTTAAAAGTGTATGAGTAATGAAGTTTTTCAGAAGCAAAATGTGCTCGAATGGAGTAGTTATAGTTCTTTTTTTGTAGAGGTTCCCCAGACCTTTGGGTACATCAGCAAACTGTCCTCCTACTCGACGGAGCGGAGCTTGCAGCTGCGAGTTGGCCCTTGGCACCACCTACCTAGAGTCACTACCTAATGCATTTTACATTTGCACAGATACAAAAGAGGAAAGGAAAGAATAAATGACGAGAAGGGGCCTCCCCCACTCCCCTAGCGCCCTCCACCCCGCAGCATTCTGTGTTTCCTTTTGTCGCAGCCGTCAGCTTACACGTGGAAAATGTGGTGGATGGTTTTGCTTGCCTTTAATCTGTAATTAAGGATTCCTCGTCTGGGGCTTGCTACCTCTTTTCTCCTTCCCTTCCTGCCTCTCCGGTATTCCGCCCTCAGTCGGGTCTTGCCCTGCGCTGCTGACTGGGAGCTTTGGGTTGCCCGGCTGGGCCGCAGGCAGTGGAGAGGATGCAGGGCACCCGGACCTCGGTCCGGCAGGGCGCTCCCTGGCCCGAGAACGCTCGCCCTGGCCAGTCCTGGTACCCCGACAAGCCTGGACTTAGCGTCTGGGAAGCTGTGCCCAAGCTGCCGAAAGCGAGAAAGGTCTCCCCGCGGGACCCCAGGAGGACTCCCGGGGCGCCCACATACTCCTTGGCTGCGAGTCCTCTCCCCCGCGCCGCTGCGCCTCTGCGGCCCGAGAGCCCGAGCAACTGTCCCCCGTGGCGCCCTCCCTCCAGGCCCCTCTCTGTCGCTTCCAAAGAGGGTGGGAGAAATGCTGCACCTCTTTGGGGCGCGAGAAAATTGGGAAGGAAGCGAAGGATAAGGTTACGAAGTCATAACCGAGCCCTCTTGGCGGCGCTGAGCCCAGAGCCCAGAGCCGGACGGGTTCCCACCGCCAGAGACTCGTCCGAGGGTGCTGGTCCCAGCGAGCCCCCAGCGGCGGCCCGCGCCCGCGCCCAAAGTCGCGCGGGCTCTCCCGCTGCCCCCGCTGGCGCGTGCACCTTGGCGCGCGTACAGCCGGACACGCGCGCACCGACACTCACTTGGTGACACGCACACACGGTGGGTGGCCCACTGCTGCCCCGGCCATTTGTGCAGGACTGGAATAGTCCGGATCGGGCAGCCCCCGGAAGGCAGGCGCAGCGCTGGCAGTGGCACTCTCTCTCTTTTCGTCTAAGGATTTTACTGAATTTGATTTCCTGAGACAGCTACTCTCAATCCTCACTCAGTAAGAGAATATGGTGAAGATGCACTAAGCAAAAACAGAAATACTGATTTCTAAGGCCCTCCCCTTAAAAAACAAATTACCTGAAAGCAAAAACCAAGGAAGAAGTGAGGATGGGAACGGAGACTTTCCAGGCGGGGGTTCTGTTCTGACTGTTAATTTAAAAAATACTCTTGTCCCTCTCACACGTTCAGAGGCGCGATTCCAATCTCACCGCCAGCCCTCAGGTAGCTTTGCTATTCACTTCATACCTATGTTGTAGAATACAAACTTTGTTCTCTTTACCACCAACTGGTTATTTAAGAGGAAAGAAGGTGGTTTAATCAGTATTTCGGCGAGAGAATATCTAGAAGCATAACATTGATTTGTCACTCATTTGGTCTAGTTAACTTTCCAAAAACCTTGGGAAAACATTTAATATTATTTGAGGCTTCTAAGTTTTTTAAAGAGTCTTCCCCATAATATTATTATTTATTAAGTATATATTCGAGTGTGCACAGTTAGAATGTTTTCTCAAGAGAAAAAATGCCCCTTGTCTTCGGTTTCAGCCTTGCCGGGTGCGTTTCTGTCCATTTGGGTTGTAGCATAATGGTCTTTCTTCCTTTCTCACCATTAGAGACTGCATGCTAAAGCGGCACACAGCAGTGGCCAAATATGGGAGCTTTTCCTGGAGTGCTCCAGGTCGTTCCTGGCATCTATTACTTTAGATTCCCCTCCCCAGCCCTATCCCCCCCACCCCCAGTTTGAAATATTCTTCAAATTGTGGGCTTGAACATACGGATTCTTGGGCTGGTTGTTTTAAATGTGAGAAGAACAGCCTAGGGGTAAACTGAGGTAGGGGAGGATGGCCTATGTGAGCCTACCCTTGGAAGGCTGCACAAGAATGCATGCAAAGAGCATTGAGAAGAGACTGTCTGTAAACAATGATAATCAAGGCTTTCAAAACTCATAAAATGGATCGAAGATCTGATTCATTATTTATTCATCATAGCACAACTTTGCAAATCTGAGAATAGTGTTTGAAAACCAAGTGCCTTCTATTTTGTACATCAACTCAGCAGATAGGACTCCCTTTCCAAAATGTGGCTAAAGGGTTAAAGCTATAATTTCAGAAAAGTATCTCAGGAAATGACATTAAGATCTGATACATTTCCTTTTTTTCTGGCAATAATATCCCCCCAAAGAAAAAATACATACTTATTGATATCATGATAATGTTTCTCATTCTGAGTACAAGTGGCAGAATGATTCCTGTTTGTGGAAGTGTTTTTAAAACTGCGAGGACACTTTCACTACTATGTAAGCTGACAAGCCAATGAAAAGGAATTTCTTTTAACTCCATAATAGCAGGTTACACAGTAAATGAATACTGATGGTCAAATAGCCAATTATGGTATAAATATCTTTTGTTTACGGAGAGGTGTTAAATGAGCCTCTGGAGTACAAAGGATTAGGCCCATCTAAGCTACCATTTGTTCTTCAACCCATTCTGTCTTGCCTTAAAAAGGCCAGTGCCATTGTAGGTAATATGCACATAGAACATACTTCTCTGTTGATTTTAGTTTGCTTTATTTCAATGCACACTGTTGTTTACTTTTTAAAATTTAAATAAATGTCAGCATTGTATAATTTCTATGTTAACAAAGCAGTGAGCAAAATCCCTTGTATGTTTATAAAATATTATTGTTTAATTCACATAGTTTAGAAATTCCAAATGTTGAGAATAGGAAGGAGGCCAAATACCATCTGTTTATAACTATGATGCATCGTAATATGTGTACTTTTAAAAGGAGTTTGGTCAATCATGCCACTGTTTTATCTGCTCGGAATATGTTGAAGATTTAAAATGTAATTTACAGGATTACTTTTAGTGCATTGCATCCAACTGTGAGTTGTAAAGAAATCGGTCTCTTCTGTTTTTCTCAAATCAATCATGTAACAGCCTCAATTAATGGGGGCTGTTAAACGTGGTGCTTTTTTGCTTAGCTCCAGAATTTTTCTAACTTTGGCTCAGTCCAACTTCTCGATGCTGATAAAAACTCCAAGGACAAATGAAACAAAACACTCCTAGCCATGTCTTTCTGCCAGGAGATAGTCACTTGGAATGGGAGGCAGGGTATGGTAGCTAATAATTAGCTAACATCAGCCCTGAGAAATTACCTGAGAAACATCCTTTGGTACTGGGTTGAAAAACAACATTTGGCACTCGCTGTTTTAAAATAGTACCTTCTTTTCCCTGAGACTTCTGATCTAATTGCATAGCATGTAACAAAGGGAGTACACTTACTTGCAATAGAGGGACAGGTTTTTTGTTGTTGTTTCAAAGTTACAAACTCAAGTTATTTTGAGAGGAATTCTACCATTCTTTGCAGACTGGAGAAACTCAGCAACTGGGCCTTCAGTTCAAGGCAGCCACCGTATTGAAGTCCAGAGGTGGTGCCAGGGTCTCTCACCATGTTGTCCCCTTTTCCAAAAGGAACTAAAAACTCAGACGACTTGTAAAAATTTGGAAAATGGGATTAAAACACTTAACAAGTGATGGTGGTTTAAATTTTTAGCAAAGTAGAATCAGGAGAATTATACTTTGAAATGCTTTCATAGACAAATGCATGCAGGAGTATGAAAATCGACTCCCAGTGAGCGGGGCATGTTCTGGGTGTCTCCCTTCCCAGCTGAGTTTAAACAGGTGCTGCGTAAAGTGGCTTCTCCATCCTTTTAGCAACAGCTATGTTTTCAACCATTTTAGTTTTAACAGTTGCTTCTAAAATTTTACCAACTAAGATTTCTTACCTTTATATAGTTAAGAACATTAAGAGTACCTTATCCAAGTAAACAAACTGACCTATATACACATTGTTTTCAACCTAATTGCTACATGTCTCAAAGTCCTTTTTGTTTTCTTTCTGGTCAAATTCAATCTTGGCTCCCCCACTGCTCCCGCCAAAAGTGAATCTTTGTTACAGAGATATGCTCAAGCTTGTTTTTCTTTGGATTAAAACAAGAGAATGCCAGATTTTTTTTCTAAGTAATTGTTCAAGTGTACAAAGTAGAAGAAAGAGTACAGAAAGAGAAATACGAGGGATAAAGAGAAAAGAACTTGGAGAAAGTACAGGGGAGAGGGAGGTGAGAGAAACGAAACTGTGATAAAAGAGGCTTGTCAAGAAAAGCTTTCAAAATTGCTTTGAGCAGAATAAAACATAATCATGAAAAACACTATCATTTCCAAATAAAACCTAGATTGTAGCATTCACATATTAAATAGCTAGGGAAGCTCTTAAGTGAAACTTGAGTGATAATTATGGGCCAGTTTTTCCATTCAAGCCCAACCTTCTTAAGTGAAGCTTGTACTAGACATCCATGTTCACTCCATGGGAGAGAGGAGGAGAGACACTCTTTGCCTTTAAAACATTTACAATCTAGAATACGTAAAATAAACGCAACTATATACAATGCATTGTTAAGTGTTACCTACTATATGTGTAAAAATAAAGATGATTTTATTTTTTTATATTTTTAAGGATTTTATTTATTTATATTTAGAGAGAGGGGAAGGGATGCAGAAAGAGAGGGCGAGAAACATTCACGTGAGAGAGGAAAATCGATCAGTTACTCTTGTAAGCGCCACCCCCCACACACACACAGGGAACCTGGCCTAAAACCCAGACTTGTGCCCTGATCAAGAATTGAACCTGTGACTTTTCCCTTCTCAGGGCGATGCCCAACATATTGAGCCATGCCTATCAGGGCTAAAAGTAAAGATGCTTTTAAATAGGGAATTATTCAGACAGTACTTCACTGGTACTTAATTTCTAAACAAAACAAGCAACTCTTTAAATGTATAAACCCTTTGTTAATCACCAAGTTTAATGAATTGCAGTAGATATATAGTCCAGACTGGCATGTGGTATGCATTTCACGTGCCCTTTAGAGCTGACTTTGAACCATAGTAACGATTCACATGTGCAAATAAGTCATGTATAGTCATGTTATCTTGACAACCAAAAATCAGTTTATAAAATATACTTTCATAAGTTACTAGAGAGCCCTGAAGTAAAAATCATATAACTTAACCAATACTAACTGGGCATTTATAGGTATCATATTTAAACAGGGTAAAAGATTAAAGAAAGAAATTAAGAATAAGAAAAATGTGTGGGAGACTACTTGCTTCTTCCAATTAATCTAAAACATGCCAGAAGCTTTTCCTCATTTAGCTTTTTATTAAGAATTATTGACCCAAAGAAAAGTCAGATGAGGACTACAACTACACAAACAATAAAAGCAACAACAACAAAAAATGCTTTTTTAGGAGAGAAATATGAAACATAGTAAATTCACCCATTTGAAAAATTAAGAAGAAAAGACATAAAATTTAATACACACAATAAATAATAAATATTCTTCAGTTTCATATGATGGCTAATTAAGGAAAAAGCCCATGTGGAAAATTTGGAAAAGAGATGAATATAACAAGGTAATTAACTCTTGGCTCCTTTAGCTTTAAAGGGGAGAGGGCAGGGTAAGATTTCTTTCAAGTTTGGACCTGCAGCAATCTCAAGGATCCAATCTGCCCCTATGAAACAAGTAAAAGGATTCCTAGTAGCTCTCCAACTCAAGCCCACTTCCACTCTGACGTTGGCATCCCAAAGTCTCAGTCCCTGAGTGCTTTGCTCTTTAATTAAATTCATGCCCTTTTGCAAATGGTCAAAGCTCTGGTTTGGTTCTCTTGGACCTTCCATGATGAAATCTCCTAGTTGGCATTCATTCTATTACGTTTGAGAAATTCTGGATACTTGAAGATACATTTTTCATCTATCATCTAATTTAGTCTTTGTAACAACCTTGGGATACAAGT
This sequence comes from Trachops cirrhosus, assembly GCA_028533065.1. Taxonomy (NCBI): domain Eukaryota; kingdom Metazoa; phylum Chordata; class Mammalia; order Chiroptera; family Phyllostomidae; genus Trachops; species Trachops cirrhosus. Next base: position 69,636,752 of record CM052541.1, read on the forward strand.
GAACCATAACCACAGTCCCAAACTTCAGACAAGGGAACTTGGAATCTGCTGCTGGTGCGCTGCAGAGTTGAGACTAAAGGTCATGCCACACGGTGCCCAGTTTCTCCTTTTCCTTTAGACTACATGTCATACTTTGTTCTTCATTTGAATTGTGGGTTTAAGGATAAATCTTAATTACAGTTTTTGTACTGGGAGGAAAGAAGAAGAAAAATGAAGAGAAATAGAAGTCAAAGGAAGATGGAGAAGAAGAAAAGGGAGCAGGGGCGGACCCAAAACTATCTCTGTAGAATTTTCTGCACAGTAGAGAAGAAGAAATCATTAAATTGCTCCCCTTTTGCTTATAGAGGTTATTAAAGAGGGATGTACTTCCTAAAATTTGTATTATGTAACAGAAAAACTAATTCCAAAGCTATTGCAGTGCTTGTGCTTTAAAGGACAGAAACCTGAAGTAGATAATGTATTGACCGAGCTCCTTAATGAGTTCTTGGCTATGTGTGAGTAGGCCACAAGCTTAACTTTGAGTATAAGATGGAGAGAGCTATCCTTTTTTTTTTTCAAGATTTTATTTATTTATCTTCAGAGGGGAAGGGAAGGAGAGAGGGAGAGAAATATCAATGTATGGTTGCTTCCTGTGCATTCCCTGCTGGGAACTGGCCTGCAACCCAGGCATATGCCCTGACTGGGAATCGAACCGTGATCTCTTGGTTCACAGGCCCACACTTAATCCACTAAGATACACCAGCCAGGGCGAGAGCTATTCTTTTTTATGAAATTAATAGGAGTTTGGGCAAACTGAAAAAAAAGAAAGCCTGGTAGAGAGGAAAAGAAAATGGTCATAAGATGGAAGAACATAAACTAGGACTTAAAGATAACACATTCAGCAACAAATTCCCCATAGTGGGCTATAGTTGATGATTAGTTTTTCTTTATTATAGGGGTGTGTTACACTCAGTTCTAAGCTTATAATTCAAACCCACCTCCTCTGACACCTCCACTGAAAGTCTGAGACACAAAAGTGGCGTGATTTACTGCTACACGTGGGGAATGACGGCAAAAGGAAGGTGGACAAGATGACATTGCAGAAGGCATGACTTGAAATAAAGACAAAATTTTGTGGAAGCAGGATAAGAGATGAGTAGGAGAAATGAAAGTTGTCTGAGAATGAGCGTTAAGGAACAAAGAAACCTATAAAATAGGAGGTCTTGGGGGAAAAAACAGCTAATAATTGATGGTGTAGACATTTGGCATTTTTGGCTGTTTAACATCCACCTAACCCTTCTAAAGCAATCTAAAGTCTATTTGAGGAATTCATTCTTTCTTACTGAATATAATCAGTCTTGGGAACGGAATTTTGCCTTAAATAGAAGAACGAAAAGGCAGCATTGAAATATCAGTACCTCAGACCTAGAGCAGCCCAACAAGAGTATTTGGGTGCCCAGCTTCTGGGGTCCCTCCCAATCCCAAGCATGGATGTCCAGCCTCCCATCGATATGGATCTCTCAGGTGAAAAAAAAACATAAACAAAACACAGAAAGACCTGGCTTAACTGAATTGCTCATTACGGAAAAAATGATCACTTTAGAGAGCAAAAATTATGGAAGGAGAGTGGGTACATGGTGCCTTCTCTTTGGTTGCCCCCAGTAACCACAAGACGGCTACAACTATCCAGCCATCACACCAGATGCAGGAGAGGGAAACTGCCTTGCTTGTATCTGAACAGGCAGTGGGAAAGAGAATGGGGGACTGTCTTCTATCAGTTGGGACCTAACCCTGGACCATACAGGTGAAAGGTACATAGACCCCTGAATGAAATTAGGATGAGGTTAACAAAGACAAGAAGGGGGAAATGGCTGCTGGGTAGGCCATGTGCACTGCAACTTCTTTCAATAAATATGTTTATGTTTAATGTAGTTAGATTTGGTCTCTGTGGCTTGTAAGCAATGAATTCTAATTAATATACTTGGTTACATTACTACTGGTGTTATTTAAATTGAATAGCTTCCTTGAAATATATTCATGTGGCGGTCATTCAGGTCACCATAAAGGGGAGGGAGTGTGCTGCGTGAGGCCGGGCTTTCGCTGCTGGCCTTGCAGTGATTTCCTTAATGTAGGGTTACACGGGATCACAGTCAATATTGCTAAAGTACACTTACGTGTTTTTATACATATTTCCTTATCAATAGGCCCACAATCTGAATATCTTTAAATGACTTTCAATCAAGAACTGCAGGTATGTCATAATACATGTATATACACACATATATTGTGCATATACCCTATATTTTTTACCCACTTATCTATTAATGAAGCCCTAGAACGTTTTCATATCTTGGCTATTGTAAATAATGCTTCAATAAGCATAGGATGTGTGTACCTTTTCAGGTTGTTTCTGATTTCTAACCAAAAAAACAACAACAACAACAACAACAAATGAACACACAAAACAGGGACAAATCCATACAGACAGAGAACAAACTGATGATTGCCACATGAGAGGGGGTGGGGGGATAGGCAAAAAAAGTGAAGGGAACTAAAGTGTACAACCAATTACAGAATAAGTCATGGGCATGTAACATACAGTATAGGAAATAGTTGTTTATTTTGTAATGACTGTGTGGTGTCAGGTGGGTACTGGACTTACTGTGGTGATCACTCAGTCATGTGTTCAAATGTCTAACCGCTGCAGTGCATCCCTGAAGTTAATATGATACTGTGTGTCAACTACAATAAAAAAAAAATGAAAAAGAACTGCAGACAAAATGTGCTACTCTATTCTGGAATATATATGACTTGCTTCTACTTTAACTTTTTTTTTAATTCTGTTTTTTAAATGTATTTGGAGAAGTGACTTGGATTTTAGAAATGTATTTTTTAATCATCCAGCATTTATTGACCATGACTTTAAATTTCCCAGTAATTCTTTTCCAAAAATGTTTAATGTCTTGTTTTTACACTTACTCATGAATCCCTTTTTTGTTCATTCAGCTCTTCATGTAGTCATTAATTCAAAAATTTGTTTTTAGGTAGCTAATATGCATGTGGAAGACACCGGGTTAGCAAGAAGAAAAGCAATGTTAAATAACTGTAGAAACTAATACCTGAGGCACGTATTTTCTCCACTGTCTGACATTTGTAAATGTCACAGGACAAAAATGAGGGGCACATGGATGGTTTCAGTCTTTCCTCATCTTGCTAATTTTCTTGTGTTCGGAGGTGAGTCCTGCCCTGAGATTCCTACTTTGACGGACAACTTCTTTTGGGTTTGAGGCACGAGAATAGGGAGGAAAGGGACAGAGAACAAAAGTTCAAAAGGTTAAATTTGGGGGAGGGGCTCATCTTGATGTGCGACTGGAATTTGAAGGCAGATGTAAAGGAGCAGCAGCAGCTGCCTTGTGTGAACTGGATGGGAGAGTTTTAAGGATATCCGTGCCCTTAATCTTGTTTAAGAAAACAAATGAAGAACGTGAGCTATTTGGAAATTATTTTTGGTTGTTGCAGTGTTCTGTGTTTTTTCTAACAATGATGTTGTCCGCGTACATTCTTATTTTGTAGTGACCACAACTCTATTTGATTGCAAGTGACAGAAACCAACCCACACTAAGCAGGCATAAATTTTGGCCTAAGTTGAAGTCCTAGAACATGATCTTGGGCATGATGAGAACTCCACACTCAAGCACCATCCTCTGGGATCTGGTGATCTGGCTCAGTCTCGCCCCCTGACCCTCCAGATTATTTTCTGTCTCTGGGTTATCTATTCACAGCAGTAGTGGGAAAGATGGCTCATGCATTTCACAGGATGCTTACAGCCTCAGGGAAGAGAACCTATCATTTCTAGCATCCTAATCTCACAAAGGACACTTATTCACGCCACCTGGGTCACTTTCCTCACTTGTGATAGTAGATTCAGGAACTGAGCAAGACATCATTTCAGGTGACTACTCCAGGGTTATACTGGGATGGGTCCTGCGATCCCTGTGAAAAGTAAGTTTCCAGCTATTAGGCAAAGGAATTAATTGCAATACAGTTGACATTGTATCTCTTGGTAAAGGAACATCTCCTTAGTTGGGTTATGTACAGTGCTATCACCATATAGGGTTGAATTAACTTCAATTTTGATCTCTAATTGTTTCTTCAAATGTCTTTCAAAGGATTACACTCTACAATAGTTTTGAAACATTATTGGATATGCAGAAAAACATGGAAATAGAGCCACAAGACAAAGTTAGGGGAAGTGAAGTTGATATTAGTCACTGGAGAAATGATGGACATGCACTTAAATGTCATCCGGAAACACTCAGGTCCTTTGCAGACCCCCTAAGATGAAAAGATACCCACCAAGAGATATGCCCAGGTTTCCTTTTGTTATTAAGACACTCAGAAGCATTGCCTGTTATCCACTACACAGTGCAACTGACATTATAAACAGGTTGTTGAATTTCCAAGTTATAGAGGTTCATGCACTGTGAAGGATTACTATTCAGATGTCAAGTATCTGTCAAAAACTGCATGTTGATTTTTTTATACAATTTTTAAATATCTAATGACAAGGGAGTCAGTTATGGAGGGAGGGTGTCTGAGTTAACCAAATTGAGAGTGCACACAGAACTCTGGTATACTTTGTATGCCTAAAACTTACACAAGCGCTAAGAGGTTGGATCCTGGGCACAGGCTGTGTAAAGCACTGGTCATTGGAATGGTGTGCATAGCTGATGGTGACCAAAAGTGACTCGGGAACTACTTTAGACTCTGAATATGGACATTTGTCCACATTATGGAATGAAATGGCCTATGTTTATATAGGCAAACATTTCTGAGTAATCTATTGTAAGTAAACAAAATAATAATTTGTGTTCATACTGCTTACTGTAGTTATGATAGATTAAATTATTGTTTCCAATTCTGACTGTTGTAGAATTATATATACATGGATGCCCTTTTCTTTGTGACTTTGCAGTGTCTCCTATTAGAGGAAGCACAGTACAGTCCCCAACCCACTGATGTTGGTCTAGGCTGTGACTTACCTTAAACAATGGAATTGGTGGAAGCCAGTGTGCCTGTCCAAGTGGAGCCCGTAAAAGTTATTACATGTTCCCTCCATTTGAACTTCATCATTCACCATGAAAACACCATGGACTGGGTGGACACTATTCCAAGGAAAATATGAAGGGAGATACATAAAGCAGACCTGAATGTCACCTGCAACCTGGAGCCCTGAACCCAGAGCTTGAAGTTCCATATGTACAAGTGAATTTCAACAGCTCCTAGATTCATGAAGAAGAAATAAACAATTGCTGTTTTAAGTCACTCCATTGTAGAGTGGGTTTTTTTTAATGTAGCATTATTATAGCAATAGCTAACTAATAAAGTATTATTTCCTCTCCCTACATGTGTTTTGAAATTGATGGTGCATCTAACAATTCTTAGCATTGTAGGATCAAGGAAATTCAATAATTATACAGCTAATCATTTAATTAGAATTATAGGAAGTGGTACCAGAAGGATGTGGAGAACACAAAACAGAGACCTAATCTAATCTGAGAGTCAGAAAATGTTTCTCTGAGGAAGTCACATTGAAGCTGAGGTCCAACCTTCAGCTGAGCAAAGCTGGAGGTAGGGGAAGAAGAATTTCAACTGAAGAGAGCAGTTTGCAAAGTCCCTAAGGCAAGGAAAAGAAGCTCACTTTGTGTAGAGAAGTATCTGGAAAGCAGAGAAGAAATAGGAAATTACCAGGAGATGGGAGGTTGGTGACATTCAGTTCACCACAGTATCATGGGCTGAATTGTGTCTCCTCCAAATGCATATATTGAAGTCCAAACACCTAGCACCTCAGGATGTGACTGTATTGGAAGATAAGGTGTTTAAAGAAAAAATTAGGTTATTAGAGTAAACCCTAAGCCAATCTGACTGGTTTCCTTATAAGAAGAGGAGACTAAGATACAGATATACACAAAGAAGACCACATGAAGACCCAGTGAAAGACAACCATCTACAAGCCAACAACAGAGCCTTAAAGAAGTTAACTCTGCCAACACCTTGATCTTGGATTGCTAGTTTTTAGACCCCAGAATTGTGAGAAAATAAGTTTGTGTTGTCTGGAGGTTGGGAAGTCAAAGGTCAAGATACTGGAAGATGCAGTGTTGGTGAGAGCCCTCCTTCTTGTTCATAACCTCTCATTTCTATGTGGTGGAAGGAGTGAGGGAACTCTTTGGGAACTCTCTTATAAAGGCATTAAAACCATGCACAAAGGCTCTTAATCACTGCCCAAAGGCCCCATCTTATAATACCATCCCACTTTGGCTTAGGATTTCAATATATGAGTTTAGGGGAGGGGGGTGGGAACACAAGCATTCAGTCTGTACCACATCTATAATAAACGAATATGCACTGTAAGCCCATTCCTAAGGACTGTGCCCATAAGTGGTAGCTACCTAGTGTATTTTTGTTGTATTAATTAATGGAAATGAATGGGCCAAATAAAGAATTTAATTTTTTAATTTTATTTAAAAAATCATAGAAAATCATTGATGGTTTTAAACAGAAAGTGAATTTATCACATTTAGATTCTAGTTTTTCTTCTGCCTGCAGTATAAGGAATGGATTGGGCGGGGGGAGGAAAAAGGAGTTTGTCCACAGTAGCTCAAGAGAGGATCTTGGAAGCTTTTCCTAAAGTAGCAGCAGTAGAGATAGAGAAAAGTCAGTGGGCCATTAAAGTTAAATAAAATGAGTGGTTTTAGGAGCATGTTAGGTACAGTTTAGAAAGAATTCATGAACTAAAAAATAGATGTGAAGTTATAAAGAAATTATATGTGATACATGTATTTGCAATGTGTACATATAATTTATACATACACAAAGAGAGGTCAAAATGAAAAAGTCCTTTATAACTGGAATTTCATTAGGACTCAGTGGAAGGAATGGGAGAAATGTTACCTATTAAGGCAGATTATATACAAGGGAGAGCTACTGAGGGTGACAACAGACCTCTCAATTGCAACATAATGACAAAAAAGAATACCTGCAAAATGTTGAGAGCAAATAACTGTCAATCAACAATTCTATATCCACATATCTTATCCTGTATACCTATGCCATTCAAAAATAGGGTCAAATGCAAATACTCCTTTCCAGATAAAGAATGAGAAAGCTTATGGCTCACACACCTTTGCTGAAAGAACCAAGTTGGAATGTTCTTCAGAGAAAGAAACTGAACCCAGACAAGGGTAATATGTAAGACTCAATAGTGAGAAAACAAAATGGAAAATGTGCACATGAATCTAAATATGCATTCTTTGAATAAAATAATAAAAGTAATTATTTGGGGCCATAAACATAAAATAGAAAATTTCTTGATTTTACAGTAGTTATTTCTGAGAAGAGGAGGCCTAAGCTAGGTTGTTTTATTACTAGTAGACAGAGGTTACAATTCTATAACTCTTCATTTTTTGGTGTGTTTGAATGCATCATAAGAAATTTAAAAATAAATGAATTATCTATTTTTAAAAAGTAAAGTGGATACAAATGTCTGGAAAACAGCAACATACAAGTGGAGAATAATCAGACTTTAAGTATAAATATATTCTTATATTATGTAAGAGGATAACAATATTCATTAACTTTAGGCCCTATGAAGTCAGAGTATAAAAACAGAAATAAAATATATTATTTCAAAGAAGAAAAAAATTGTAAAAAACAGAAAAACTTCATTGAACCCTAAAAAGAAGAAGAAAGGAAGACAACAGACCCTGGCTGGATAGTACAGTTGGTTACAGCTTTATCCCAATATGCCAAGGTTGCGAGTTCCATCTCCAGTCACAGCACATACAAGAAGAAAACACTGAATGCATAAATAAGTGGAATAACAAATGGATGTCTCTCTCTCTCTCTCCCCCTTCATCTTTCTTTTTAATAATCAATAAACAAAATTTTTAAGCAAGATGGTAAAAAGTAGTACAAAATATAATAGTGTAAGTAAGTCTAAATATACAGACATTACAGTAGATATAAGCAATCTAAAGTTGCCAATTACAAGAAAATATGAAAAGTTGAAATTTAAAAAATTAAAATGCACAATTCCAAAAGGAAATACATTCAAACCTTAAGACTATAAAAAGTTTAGAAGTAAAATTCCAGGAAAAGAAACACAAGGCAAATATCAGCTAACTAACTGGAATAAAAAGCTGATGCTGTTAAATTAATATTAGAGAAAAATAGACTTGAAGGCAAAAACTGTATTTAAAGAATTGTTAGGAATAATTGTGGTTAGTACATAATGTTAAAAGGAATAAGTCACCTGGGAGATGTAACAATTCTGAACTTGCATGTACCATATAGCATATGTTCAAAATTTATGAAGCAGATATTGAGCAAATTTTAGGAGAAAATGGACTAAAATCATAATAAAAAATTTTAACACTCATCTCAATTATTGGTAAATGAAGCAAGAAAAAACCTTAATAAGGATATAGGAAATTTGGACAACACAAATTCCAAGAGTGACGTGTGTGTATGTGTGTGTGTGTGTGTAACACATATTTATATATATATATAAAATTTTGAACCCAACAGTTTGAGCATATGAAATTTTTCCAGCAAACTTGGGTCATTCAACAAATTGGTACTAATCAAGCCTCAAAGAAAATATCAACAAATACCAGAATTAATCTCAACACAATTAATCCAAAAATTAGAAAATAGAGCGTTATACAATGTCATTAACTTAGAAACCAACAACAAAAATCATTAATATTTATGAAATGTAAAATACACATAAACAAATTTATGAGTTGAAGAATTAAAGGGTACTGAAAACACTTCAAAGCAAAACTTGAGTAGTACTATTTCCCCTTCATGAATAATTTAGTTCTGAAATCCAAGAGCTGATACAGAGTGAGGGAGGAGGATCCGCAGTGGCCAGATGAAGGTATCGGAATCCACAGAGGATGAGGAGAGAACATCCACTCAAGGATGGCAGGCGAACTTGCATGAAGAATCAGCCCGAACAGAGTGAGAAGGTATCCATAAAGCATACTCAGAGCCAAAGCAGGGAGGGAAGGGCATCTGTGTGGGGGAGGGTAGCATAGAGGATACTGAAGATGAGTTGCATAAGGTGAAGTTGATTGCTTAGAAAAGTAACTGAAGAATTATGAAGGTTAGTGTTCTCACTATTAGAGAAAAGGTTGGATATGTGGAAAAGGGAAAAACTAGAATGGACATGAGACCTGAAGGTGTCACCACGAACTTATGGTATTCAATATATATTGACAAACATTGAAATGACTTTAGATGGAAAACTGTGGAACATGCAACCGTATACTTCCCAGCTCTGTCTTCTGTTAGGGCCTAGAAATAGCAACACTCCAGTAACAATAAACATGTAGAACACCCAGATCTTGGCTTCTAAATACCATTTTCCGTAAAAGGAATATGGCTGATTCTGATGCCGAAGGGAGGCAAAGTTCAAGAAAAGTCTGCAATTTATACCAGAAACTAAGGAAATGTTTTATAAAAATGATGAAGACATATCAAAAGAACCTAGAAGCCAGCTTAAATGGACTACTACTGGCCATGTTGGTCATAATTTTGGTATCAAAATTAATACTTATGGTAACTAATAGAATTTATAATACTGAGTAAAATAAAGAACCATGAGACCATACCAATAAATAAATGAATGGATGGGTGAATGAATGAATGCGTGAATAAATTAAAAGTTTGATGAGGAACAAGACCTTTACATGGTTTCAAAGTACCTCCTTACAGAAGGAGGAAAACGTAAATTTATGGTGAAAAAGCCTGGAAAACATCACCTTTATCAAGTGGTCAAAATGAACATCAGTTATCAAAATAATGCATAATTTGGTATGATGCTTTAAGAAAAACACAGCATCACTTCTATGATATTACAATCTAAATCTAATCATGAGGAAACATCAGACAAACTTAAACTGAAGGAAATTTTACAAAATAGCTGGACTCATCTTCAAAAATATCAAAGTCGCCCTGGCCAGTGTGGCTCAGTTGGCTGGGTGGCATCCTGTCAATCAAAAGGGCACAGGTTGGATTCCCAGTGAGGCCACATGCTTGGGCTGCACATTTGGTCCCCAGTTGGAGAGTGTACAGAAGGCAGCCAGTCGAGGTTTCTGTCCCTCTTTTTCTCCCTTCCTTTCCCCTCTCTGTAAAATCAAAAATCAAAATAAAATAATACCAAAGTCATGAAATTTAAATATAGCTGAAAAATACTCCAGACTCAAGGAGAGTAAAGAGACATGATGACTATATGCAGTGTGTGATTCTGAACTGAATCCTTTTACAAAAAAATACTGTTGCATGAATTGGGGAAATGACAATGGCCTATAAAATAAAGGGCAGGAGTGTATCAGTTTATTTCCTGATTGTAGTGGTCATGTTACAGTTTAATAGGATCTTCTTACTTGTAGAAAATGCACATTAAAATCTTTGGGGTTAATGGAGTATTAGCAATTTACAAATATTCAGGAAAAAATGTTTCTTTTGTACTGTATGTCTATATCTGGCTTTTTAAAAAATCCTCACCCAAGAATATGTTTTTATTATTGTTTTTAGAAAGAGAGGAAAGGAAAGAGATAGAGAGAGAGGAACACCGATGTGAGAAACATCAATCAGTTGCCTCCTTTATGTGCCCCACCAGGGACTGAACCTACAACCTAGGTATGTGCTCTGAATGGTAATCGAGCTGCCAGCATTTTGGTGTATGGGATGACAGTCCAATCAACTGAGCCACCCAGTCAGGGATGTCTAGTTTGTTTGTTATTTTTTTAGATATTTTTATTGTTTCAATCTTTAAAGAAAGCAACCAATAGCAAAATAAAAAAAAAATATGTGATGTAGCTCAAGTAGGAACTACAGGTAAATGTACAGCCTTCACAATTTGTAATTGAAAATAAAAGATGAAAGTTAGTGAAGTTAACTATTCTGTACAATAATCTAGAAAAAAGTCCAACCAACTAAATCTAAAAAAAATAGTAAGAAGAGGAAAGTAAAAGGTCAAACAACAAAATGAACAAAATAAAAGACAAGAAAGAGAGAGGATACATAGGGACCCTTCTCCCCCATGGGGCAGCAGTTAGGACTTCCTTACTTGCTTAGGCTATGGGTCCTCTTGCAGAAAGAGAGGAAAATCAGTTCATAGATTTTTAATTTTAAAACCTTGGGCATTTTTGTATCAAACATGAAGCTTTAAATATCTCAAAGCATGATATTAATATCAAAACAAAAGATTCGAGGAAAAAATAAAAAGCCAGTGTTTTTCATCCAATATTAAATAAAGACCCCATAGGCTAAAGAAGGGGAAAAATACAAAATAATCACAAGGAAAGCACAGAGCTGAAATACTGGTGGTGTCTCTGTAAAGGGACTTTGGCCTTGACCCTCCCTCATCTGAGCTGGGAGTAATGCCCATGGTCAGTGGAATCTAGAAGCAAGAGATATCTAGTCTTGTATCTTGGGGGAACCCAAAGAGGTATGCAGCCTCAGAGATTCCCCTTTGCCCAATGGCACAGGGGCGATGAAAGAGAGATGGCTGTGTGGGTGTTCACATAACCTACTAGAAAGAGATTCTGTGTGACTAACATCCCAATGAGTCTCTGAATCAACCACATAGATTCTATAGGCCCAAAAGGCTGAGGATATCTAGCCTAAGAAAAGGGTTAGGATAAGGTTAGACAAATGCATAAGGTTTGCACAGAGTGGTGACATTTTGGACACTTGCGTGGATCAACACCAGAGAACCAGAATTGGCAGTATATCTCTCAGTGAATGTCAGCATGAACAGACAATGGCTCCCAACCTAGCACCCTGTTTCTTTGTCAACTATTCTAAACATAGTCCCAAAAGTATTCCAATAACTCTTTTACAGGTTATTAGATGGATGGATGGATGGATGGATGGATGGATGGATGGATGGAAGGAAGGACGGATGGTTGGGTGGATGGATGGATGGATGGATGGATGGATGGATGGATGGAGATGGATAGATGGAATGAGAAATGGATGAATAATCAAAGGGCAATTCCTAAATCACATCAATCTAAATGTCTATTTTAGCATTTCATGCTACTAGAAATGCTAAGAGATTAGAAAAATTACCCTTATTCACTCATGCCCATCCTCACACTACTTTCCAAGATCATTAGCTACTGCAACTAGGACTGCAACTGGGAGAAGAACAGGTCCTTGTATGATTTTCATCTTCAACTGAAATATCCCTGAGATCAGTAGATACAGCAAGTGGCTTTGCAAACCACATGCTGAAAAAAATACCATTGAGAGTTTAAGACACTGAAATGTGTTTTAATAAAGACATTTCTCTCAAGTTTGCTTGTTTACTGAAGAAAATAAAATGAAGGGCATTCTTTTCTGCCCTGTTTGGAATCTTCTCTTTTTAGCTCGGCCATGGTAGGTTTTTATTGCATACTTAGGGAGATCTTCATGGGAGCGAATTTGTAATTCTAAAGCAGTCTATAAATGTACACTCACACAGCATAACCAAACCACAATTTTATGCACAATTTTTCTCTATCTGAGATTCTGCAGTTCTTAAAGGAAGCTGTGGATGCAGTGGTGTGTCACAACGGCTATTAGAGAAGTCCAAGGAAAAGAGTACAGCATGATGATCAGCCTTGGCAGTCTCCACGTACAGCGTGATTATATTGTAATACTGTTTGATGCAATCGTATGTTTGATCAGTTTCAAGAGATGAATATCACCTCACTTCAAACAATATGATACAGTCTCATTGTATGGAATTATGGCTGCTGTCAATCAGCATATGGTATAACCCTTAAAGTGCCATCTTTGGGGAATGTCATAAAAATGATTGCAGCACATGCATTAATTAATAAGTTTTTGCACTAAAACCAAGCAAAACCTGTTAAGACAATTTATCTGCTGTATTTCAGTTCATTTTTCTCATCATAGAAACATGTATATAACCCATATATGCATGCATTCTGCTAATTAGCTCAACTTACTAGAGCATGCTAATAAAAATGCTGTCATGAGTATGAGCCTCCTCCCCCCACCACCCCATATGGATCAGTAAACTATATTTTCTATACTTTGCTTTATGAACCCCAAATATACCCCTAGGTTGAACCCGCTAGCCTGTCAAAGTGAGGGGTGGGTGCAAAGTTAGGACAAACATTATATTATCACTAGGTCTATGTTCTTGACAAATCAAACTTAAAATTTAAACTCAACAAATGATAGATAAGTGGCATGTGGATATGCTTTGATATGATAAATATAGACTCCAACTCTTTTGAATGTCATTAGTTTCACTTTATGAATGTTAATTGTTAGAAACGTCATTTTGAGGGAATAGAATTATGATTTTTTAACATTGGCTATGGAATATTTTTTCTCTTCGTTGAGGTTCCATTTCACAGTTATCAGTTCTTTGTTTGTCTTAGGCTTTGCCATCGTCACTCTGTTATACCTACTATTTCAATTTTTCCCAATGCATACATCATTTGGCAGACTACTGCTTTGGCATGGTACATACTAATTTTACCTGAGATGTAACACACTTTCTTAAGGTGACTAATACCTCTAGATTTAACTGTGTTTGTTGATGGTGTATATTTCACTGGAGTATTATAAGCGTTTTCCTGAGAAATTCTTCTCCCACCATGTCTCCTGGCATGTTTTTCCTCACTTTTCCCCAGTGGCCACTAAGTCCATTGTCAAGTGAGCAATCACCTGCTATGGTAGACACCTTCTAAGATAGTTTCCCGGACGGCTTCTGGTCAAGATGGTGGCATAGGCAAACATGGTTCTCCTCTTTGCACAAGCGTATAAAAATTAAACTAAAATATAGAACAACCATCACTCAGAACCATCAGAAATCTAGCTGAATGGAAGTCTGACAACTACAGAATTAAATAAACCACATCCATCCAGACTGGTAGGAGGGGTGCAAATGCAGAACGAGCTGGCCCCTTAACTCATGTGTGGTGGATAAAAATTCAGGAGGCATATTTCTGGAGCAAGGAGTCCAGGCCCCCAGCCCAGGGTTGCAGTGCCAGGAAGTTAAGTTCCCACAACTTCTGGTTGCAAAAACCAGTAGGAATTGAGTCAGTGGAAGAAACTTCTGTAGCCCCAAGAAGTTCCTCTTAAAGTACCTACATACGGACTCACCTACTCAGACTTACTCCCTCTGAGCTCCAGCACAGGGGTAGCAAGTTGAAAGGCACCAGTGGTGCACAGGGAGAAACTGAAGTGTCTGGCATCAAGGCAAACAGAGGCCATTGTCCCTTTTCTAAACCCTCCACCCTGCACAGAGTCTGCAAACCCGTGCCACATCTGAGACTCCTTCAACCTTGCCAATACTATTTGGCTTGCCTTGGAGATCCCCAGAGACTCCACCCCACCCAACTTATAAGCCCTCCCAGGCTACTTTTCTATATAAGTGGCTGGTCTTGGATTATGCTTCAAAACTTCCTAAGTCCTATCAAACAAGCAACAGCTGGCCTCAGTGAGCCCCAGACCTGGCATTAGAAGCAGCCAGCCTAGATTCAAAGCTTGGCTTCTCCTGGCTATCTCCAAGCCCAACAGGTAGCAGCCATCTCAGATTACTTTGTAGCTCAGGCATGGTGGCCCTGGACAAAACACAGGTAGGGACTGACCTTGTCCCATACCACCTGGGAAACCCCAGGGCCCACACACCCACTACACAGCCACAGACCATGTTGGAGCACCACCACCCTGTCCCTGCACAGCTGATCCTCCATGGAGGGCCAAGGTTAGTGGTCAGTGATCACAGCCAGTCCTTGCAGCTGACTGGCCTGGGTAAATTTCTCCCATTGATCTGCCAACAGCAACCAAGGCTGAACAATAAGAGAAAGATATACTCAGCCCACACAAAGGGTGCACCTCATGTACCCATTTTGGTTGATAGGGGAGGCTGCCACTGAACCTTACAAGGTAACTACCACCTTAGGGCACACTGCCAAAGCACAGAGTCAAACTATCTCTGCCTAATATGTAGAAACAGCCCTGGCTGGTGTAGCTTAGTGGATTAAGTGCGGGCCTGTGAACCAAGAAATCACAGTTCGATTCCCAGTCAGGGCACATGCCTGGGTTGCAGGCCAGTTCCCAGCAGGGAATGCACAGGAAGCAACCATACATTGATATTTCTCTCCCTCTCTCCTTCCCTTCCCCTCTGAAGATAAATAAATAAAATCTTTAAAAAAAATATGTAGAAACAAACACAGGAAGGCTGCCAAAACAAGGAGATGAAGAAACATGGCCCAAATGAAAGAACAGATCAAAACTGCAGAAAAAGAGCTAAATGAAATGGAGATAAGCAATCCATCAGGTGCAGAGTTCAAAACACTGGTTGGTTATAAGGATGTTCAAGGACTTAGTGAGCACCCCAGCAGCATAAAAAAGATCCAGTCAGAAACAAAGGATACACTAATTGAAATAAAGAACAATTTACAGGAAACAACAATAGAGTAGATGAAGGCAAGAATCAAATCAATAATTTGGAACATAGGAAGAAAAAGAACTCAACCGATCAGAACAATAAGAAGAAAAAAGAATCTAAAAAATGAGGATAGTTTAAGCAGCCTTGGGACAACTTCAAGAGGCCCAATATTTGCATCATAAGGATGGCAGAAAAAGAAAAAGAGCAAGAAATTGGAAATCTATTTGAAAAAAAATGATGGAAAACTTCCCTAAGTTGTTGAAGGAAATAGATATGGAAGTCCAGGAAGCGCAGAGAGCATCAAACAAGATGGATGCAAAGAGACCCACTCCAAGACTGCTTTGGTATCATAATTAAAATGCCAAAGGTAAAAGATGAAGAGATCATC
This sequence comes from Trachops cirrhosus, assembly GCA_028533065.1. Classification (NCBI taxonomy): domain Eukaryota; kingdom Metazoa; phylum Chordata; class Mammalia; order Chiroptera; family Phyllostomidae; genus Trachops; species Trachops cirrhosus. The sequence continues at coordinate 69,652,606 of CM052541.1, forward strand.
TTAACAGCAGCAAGAGAAAAGAAGTTAGTTACCTACAGGGAAGTTCCCATAACACTGTCAGCTGATTTCTTAAAAGAAACTTTGCAAAGTAGAGGGGTTGGCAAGAAATATTCAAAGTCATGAAAAGCAGGGACCTACAACCAAGATGGCTTTAACCAGCAAAGCTGTCATTTAGAATCGAAGGGCAGATAAAGAGCTTCCCACACAAGGAAAAACTAAAGGATTTTTTCATCACCCAACCATTATTATACGGAATGTTAAAGAGACCTATTTAAGAAAAAGAAGATCAAAACTGTGAACAATAAAATGGCAAACAGAGACCTACCTCAGGAACAAAGATCTACACAGGCTGAAAATAAAGGACTGGAAACAAATTTTCCAAGCAAACAGACAGGGAAAAAAAGCTGGGGTAGCAATACTCATATCAGACAAAATAGACTTCCAAAAAAGAGCCATAAAGAGAGACCCAGAAGGTCACTTCATAATACTCAAGGGAAGAATCCACCAAGAAGACATAAACATTGTAAATATATATGCAGCCAACATAGGAGCATCCAAATACATAAAGAAAATCTTAGAGGACTTCAAGAAAGATATTGACAGCAACACAATTATAGTGGGGGATTTTAACACCCCACTGTCAAAAATGGACAGATCTTACAAACAAAATATCAACAAAGATATTGTGGCATTGAACAAGGCCCTAGATG
>CM052541.1:69653815-69736003 GCA_028533065.1 Trachops cirrhosus
AAGGCCACTGTAATCAAAACAGCCTGGTATTGGCGTAAAAACAGGCACATGGACCAATGGAACAGAACAGAGAGCCCAGAAATAAACCCAAGTCTCTTTGGTCAATTAATATCTGACAAAGGGGGCAGCAACATAAAATGGAGTAAAAATAGCCTCTTCAACAAATGGTGTTGGGAAAACTGGACAGCTACATGCAAAAAAATGAAACTCGAACACCAACTTACACCATACACAAAAATAAATTCAAGGTGGATAAGAGACTTATGTATAAACCGTGACACCATTAAAGTCCTAGAGGAAAACATAGGCAGGAAAATCTCAGATGTTTCACACAGAAACTTTTTTACCGACACGTCCCCTAGAGCAAGGGAAATTCTTTAAATAGTCTTGTTTATATTTGAAAAAATGAACAAGTAGACATCTGCCCCCTCTTTATGGTCAAATAATGCCAATGAGGGAGATTACAAAGAAAAAACTGAGATGAAAAAAAAATCCAAATAAAGGCCAACACTGCTATTAAGATTTTTCTTTTAATATGCCACAAGATATCTTGATTGTATATTTTCCAAAGTTCTTTCCAGCCACATCTCCCAACCCTTCCAAAAGATTTCACGTCTTTCCAATGCAATAAAAGATGCAGGATTATAATATAGTTCTGTCCACCTCCTGTTTTTGAAAGCAATATAATCCTAATGACTTGAATGGACATACATTCATATCTAATAAGGAAAAACATTTACAAAATGAAAGGAAAGAATAAACAAATGGGATCTCATCAAAATAAAAAGCTTCTGAATGGCTAAAGAAAACAGTATTAAAATAAAAAGAGAATCAACTGTATGGGAAAACGTATTTGCCAATGATACCTCAGACAAGGGTTTAATCGCCAAAATATATAAAGAACTTACATGACTCCACTCTAAGACAAGCAACCCAATTAAAAAATGGGCAAAGGACTTGAATAGATACCTCTCCAAGGAAGACATACAGAGGATGCAGAGACACATGAAAAGATGCTCAATATCACTAGCTATCAGAGAGATGCAAATTAAAACCACAATGAGATACCACTTCACACCGGTCAGAATGGCCATCATAAACAAAACAACAAGCAACAAGTGCTGGAGAGGTTGTGGAGAAAAAGGGATCCTAGTACACTGTTGGTGGGATTGCAGACTTGTGCAACCACTATGGAAAGCAGTATGGAACTTCCTCAGAAAACTAAAAATGGATTTGCCTTTTTACCCAGCAGTTCCACTGCTGGCACTATATCCTAAGAACTCTAAAACACCAATCCAAAAAGAACCTATGCACCCCAATGTTCATAGCAGCACAATTTACAATAGCTAAGTTCTGGAAACAACCTAGGTGCCCATCAGTAAATGAATGGATCAAAAAACTATGGTACATTTACACAATAGAATTCTATGCAGCAGAAAGAAAGGAGCTCCTACCCTTTGCAACAGCATGGATGGAGCTGGAAAGCATTATGCTAAGCGAAATAAGCAAGGCAGTGAAAGACAAATACCATATGATCTCACCTTTAACATGTACCTAAACAACAAAACAAAGAAACAAGCAAAATATAGCCAAAGACACTGAAATATAGGACAGACTGACAGTGACTAGAGGGGAGAGGGGAGGGAATTTCAGGGGAACTTCAAGGGAAAATGGGAAGGGTTTATAAGAACAAATATAAAGGACATATGGACAAAAACTAGGGGGGGTGGAAGTGGGAGGGAGGAGGGGAGGGATGGGTGGGTTGGCTGGAATGGGAGTAAAGGATAGAAACTGTACTTGAATAATGATTAAAAAATAAATTTAAAAAATAAAATAAATAAAATGGCAAACAATAAAAATCTGTCAACAATTGAATCTCAAAAATGTTAAGCAAACAAGAGGAACAGAGACGGAATCATAGGTACAGAGAGTTTTTTGATAATTGCCAGATGGGAGGACAGTGTGGGGGGATGGGTGAAGAGATGAGGGGATTAAGAAGTACAAATAGGTAGTTACAGAATAGCCATGTGGGTGTCAAATACAGTATAGGAAGTAGAGTAGACAAAGAACTTATATGCATGACCCATGGATATGAATAAAGGTGTGGGGATTGCCTGAGGGAGTGGAGGTTGCTGGGTGGAGGGGGCCAAAAGGGGAAAAATCAGGACAACTGTAATAGCATAATCAATAAGATATAATTAAAAATAAAAATATAGAGAACACATGCACCAACACAAAAGAAAGTTCCCAAAGATCCCTGACTCTCAGTATTCAGAAACTTGTGTAATCTTCTCCCCTTGAGTATGGGTAGAACCTAGTGACTTGCTCTTAGTGAATGGACTATAACCACAGCTATTAGATATCACCTTCATTATTAGGTTATAAAAGGCTGTGCCTTCTGTCTTGTTACCGAAGTGTCTCTCTTGTTGGCTTTGTTGGAGAGCCCAATTTGGTGAGAAACAGAGGGCAGCTTCTGGCCAACAACCAGCAAGGAACTGAGACTCTCATTCTAATAGCCCTTAAGGAACTAAATCCATCCAACTATTAAAGTAAACTTGGAAGCAGATCCTGCCTCTGTTGAACCTTGATGTAACTGTGGCATCAGGTGATATCTACAGTCCAGCCTTGTGAGAGACCCTGAAGCAGGGAATCCTGCTAGGATGTGCCCAAATTCCAGCCCACAGAAACTGTGAGATAGTAAATGTGCGTGGTTTTAAGCCACTAACCTTGAGTTCCTTTGTTACACAGCAATAGACAACTAACACAACTACTGTCTCTTAGTGAACATACTTTGTAGCTCAGTACAACTCCTTTTATTAAAATCCTCACCTGAAGATATGTTTATTGATTTCAGGGCGACAGAGAGACAAGGAAACATCAACTGGTTGTCTCCTGTACATACCCAGCCAGGGATCAAACATGCAGCCTAGATATGTGTCCTGACCAGGAATCAAACCCATAACTTTTTTGGTGTATGGAATGATGCTCCAACTAACGGAGCTACCCAACAGGGCACAGCTCCTTTTCTAGCGAGCAGTGAAATAGTGCAGTGAGTTACAGATCTTCACAGTTTTGCCTTTAAAATATAGTGGGTATATGCTCACTGGCAGACTATGGAGAAGTGCTGACCAAGTCCACAGAGAAACCAAGGAAGTCCAAGACCTTCCTGCAAAGATCCTCCCATTATTCATGGGGCAAGAGATATTGACCAGTATTTATTCTTTGGGATAGGATTGTAAAGCTTTGAAGTGTAAAGGTGTTAATTCTTTTTCCAAGGTGAGGTTTGACACACACACTTATGGGGGCTTTGCAAATATTCAATGGTTTTTATTCATGCCGCCAATGCCATGTCCTTGGACACATCACCTTGTTTCACAGATATTTTCATGTCACCACATCATGCCAACAGCTTGTTGACTTCTAGGCTTCATGGTAGAGTTGTTAAAAATACCATGAGAGCCATTAAAACATTAAATGTATGTTGTCTTACTACCAGTAGCTGTCAAGATTTGCAGAATGGGTCCAGCAAGAGGGGTATATAATTTATAAATTATTTTATTATTTATTCAATGATCTACAATAATAGAGGGGAACAGTGATGAAAAGTATTTCATCAATAATTAAACACTTTTTATTTTGAGATTACATATCTAATCATATATATATATATGGCTTCTAAATATGTTCAATCTAATATTAAGATCTTGTTTTCTTGATTCATATCTACTGCTGGTGCAAAGAGACAATCTAGTTGGGTAGGAAAGAGAAGTCAGTTTGGAACTGGACGTGTTTCATGGGTGGGCCATGTGTGATTTATCAAGAATTGATTTACTTAAAAGATCCCTAAGTAGTCCAGGAACTAAAACAACAATGGAAAAAAGTAAGATTTTTTCCTTATTAGATTAACAAAGATTTTTTAAATGAATTATATCCGGGCTGGGTCATAGGGGAAATGGGTTGGTAGGAGTATAATTTGGCACAACATTTTCGGAAAGTAATTTAATGAAATATTTCAACATTTTAAATCCATTTCATGTCTAGGAATATATGCCAAGAAAATAAACCTGAACTTGCAAAGATGTTAAAAGTTGTTCATTGAAGCACTGTTTATAAGAATAAAAATGTATACAACCCAAATATCTGTCAATAGAGTTAAATACATTATGAAATTTATAAAATAGAGGCTATCTTACTTAGCCAGTTAAAGAGAAACACTCATATTATGAAAAAGTTTCAATGATATATTGTTAAATTTTTAAAGTTTGTCATTGAACTAAACACGTATACTATGGTTCCAGCTTTGTTTAAAAAACTGCCAACCCTCTATGTGCATGGATAAACAACTGAGAGTGCGAAATCATTGAAACGGGTTTTCTCTAATAAAGGAATTACTATGAGATATTTGAACATTTTCCAGTGAGCATGCATTATTTATTAGTTGAGAAAGACAGCTATTTTCACTTTGAAAAATTCTAGATAATAATTTTTGATTTTCCTCTTTTGAACACTAAAAAAAATTCAGCACACAATCATCTGTTTGCTTTTTGTCCTCCAATTGTTCATTTCTTTTTACTCATTACCTCACTTAAGCACCTACCATGTGTCCTGGGGTAGTCACTGAAGAAAAGATGTGGAAAGAGATAGCCTCTGATTCTAATGAAAAAGACGTGTAAATTTCACATGAAATGAAGTTTGTAAATGCTCAGTTAGAGTGGATGCAAGGTAAGATGGGGTCATAAAGGAGGGAGTGATCAATTTAAAATTGTGGAACAATTCATCTTTGCAGGTAGTTCATTCACTACAAAATTAATTCTATCTTGAGTCTGATTCTATAACACATACTTTTAAAATAATTTTTAGGGCCCCAAATCTTGCCTATGGTGTGCCAAATGTTCAAAGAATACCTTTACATTCATGTTATTCATTGCTAGAGTAGTAGCTTCTGAATTTTGGAATTTAAGATTTGAATTCAAATGACAGAATATGCAGTAGGACATAGGAATGGATTTTAAAATTCAAAGCATATGAAACAAGTAAGCAATAACTTCAGGCAGGGCAAGTTTCTATGAGTCTATGATAAAGTACCTAGAGTAGACGAGACAAGTTATTTCACATAGTTCCCAGTGAGCACAGAGTCAGCGTTTGAGTAGAATGTCTACATTCTAATAATGCTTGGTAGGTTAACTATATTTGGATGAGCACGTGTGTAATCCATATAGAATATATATGTGAGTATGCTCACATAATGCATACTCATACATACATATTTGGAAATCAAAGATTTAGTAACCATGCTCATCCTTCATCACTGATTTGAAGGTTTTAAATGTATTCTAAAGGGCAAATTGTATGGTAGAGCCCCTACCTGAGAAAACAGTCCATCAGGACAGACAGCCAGGGAGCTCATCAAATAGCTTAAAGTGACCGACATCTGATGGCACACCTGTGCAGGTGGGCTGCTGGCTGGGCTGTTCGGGAGGAAGCTGTGAGAAGGCAGAACCGTCGGAAACGCATGGCCTCTTTTTGCTTTCGGGAGAGCCAGACAGTTGTGCTCTTCCTACTACATGTGCTTCAGTATCCCTACTTATTAAAAAAGAAAAAGGAAAACAATGCTTAACCAACCCATTTCATATGCCTCATGTGAAAATATGAGAGACCTTGAGTACATGAGAGTGTTTTGAAAGATTCAAACAAATTGCAAAATTCAGACATTAATATCAAATAAAGGATTTGTGTGTGTGTGTTGAGCAAAATATTTCCACTAAAAATAATATATGAGTTGGGTTAATACAAGTGTGCGACTTGCCAAGAAATGGATTTGCATTAATTATAAAAATTACATTATAATTAATGCATTTATTAATGATCTACCAATCAATATCCATTGAAGGTTTATTATTTTAAGGAGGATGGGCAATTAGCAGTTTGACACCATGAAAAAGAGATAACTGACTGACTGATGGGCCCTAATCAAGTTTAATTTTAATTTGTTTTAAAAGTATCTTCTTTAGGAGTGAGTTTAAATGCACATCACTCTTCTTCCTTTCAGAAAATGAATATATATGTTGTTTAAAAGGCATATCTGAACAACAAGGAATGAAGTCTGGCATATGTAACAAGAAATGAGCACATCTTCTAAATGGGCTCGATGGTTGGTGTAAGTTCTACTCTCTTGCACGGTAATATAACAGGACTGCTCTTTAAATTGAGTGAATTTGTATGTCCGCCTTCCCTTAATGGAATCAGTTTTGATATACTCTTTGTTCCTGCTGTTACAAGCTTCAGTCTAAGGGTTCTTTGTATTAACTTTTTAAAGTTACATTACAAAGAGGTTTTAAGAATTCCCAACAGGCTTTTATTTAACCAAAGCTTTTGATCTCCAACCTGCTGGGGCCTAGTGAAATCCTTACCAATTCTCCAGTTAACTCCTCACTATTGGAATTTGAAAAGACCCACCTGAAGGATTGAACTCCCGGTATGGTTTCAGCCATCCTTTAGATCACTCTATTCAAGCAGGCTGCGAGGGGGTCTAGTGCACCCTTTGTGATCTGCTAAGCAGCCTAAGGTGCCCTTTGCATAAGTTGTACTCCTGAGGAAATAAAAATCAGGAGGACACAGACCTATATACCTTATTTCCTGCTATCTTCAGTTAAAGGGGGATCGCAGGGGGTCTGCTTAACATCCTTTGCTACCTAAATACCTTTTGGACATGGGAACTCAATAAAAGACCTTTCATTGCATCTATTACCCTACTGTGGTGCATAACAAATGAGATTTTAAAGGCTATTTTTTCCCTTACAGCTATTTCCATCATTTTCTTTAAAATTTCAATGTAGTCTCTAGTGGAAGACTATTTTATAATCTACTTTAAAACTGTATAATGCCAATTATGTTGAGCATTATTTCCAAAAAATTAGGCTCATATTAATACCAACAAATTGTAGTTTGAAAATTAAGTAGAAAATTGATTGTTTAAAACACATTTCATATAAAGCAAATAGTGTTTTTAATAAGTCTTTTTTAAGTATAAATGTGCATTAATTTTTTATTTGGCCCCAAACTCCCATTTTTAGAAAAATTTTGCAGTTGAAGTTGAAAATATCAATGCCACATAGTTATCTGTTTTGAGAAAGAATAACATAAAATTCTAAATAATACTATTTAAATTATTTATTTTATTAAAAACTTTATTGTGCAGAGATTTTAGGTTATGTTAACAACAAGCATGGGAAACAAATAAAACTGCAAAAATACAAAATTTGCTGGTAGGTGTGAGAAAAACAGATTTGTCTACGGGCCACTTCTATATAAATCTTTATCTTTCTATCAATATAGTATAATACCTCACCATTATTAAAAAAAAGTTTTGTAGTCTATCTCGATAATTCAAAATCTACTCATTTCTGTTACTCTCATTGCATCAGATGTTATTATCCTTGACAAAGCCTCAAAGTAACTTTATGCCGAAGAACTAGAGAGAAGTGTGCATTTTCAGAAGCTGTAAAATATTTGCCATTCAGGGCTCACTGCTTGAGGGCAGACTCTATCATGCTACACATGTACCATCTATTACCACACATCAGAAGTATCAGGATGGTTCCCCTGCTTGAAGCCTCCTTCTGTGTTGACTACAGATAAAGCAGCCTGGCACTGTCTCAGTTCTGAATACGTGGTTGTGCCATCAGGCAATGTGGTCAATCTGGCTTTCAGAAATAATGTTGCCATACCCATTAAACATGACACAATTGTTTCATTTCTTGACATTAATTTCTGTAAACATTTGTTCCACATCGGATTGGTAATAAGTATGAGTAACTCCCTGATGGAATATTATTTTCTTCAGTTAATAATAACCGATTATATGAAATTAAGATACTATGAATTTTTTTTCTAGAGAAAGAGGTCTCAAATACTTGCAAACTGTAAGAATGGTGGAAATGATGAAAAATGGTTTTTGCTTTTTATGGATAATATAATACAAGTCTTACATATTATATGTTATGCTATAATAATGCCCTGTTTCTTTATAAAAAATGTATTTTACATGCATCGACAAAAAGTTTAATAAAATATTTCTTGTAATCTCAAATTTACTGTCATTCACTCTTATAGTATAAGTAGTTATAATTTAGGGGTTGGTTACTCTGCGATATCTCTCAGTTTAAAAAATGTGTTATGGAGATCATTTGGAGGGTTATCAGCTGGGAGCAGGCAGGGGGAGAATGGGAGAAAACATGCAGAGATTAAGAAGTACAAATTGGTAGGTACAAAATAGACATGGGGATGTTAAGAGTATAGGAAATGGAGAAGCCAAAGAACTTGGTTATATGCATGACCCATGGACATGAACTAAGTGGGGGAATTGCGGGAGGGAAAGGGGGTACCGGGTGAAGTGGGGCAAAGGGAGAAAAATTGGAACAATCATAATAGTAAAATCAATAAAATATATTTAAAAAAATTTTTTTAAACATGTATCACCTTTAATTTAAAAGAAAATGTACCTCAATATAGCCTTTAGAAATACAGCACTGATACAGCTGTGCTTAGAAGCATGTCCATTAGTGCACTGTGTGTGAGAGTAAAAGTTGCAATCATTCTGAATGTCCACCAGCACGGGATTGCTAATAAGACAGCAAACTTCCATGGTAGAGCACTGTCCTTGTTTGCAACCTTACCAAGTGCCAAGCAGTAAGTCCTTGTTCCACAGGGCAACCAGTTCAGGAAGGTTTTGTTAATATCTTACGGGTTTAGAAAGTGAAATGCAGAGAACTTAAGTAACTTGCCAGAATCACAGAATCACTAATAGTGGAGCTAAGATTCAAACCCAGCAAAGCCATTTGGTTGCAAAACCCATGAACTTAATTTAACCCTCTATGATAATGCTCATATATACTCAAAGAATGAGGCAGCTTAAACATCAGGAAGTGGAAAAGAAATATAACTTTAAAAACTAAGTCACAAAGAGGAAGTATGGTATATGCCATTTTGGTAAAAATTATATTCATACATTAGAATATTGAGAGAAAATTTTAAAGGAATGTTCACCAGGCTGCTCATGTGAGAGTTTCTGCAGGTGAAACTCTCATTTTCTACTTCATATATTTTTCCCTATATTTTTTTACTGTTGTTCAAGTACTGTAGTCTCTTTCATCCCCCCACCATTCCCCCCCCCCACTTCAGCCATCCCCACTGCCCACCCTTGATCTTACCCCCTTTGGTTTTGTCCATGTATATATTTCTATAATATTTAGATATTTTATAAAAGCAATAAAGATATTTCTTTAAAATATTAACATGTAATTATGAGAATCACAAAAGCAATAAATTATTTTATCAACATATGCAGCATTTTTTCAAGACTTCAATGCTGACAGTTAATTTACCTTGTAAAAAAAGAACAAAACAGAAACAAATTACATCACATGGAATTTTTGTACTATGGACCTTAATTATCACAGTCTGTTTTGAAAGAGGATGGTATTCTAGGAAAAATAAAGCTGCAATACAGACAGGTTTTTCCCTTATGTGAGCAAGTTTTGCAAGTGACTCGTCATAACTATTGAAAAAAATCCTGTTTTATCAATAGATTTATTCGTGCTTTTATTTCACATTCTCTATACAGGAACCCAAAATATTTATTCTTTTAAAGCTTTTTAGGGAAGGAAGATTCTCACAACATTTCTAATATAACAACAATCACTTAGTACTTTTCCACTTATAAACTGCTTATATGAGCAGAACCTCCAGGTTCCTAGGAGGGAAAATATCTGTGTATTTTATTCCGAAGTTGCAACTGATATTTGATACACTACTAGGCTAAACTCAGAATCTGGGCTGGCTCTAGCTCTACTTCTTACATTTTATTTAACCTTAAAACAAAACAAAACAAAATAAAAAAAGAACTCCATCATGGGTAATGTTTACAAAAACTCTATTCCAAAGTTCTGCTTCTGGATATCATGATTTTAAAAGGTATAAATAACATTTCCTATAATCAAAGGTGAGTCAAAGAAAATGCATCTAAAGGAGGAAATCAGACAAGTGAAAACTTGACCCAATACCAAGTGCATTGTCAGAATCACAGATGCTACATCAACCAATGAGACCTGAAAGGAAGGCAGCGGGGAAATCAGCTGTGGAGGCTGGAAAGGTTGTTCCAGCTCCATTGGCAGTTGGCCCTTTAGCTACTGTACAAGCCCAGTATGGGCCCGGGGGTGCTGGACCTGGTTTTGAACCACAGGAGAGAGTTGAAGTGATGTACAACCAATATTGTCAACAGCAAGATAGTCAAGTTGGTACTAATGATATATTCATGGGAATATATATTGTTTTGTTCTTTGGATTTTGTGGGAGGGAGGACCCAGGGAGAGTGCATTCACAGTTCTGGAAGCTTAATCTAGCCCTCTGCTCATAGCTACTGGCTATGGTGCTCCATTTTTCCTCAAACTTTTTGATTCCTAGAGGTAGTGTGTACCAAGTGAAGTCTTACGTAATGTGGAGAGAGAGGTGAATGCCAGGTTTAAAGAGGAGGTATTAAGGTTAGAAGAGACACAATACTCAGTTTTAAAACAAAAATGTTTGTTTGAATTTGGCATTAATAGAGAGCCGTCATGTTCCCTTCTTCAACAGAGATAATAAGTGATGCAAAATAGAAAATAAATGACCAATGTTGTGATTAGAAACTCACTGTGTTTAGTGTCAAGAACGCTGCTAGTATCTAATAAAAAATTATATAATCAGCCCTGGCTGGTGTGGCTCAGTGGATTGAGTACCAGTCTGCAAACCAAAAGGTCGCTGGTTTGACTCCCAGTCAGGGCACATGCCTGGGTTGTGGGCTGGGGCCCAGTTAGGGGTCGAGCGAGAGACAACCCAGCAATGTGTCTCTTTCACATCGATGTTTCTCTCCCTCTCTCCCTCCCTTCCCATCTCTCAAAAATGAGTAAATAAAATCTTTTTAAAAATTATATAATCATAGATCACCTCCTCAAACAAAAATGAATAAACAAATACACATTTATGGCAAGTCACCTTCTAACACCTTGGAATCTAGAGTGTCCTGTTTTCACAGAGCAGGCACTTAATGAATGTTGAAAATGGAATGTGATTTTCTGAATCTTGAGCTTGTTTTTGCAGCCTGTGTGCCTTCCTAAAGAGCCACCCAGTTGTATGGTCTCCTGATTTGTATATCACACTCTCACACTGGTGCTGAGACCTGATACACAAACTTCATGAAAAGTTTCCTTAATAATTAACACATTAGGCCGCTGTCATGAACAGGACCTCGTGGGGAACTCTGAACATAATATGTTCTCAGTAAGTGCTTGTTAACTTTAATGATAGTCACTGGGAATTGTGAGACATTATAAGGCATGTGAAAGACATCGTAAGTTCTTAACTTTTAACGGGAGACACTGAAGGTACAGGACAAACACAAATGAAATATAATAGAAATTTACTAACAAATATATAACAAAAAAAGTATCATACATAAAGAATAGGCATTTGTAGTGGCCAGAGGTTAAATTTCCACTGTGGCTCTAATGGAGGAGATGGATACAATATATAAGTGCTAACGTTCATTAAATACTAATTATTGGCCAAGCACAATGTTAACTGCTTTAGAAGTGTTAACTATCCCGTTTAATTTTCACTACACCTTAAAGTAGGTAATATTATTTCCATTCCATAGGTGTGACTCCTTGGGTTCAGATCCACAAGGTAGCTGTTCAAGGGAGCAAGCCAAGGTCTGCTGCCACAAAACTCTGGCTTCCTGGCCCCAAGTAAGGACACATGCTATAATCTGAATGTTTGTTTTGTGTTCCCCCAGTATGTATATGTTGAAACCCTAATGCCAGATGTGATGGTATTAAGAGGCCGTGCCTTTGGGAGGTGCTTAGGTCACAGGAGTGGAGCCCTCACCAATGGGATTAGAGCCCTTATAAAAGAGAACTCAGGGAGCTCGCGGCCCCTCCCATCACCCTTGGACACCGTGAGAAGACCGTTATCTACCCACAAGAAACAGGCCTTCACCAGAACCCAGCCGTGGCGGCACCCTGATCTTGTACTTGCAGCCTTCAGAAAAATCAATGTCTATTGCTTATAAGCTGCCCTGTCTATGGTGTTTTGTTATAGCAGCCCTAACAAACTCAAACAACCTACCACATTTGGAAGAACAGGCATGTTACAGTCATGAGTCTGGAGAATTTTTCAGGCATAACTGCAGTTGCACATTTAAGACCCAGTTGAGAACTGAAATATCATCTGGCTGAGTGCACCTCTAGAGATGCAGTTACCTTTTGCGTCCTCAACGGCGGTGTTTGTAGCTCCCTACTGTCGAGTGCTGCTGCCCTCCAAACCCTGTCTATATCTGATGCTGCTTCCCCTGCTGCTTTTCACTCGCACGCACTCTCTCCAGCCTCCTTTCCCCCTCAGACTTATGATTGATCAAGGTTTCTTGTGCCATGTGGTCTCTGCTTACTGACTTCTTCCTGCGTCAGTGTCTCTTGGTCCTCACTATAGATTTCCCTGGTGTCTCCTTTCACAGTCTTTTGCGACTGGCTCAAGAGTCAGCTGGCCTGCAGTCACGGCTGTGGGGAGGAATTCCATCTCCTCAGGCCACCTCAGAGACCCAGGCCCGGACAGGAGACAGCAGCCTTTGGGTAAAGCGCTGATCTCAAGTTGAATTGGAGCCGGCACGGCGGTGTGCTCCTATAGTCCCAGCTACTCCAGAGGCTGAGGCAGGAGGATCGCTTCAGCCCAGGAGTTCTGGCCAGTAGTGCGTTATGCAGATCGGGTGTCCGCACTAAGTTCTGCATCAATATGGTGACTTCAGGGGAGCAGGGGGCCACCAGGTTGCCTAAGAAGGGATGCACCAGCCCAAGTCGGAAATGGAGCAGGTCAAAACTCCTGCGTTGATCAAGTTGAATTGGCATGGCCAGGTTTGACAGTTAATTTTTTACATCCACTTGGCTAGGCTGTGGTAACTAGTTTTTGGTCAAACATCAGTCTGGATGTTGCTGTGAACATATGTCTTAGATTAATATTGAAATCAGTTGACTTTGCGTAAAGCAAATTACTCTCAATAATGTGAGTCCTCATCTGACAGTTGGAAGTCTTAAGAGAAAAGAGTGAGGTTGCCTTAGAAAACATTCGGCCTCCAGACTGCCTTCAGACTCAAGATGCATAATCCGTTTTTCCCTGGGTCTCCAGCCTGCTGCCTGCTCCGAAGATTTCAGACTTGCCAGCCCCCACAATCTCATGAGACAAGTCCTTAACATCTATGCACATATATACATCCTTTTAGTTCTGTTTTTCTGGTTAACCCTGACTAATAGATCAGGGTAGTAGGTTCATAAGGATAGTGACCTCTGATAAGAAAAGGCATTGAGTTCACTAGAAAGAGAAGTGGTAAGAATGGAAACTACCTAGCTGATCTGAGAAATGAGAGACAAGATGAAGAACACCTTAAACAAATAAACACAGGTTGCCTTGCATTGGCACATGGGATATCAGACAGCCAATCCTAAGAAAATTCCATTATAGCTAAAACCAGCACTTCCAGGGAGATAAAAAATAAGAAGAATGGCTTAGTTTAATTTCAGTTATAAACACAAATAGGAAACTTAATTTTATTCAAAGTCTACTAGATATCAGGCCCTAGTATGTACATAATCTCATTTAATTATCAAAACATCCTGTCAAGTTGGACCCTGAAATTTAAAGAAATAAGCAACGTGTCAATGATTACTTAGAAAGCAAGCCGTGGCTTCTTTACTTGACTATGTATACCCAACACAGTCACTTGTTACTTCCTTCAAAGTCCCTCATGAATCTGCTTTCACCCAAGGACTACTGTGCAACAATCCTTAGTGGGCACACCTGGCTTTGCCATGTGTCTCCTCATCTTTTAAATTGCAGTCTGAATGTTCTCTTTCGAGACTCATTTTCTGCTCTCATCAGGCTGAATCTGGACCACTTGTTATAGCTTTCTAAGCTCCTACCATCTTTCCTTCATTGAGCTTGGAATTATGAGTTTAGGTAAAATTATTTCTTTAATTCAGTTTTTTATAATAGACGGTAAGTTGCATGAGGACAAGAACCGCACCCATTTTGTTCATTGTTTTATCTCCTGAGCCTAGTATAGTATTTAGAATGTGGAGCTGGCTCAATAAATATATACTGAGTAATGTGATTTGAATGAGCTAAATCAAGCAAAGGTCATAGTTCATGCTGTCTTCCACTGCATTGTATGGTTTTCTGATTCCTTAAACTAAAAAGTTACAGGTTCCTGACTTATAAAAAAAAATAGAAAAGTACATGTCCTCCAAATTCCAAACCTTGCCTCAATTCAAATTCTACTTAAAAAGCAGCCCACACTTTATATAGCACAAAACCTTAGAATGAGATTTGCCTTTTCTTTACCTCTGTTTTAGCCCATCAAGCAAAGTTTTAAAACATTTATATGACATGTGAGACAGCAGTTTTTTCATTCATGCTAAAGGTTTTCAGAAACTAGTAAAACAGGTACCTCAAATATATTTTTGAATAAATATTGACTAGTCCAAGAAAAATCAGTAACATACAAATATAGGAAAATGTCCTCATTGAGCTTATGTGAATTCTAGTAGTGTATGTTTATTGATTATGAGTGTTATATAAATCTATTATGTTTTATAGGAAACAAATTACTCAGATTAGATTGTGTCTCAATTACATGGATTTTTAATGCCTTCATCTTCAGGTGAAGTTGACTCTCCAGCAGAAGGCAGGAAGCTAAAAGTCAAAATATGTAAAATCAAAGAGGATCACAATTCTATACTTTTTATTTGCTCTGCCCATTTACAATACTATTTCTCAGATTTTGGTAGATTTAAGCATCAGATGTTTCACCACACTTATAATATCTGCTTCAACCTTGTCAGATAACCTTCAAGGGTATTCATGTATTGGAGGCTCCATTTCAAGCTTGTTCAATAAATGTCTTGCTACCTCAGCATAATATATGTATTATACTATATTATATTATATTATTTATGTATACACATAAATGCATATATTTACATATATACACAAATGTGTATATGTACATATATTCATATATGTGTGTATACACATAAATATATTTGTGTATAGGTGCACATATATGTACATATATACATATACCTGTACTTGTACACAAACACACACATATAATAATATGTTTTTTAAAACTTCCAGTAACAAATGTAAAATATCTTATATTTTGCAACGTTCAAATAGAATGTAAAATTTAACTTTCTTTTGTGAATTCATATTTTAATTTGTCTAGTCTTGTGACTTATCATTAATTCTAAATTGGACTCTGCATACACACAATTAAACCTTCATATGTAATTCTTCTTCAGCAGATAAGAATGCGCTTAGCTTGAAGTCACACAAAAATCAAAAACTTGACTTAAAGAAAGATGTTGCATTATCTCCTTAGCAAAATGTTTGAAAGGAAGTAGCTGATGGCCTTGGGTGTCAGGAGAGATTTTAATGTGGTTCTCTCGATTCTTTCCTCAGCCATGTTGCTTCAAGACTGCAAGATGGTTGATACACATCTAGACATAAAGAAAGCGAAAGCTTTTCCAGAGTCTGTATTAGTCTTCCTTCCGAGTCTCACTGGATAGCTGGTTAGATCTGTGTCATATGGCCTTACCTAGCATTAAGGGAATCAGGAACATATTGCCAACCTGATCAAAACTGGTATTCTCTTCTGTGGGGCAGAAGGAAAAAGGATGGCTGTTGGAGAGTCGGTGAATGGTGCTGCCAGAGACTCCTTTGAAAACAAACGTTTTCCTAACTAACAGCCATACTAGAAGCAGTGATGCCCAGTGCCTACCTAGTGCAGGGGATTCATGAGGATGTGAGAAGGGAGATCTTAGAGTGCCTCTTCCCCTAACCCCTGTCACCACCTCAAAGAATCATGTTTTTTCTTTTTGTTAAAAAATTACAATCACTCTAATCCCTCATTGTATCCACAATGAAATAAAAAAACTAGAGAAGATAAATCAATTAGATAAGAACACAAAATTAGTGGCAGATCTAGAACAAAATCACAGATTTCCTGATTTAGTCCAATGACTTTTACTGTGTACCACACTCTCTCTCTTTATTTTTCTACTCTTAGTTATTGCACAATTTGTCTCAAGTGGACATTTGCAGTTGAACCCTCTCTCTTCATTTTAGTTGGTCTGCTAAAGAATCCTATCTTCTCCAAGTGGAATCCCCAAATTATTATTTCCAAGCCTTCCTTAAAAATTGTTATAAAAACATGAGCATTGGCCAATAAGTTTCAAGTGTTAGTTCTAATTCCATATACTTTTGAAGTATTAATGGGATATTTGGATTATCTATGATTTTAAATCACATTTCTATTTATCATATTCCACTTTGTAATTTTTCCTTATTCCTATTTAGATGTATTATTTTACCTTGTTTTTTTAATTATTAAATGAAAGTTATATATTCTATTTCTATTCTTCAATAGTGCTTATAAGTTTTCTAACAAGCACATTTGACATATTTGTTTTAATTTCCAATTGCTATAGTTTTCTACCATCAATACATTATTTTACTTTTTTGGTTTTGACCCCTAAACTAAAGCATTATATCTTTATGTCAATATTTATTTAGATTCACCAACATATTTACCAAATTCTTTGAGTACCATAGTTTGCCTTTCTCTTTTCTTCTGGTTCAATGTTCTTCTTAGTTAAGTACAGTCTTTAGTGTTTTTTTCTTTCTTTCAGTAAGGAATCAGAGGATAGTAAACTCTTTCAGAGGATTTTAAACTCTATTTAAAAATGTATCATAGTCTTATCTTTCATTATATTTGATTTGAGTGTAAAATTCTAAGTTGACAATTGTTTATCCCATAGCACTTTGAAGGTATTACTCAATTTCATGCGGATTCTATTTTTATTAATGAAAAATCTCCTTCAGCAAAAATGTTCTTTAGATAAACTGAGGTTTCTTTCTAGTTGCTCATTGATTTTTTTAGAGAGAGGGAAAGGGAGGAAGAGGGAGAGGGAGAGAGACACTGATGTGTGAGAGAGAAACATTGATTGGTTGCCTCTCATATGAACCCCACATGGGGACCAAACTCACAACCTGGGTATGTGACCTGACCTGGGAATTGAACCCGCAGCCTTTTGGTTTACAGGACAACCAAGTGAGCCACACTGGCCAGGGCTGGAGGATATGTTTTTATTGTTGATTTTAGAGAGAGAGGAAAAGAGAGACAGACAGACAGACAGACAGACAGACAGACACTGATTGGTTGCCTCCTACACAGTGGATCAAACCTGCAACCACTTTGGTGTATTGGGCCATGCTTCAGTCAATCGAGTCACCCAGCCAGGGTCTCAGTTGTGTATGCTTTATTTGATTGTTCTTCAAATCTGCCTTTCCTTTTCCATTATATTCTATTCTTTCATTTTTTTATCTCTATTCCTTCTTTAATGTTTTTTATCCCAACATATTATTTTATAGAGACAGATTATTTTATTAGATTAAAATATTAAGGGTGCTAATCTTCCTGTTGTGTGTCTCTTGACCTTCCCTTATGGAAAATCATTTCCTTTTCTATCTTGGCATTTTTGTGTCACGAGCTTTTCTTCAGCTGTAAGATCCCTGGGCACCTCAGGCTGTGTCAGTATCCCTAAACACAGGTGCAGGGTTTGCTTCTATTAGATTCATTTCCTTTTTTTTTTGTACATTAGATTTATTATTTGATATGTTCAAATAACCCAAGTAGTATAAATGTACACTCTAAACTTGCAGAAGGCACATCTTTTGGGTTTGGTATTTGCTGAGAATTTTTTCTTCCATTGTAGCAAATAGAAACAGATGCCCTTGTCGCTTACCTACCCCACTCTCTCCCATTGTTACTGTGTGTCAGCCATGTCCTTGCCACTCTGATGGCCAATTTCTATTTTTACTTCTGAAGCAGAGAATTGTATTTTGTTTTTCAAACTATATGTTATATTTTTTGTTATATCACATGCAGTACTTCTACAACATTGCAGAAAAAAGTTGTATTACTTTAGGTTGCCATGCTGTTAGAAACAACAATCCTATTATTATAATTATTTCTTAATTTTATTAAAATATTATTTACTAAAAGGTTGCTGCCATTATTATTATCATTGCTATATCTCTGCTATTTTAAGAACAGAATTATATGGCTGCTGAAACAAATCTTCGACTAATCTGAGTGACACCTTTTCTATAAATTGGCAGAGGAAAGAAAATAAAAAAGATTAAGGAGAGTAAATTTTCAGGAATGGAGAAACTAATATGATGTTACCCCAAAGAACATGAATAAAGAAGATATGGGTCAATGAGAAGGGAGGTGGGGGGGTAGGTGCTGGGATAGAGGAGGTGCAAAGCATTGTGGGTGGTGAGGAGAAGAAAAGAACAAATATCATGTATGCCTACTATGTGTTGGACAGAATCCTTAGCACTTTTATGCATAACTCATGTGACATCAGCAAATGTATAAACTATAAATGATTATTTCATTTGGTAAATCAATTAAATCATGGAAAAAATAACTCACTCAAGGTCTGAAGAGTTAGTAAAAACCAGAGTGAAAATTCATGCCCGAATCTAAGTGTTTCACCAAAACTGGGCAGGATGGGAAGGGTCACTCTCCACCCTCTGTGTGGAACATGGGACAGATGCCCCTGCTTTTCTCTTCTGTTCTCTGCCAGCTAATTACATCTCTGATTTAGTACAGGACAAAGGAAAAGGCACAGAAGAGGAGCCTGACAGGGTCGAGAAGGAAATGGCTGGGAGAAAGGAAGATGATTCATTTAGAAGCTGTTTGTCCTCCGGAAATGTAATAGGCCTCCTCGGAGGAGAAACTCAGTGTCTGTGGGGACAGCTTGGGCGCTGAGGAAAGTGTTATCCAGAGGTGAACAGGACAGAAGAACATTTTTAGACCTCCCTACCTCAGCAAGCCAAAAAAAAAAAAAAAAAAACCCAAAAAACAACAGTAGAAAACCCCCCACAAAAGGTCCCACTTCTTTCTCCTCTCCATTCACACTATTATAACTGGCCTGCCCAATATATTTTCAACAGGGCCTCCTCTGAGAGCACTGCATTAACCAGCCGGTGTTCCTTAAGCATCTTTACACAGTGGCCCAGCACAAATAACACCCCTTTTTTTATTACAAAATCGTTTATTGCAAAATCATAAGCATGTAATTCTGTAACATAACAATATCACACTCAAGCATGCCATATGGCATTTTAGGTGAAATGTTCAAGTTAAAACTATAAATCATCACACCCATATTATTACCCTACCAACTGTTCTCAGGCAGGCTTTACTTCTGCTGGACCCTGTAGTTCACAGGATAGCATGTCATTCTTAAGACTCACTGCGATTTAAATAGTTTGCTGAGTGATTCACCCCAACCCCTCTCCAAAATGCTGTTATATAGCATTTTGGACATTAAATATATTTCCATGTTGTTAGTAGTGGAATGAAAGTCATGTCAGATATACGGTGAGGTAAATTCACTTTGTCACTAAAGTTCAGTGACCCTTCCTTTAAAAAAAAATAAAAAATTTCTTGCTACCTTTTTATCATCATTTCCATTGTGTAATTTTTTTCAGAGAGGAGAATAAAGGTCATTTTTAATCTCCAAATTCTAATTTAGTGTTATCTCACATCAATTCTTGATAAACCCATCATTTAATATTGTCTATGCTAATTACAGACAAGTTTGGAGGTTTCCATCAAGAGTGATTGTTTTGGCTTTTTCTTAGGTGCTTGTAAAGCCTGCTGAATATTTTAGAACTCGGGTGGACCTCCCCCTACAAATCTTAAATTGCTCATGCCTTTGAACCCCCTTTCTCTTTTAAAACTACCTAGGTTAAAAATTAAGCCCCTACAGCGAAGGGCACCTGTATTGGCTCACCCTATTATGCAGCTATACTGAAATGCTTTACAGCTGTCTAAATTAGCATAATTAAATCCACATCAGTTTAAAACCTCAATCACCTCTCTCCCCTTCACATGTAGATGGTGACATTTGTCCAAGGTGGGAAGTAACAAAAGAACTTTTTAACAGTTGAAGATCTGGCTGAAAAGGAGGGTAATAACATTGGTCTATTGTGTGGGGTTCACCTTAGGACTGGGAACAGTGGTCAATGAGAGCTGTTTGGCCAAAGTAGGATGCAGTTTGCATTTCAATGCTGCCGGCAGGCAGGACCAGCCATTAGAGATGTGCATTTTACAACAGGCCTCTATTGCTCTTTATCCTCTAGTAATGAGGGTAAACAAAGCACCATTATGACTTTGGAGATGATGGTTGTTTTTAAACTGGGGAGGCCTGGTGACCTCAGGTTAGTGACAAGACTACACCGTGTGGTGCAGGCAAAGAAAATTCCTGGAGATGAAAACTGACGTGGGGTCCAGGGGTTAATTTCTGGAACAGGCAAATTTGCATACAAATGAAAAGTGATGGGATTTCCGTTCTCCTAAATTTTCAATGTCATCAGCATCAAACAGCAGCCCTCTCTCCCTTGTCGTTTGAAGAATATTCATTACTTTAGAAGAAGGGGCACCTTGTTTGGTGTTCAATTCAATGCAGGTCAATGACTTAATTTGTGAAACTTCATTGGGAGGATTTTTTTGTGCCTATTTGTATTTCTTTCAAATATGGCTTAAATAATGTTTATTTTTACAAACACAAACTTTTCTGAATAAACATTGAGTGGCATATGGTTGAATGATTCGAGCATTTACCTTGTTCACCCTGGTTTGCTGGCTTTTTTTTTTAAACAATATTGCACAAGATGACAACTTGGTCTACGCTGAGTTGCTGGATATTAGAAACGGCATGAAAATACTTATTAATTTCTCCAAAACACATATTTCTTCATTCTTATCCTGACTTTCAGTTATTTCCTTTTGCATATTTAACACTTTATTTTTATTTTTAAAGTAGTTTTAGGTTTGTGCAGAGTTCCCATACACTGTTTGCCCCGACATAGGCAAAGCCTTCCCCATCATCAATAGTCCTCACCAGAGTTGTACATTTATTATAACTGATGAACTTACACCAACACATCATACTCACCCAAAGTCCATGCTTTACATTAGGATTCACTCTTGGTGTTGTATATTCAAAGCTTTCAGTAACTGTATATACACATATGCATCATTATAGTATCGTGCATCATTATAATGTCATATAGTTTTCATTGCTCTACAAAGCCTCTGTGTTCTGCCTATTCATCCCTCCCTCCTGCCCAGGACCCCTGGAAACCACTTCTTACTGTGTCTATAGTTTTGCTTCTTCCAGACAAGCATATAGTTGAAATCATACAGCACATAGCCTTTTCAGATTGGCCTCTTCCAAATAGTTACATGAGCTGACTTTTTCTCCATGTCTTTTTATGGCTTGATAGCTCATTTGTTTTTAGTGCTGAATAACATTCTATTGTCTGGATGTACCACAGTTTATTTATCCGTTCAGAACTGAAGGGTATCATTGTTTCTTCTACTTACACTTTGTTAATGACACAATTCATCCCTGCTCATTTTTATAATGTTAGAAAAAGAGATGTATTAGGAGAGGAGAAGTCCCAGCTCCCAGAAATGACTGCCAGTTAATGTTTTAGTGTATATATTTTCTCACTCCTTTTCCATGATCTATTACTTTGAAACCATCACTATAGAAGGCCAGGACATTGGGTGGTGCCTGTAGCAGAGCAGGCCCTCCTGATTAGCTAAATCTGACCCCAAGGAAGTTCTGCCAGTGACATCTTGTTTTGAGAGAGCATCTCTCTCTCTCTCTTCTCTACTGTACCACTAATTATCTGTAAGGCCTCAAATAACTAACTCTCTGAAGTTTTAAGTCCTGATATCTTCCTTTTTATTTTATATATGTAAAATTGATTATGCTATTATGGTTGTCCCAATTTTTCCCCCTTTGCTCCCTTCCAACTAGAACACCCATTCCCTCCAGCAATCCCCCCCTTAGTTCATGTCTTTTGGTCATGTATGTAAGTTCTTTGGCTACTCCATTTCCTCTACAGTTCTTAGCATCCTCCTGCCTGTTCTGTTCCTACCAATTTGTACTTCTTAATTCCTGCACCTTTTTCCCCATTCTCCCCTTCCCAACTGATCTCCAAAAGATCCCCATATCTATGATTCTATTCCTGTTCTGCTTGTTTTCTTAGTTTGTCTTTTTAGATTCAGTTGTAGATAGTTGTGGATTTATTGCCATTTTAATGTTCATAGTTTTGATTTTCTTTTTCTTAAATAAGTCCCTTTAAAATTTCATATAATAAGGTCTTGGTGATGATGAATTTCTTTAGCTTTACCTTGTCTGGGAAGCACCTTATCTGCCCTTTGATTGTAAATGACATCTTTGCTGGATAGAATAATCTAGTTGTAGGTCTTTGCTTTTCATCACTTTGAATACTTCTTGTCAGTCTCTTCTAGTCTGCAAAGTTTCTTTTGAGAAATCAGCTGATAGTCTTATGGGAACTGCTTTGTAGGTAACTATTTGCTTTTCTCTAGTTGCTTTTAACATTCTCTCTTTATCTTTAACATTTGGCACTTTAATTATGACATGTCTTTGTGTGGTCCTCTTTGTGTCCATCTTGTTTGGGATTCTCTGTGCTTCCTGGACTTGTATGTCTATTCCTTCATCAAATTAGAGAAGTTTTCTTTCATTATTTTTTCAAATAAGTTTTCAATTTTTTGCTCTTTCTCTTCTCCTTCCAACGCTGCTATAATTCTGATATTGGAATGTCTGAAGTTGTCACAGAGGCTCCTTAGCCTATCCTTGTTTTTTTTTTTTTTTTTGTGGAGGGGGATTCTTTTTTCTTCTTGCTGTTCTGATTGAATGTTTTTTTCTTCCTTATGTTCCTAATCATTGATTTCATTCTTGACTTCATCTACTTCACTATTGATTCCTATAATTTTTTCTTTATTTCACTTAGTGTAAAGTTCATTTCTGCCTGGGTCTTTTTGATGCTGTAGAAGTACCCAATGAGCTTCTTGAGCATCCTAATAAACAGTGTTTTGAACTCTGCATCTGATAGATTGCTTATCTACATTTTGTTCAGTTCTTTTTCTGGAGTTTTGTTCTGTTCTTTGGGCCATATATCTTTGTCTCTTAGTTTTGGCAGCCTCTTTGTGCTTCTTTCTATGTATTAGGTACAGCTGCTTCCATCCCCTGTCTTAGTAATGTGGCCTAATATAGAAAAGCACACCTGTAAGTTGGATGGGGTGGATCCTTAGGGAATTGCTGGGGTGGGGCAACTCCTCTAAACACATGATGGAGTCTCACACATGGTGCCACTGCTCTGTGGCTCTGTGTAGGGGAGGGCTCAGAAAACGGACAATGGCTGCTGCCTGGCCTTTGGTGTTTTGTCCAGGAGGCAGCTGTCCCCTGGCACTTGCCCTGATGCCAGACACTTCAGTTTCTCCCCCTATGCCATTGGTGCCTTTCAAGCTGCTGCCCTGGTGCTAGAGACCAGAGGGAGTGAGTTTGAGTAAGTCTTAAGTTCATTGGGGGCCCTTTAAGAGGAGAAGCATGGGAATCTCACAGTTTCTTCTAATGCCCTCACCCCAACTGGGTTAAACAGCCAGAAGTTGTGGGAACTTACTTTCCTGGCACTGGTACCCTAAGTGGGGGTCCTAGTGTGGGGCTGAGATCCCTCGCTCCTGAGATATCTCTCCAGGTTTTTATCCACCACATGCAGGTGTGGGACCAGCTTGTTTTGTGTCTACACCACTCCTACCTGTCTGAGTGAACGTTGCTTCTTTAATTCCTTGGTTGTCAGACTTCACTACAGCTTGATTTTCTGATGGTTCTGGGAGATAGCTGTTTTATAATTTAGTTGTAATTGTTGTTGTGGTTGTGTGAGGAGGTAAGCCATGTTTACCCATGCCTGTATTTGACTGTAAGTTGAAATCTTCCTTTTTCTAGAATATAAATCACTCCAAATGTTGTTTTTAGAGGCTACTACAGATTAATGACTGGTAAAGTACATCAAAATTCTTATTTAAGTTTAGGACAATATTGAAATGGTTACATTTGTGCAATGAAACAGTATTTCCCTCAGTTCCTCAGCTTTTCAAAATTACAGGGTGTTGGGCCGGCATGCCTCACTCTGCATCTGCAGTCCCTTCCAATTTCCCTGCAGCTTCTGTGAGCAATAGCTCATGATACTTTTTACTGAGTCCTTGAATGCTCTTCAACACTTTACTTCCCGGTTTTGGGTGAGATGCCTCTTTGGCAGTCTATTGTTTTTTCTCTTTCTGAAATATTAATAAGAAAAGAATCATGCATGAACTTTAGAAATCTTATAAAAGGAGAAAGTCCAACTTTCCGGATAGAAAATGATTAAGAAATCCCTTAAAGAAATAGCTTTAAGGCAGCTAACTGAGTTGCTATGATATATAAACCACAAAGGCAATATGGTAATATGCACGGGAAGAAAATGTATCTGCTTAAACCTGGAACTTCACATGTAGATATTGTCTGGTCATACATATCTCTGGTACAGTGAGTACCCTTAACATATGTGTGAGTTGATCAGAAATACTTTTATGTTTTTCCTTAATTAAGTTACATTTATTATAATTATGATTTGCCAAAGGGGTATTTTGAGGCAATAAAGAAATATCTCAAAACCTAGATGTCCTGTTTAGACAAGGAGTTTTATATTGATTCTAGTCTGCTTTCACCTAACCTCATGCAGCAAATATTACAAAGACATAATTAGAAAATTTGGTACAATATTGGACCCTGTTCTCTGTGTGATGGAATTGTTTGACTGCTGAGTAACTGAAGCTTGTTTGCATCCCAGTGTGTAGTGAAAGGCGACTTCAAAGAAAATATTATATCTCCGAACTCCAGCTCCTGAGTGTCTTGGAAGTATAATACAGCAAGGCTTAAAACTCCCTGCTGTGGAAAGGCCAATTTGACACTGAAACTACTGTTTAAATCACTATTGAAACACTGGCTTGCAAAAGAGTTCTGATTAGATAAATATAGTTAAAGCCTAAAAAGCAGAAGGAAAACACACCCAAATCATAGGGAAAAAATGGGGTTGTGGGTAGTCTTTAAAGTTGGACAGTATGTGTTGACAAAATTTGGGGATTTTAAAACATGTATCTACACATTTATTTTATAAATTGTACATAAGACTGGCTCCTTTTCCAGTGCAAAATCAAATATTTAGATTTGCAAAAACCTATGGAAGCCAGATTTTAGACAAAAAGGGATTTTTTTGTCAGACTGTCAGTCTCTGAATTCCATCACAATCTGTTCAGCTGTTTTTGTTGCAGGCAGGCGTAAAATGCACTGGGTAAGTATGTGTTTCCATTTATTATTAAAATGTGGACATGAAATCTTGCTTTCTAACAGTCCTCACATTCTGTATGCGAGTATTGGTCACAGAGGAGCTGGCTTGGGAAGGACAAAGATTAAGGTCATACCTGGAGAGGTGCGATGCAGAATGCCAAAGATAGCATCTCTTTGCAAAACATGGTTTTAAGCTTTAAAAAGTGAAGCATTTGCCTCACTTTTCCTGCACCTATAAGTACCGATTCTTGCTTTGAAGAGGCATAGTAAAATACTTTGTTGGTGGTAGATCAAAATGTTTTATATAATTGTCATGATTCCTTTAGCCCATCCTCCGCACTAATCAATAAATAATAACTTGGATTGACAGTTTCAACATCATTTAGTGTACATGTATGATTATCTGTAAAGATTGCCTAAGAGAATATTAAAGATGGAACTTGAACCTCCAATAGGTAGGACATTCTATTAAAGAACAAACATCAAATCGTATGTAATTTTATGTTTATGGAGCTGATTCTTCCAGCTAGGGCTTTCTGATGCATGGTGCTTGATATATAATCACACCTAGCAGCAATGAGATTTGAATGATATTACCCTTCATTAAATAAAGCTCTTTAGATAAGGAGGATAATACAGATCATCCTAATCACAATTGACTATGACAGAGTGAATATCTGAGGTCTTTTTCATATTTTAAAGATGCACAAAAAAACCTTTTACCTTTAACTGAATGTATTAGTCTGCTCAGGCTGCCATAACAAAATATCACACAGACTTGGCTTAAATAGCAGAAATTAATTTTTTTTCACAGTTCTGGAGGCTTGGAGGTCAAGACCAAGGTCCCAGCTGGTTTCTGATGAAACCTTTCCTCCTGACTTACAGACAGTATTTTCTTATGTCTTCTTCACATGGACTTTCTTCTGTGCATAAAGAAGAAGCTTGGGTGTCTCTTCTTGTAAAAATGCCAGTGTTAGTGGATGAGGGCCCCACCCTCAGGCCCCCATTTAACTTTAATTACCTCCTTAAAGGCCCTATCTCTCTGTACAGCCACATTGGGTGTTAGGCTTCCACATTTGAATTTGGGGGACACATCATTCAGTTCCTAAGGCCAAGAGAAACACTTGCGCACTGGAACTCCAGGTTTCTTTGCATTTGGCTGGTTTTACATCAACTCAGTGCTAGTCCCCACATTCTGCACACAACTTCTGATTTGCAGTTTTATACGTTAATTAGTAACACGTTGGGAAAATGAATGTTGTTGCTCCATAAACAGGGTTTAGTAGACAACTTATTTCTAAATACAAAAACCCAGGAGAAAAGTACTTAAGAGAATTCTTAGTGGTGAAAAGAGGTTGAGAGTCATTGGAGAGAACCTGACCTACCAGAAGTGGTGAGTTCATCTAAGGCGTCTATTGAGATCACTTCCATTTTTGGACCTAAGGATTTGTGAATTCAGTCATACTCAAAATGCAATAATTTCAGGAAGAACCCACTGAAACATAGCAAACTGGTCTTCCCCCCAAATTTAAAACAGGTGAATATTGCTGCTAGACTTACAAAGAATGATAAAATGTCCAGGCCTGGTTGTGTACCTGTGGCAGAGACTGGCTGCCTCTTTCTGAGAGTCCCCATTTCCTAGCTTCCTTTTGACTGGGCTATGGGATCAAGTCCTGGTCATTTGGAAGTGATATATACTACTTCCAGGACTGGCCAGAAAACCATCTGTGTGATCTCTCATGATTTTGGGTCTCCTTTCCATGTGTTGAGCTCATACAATACAAAGCCTGGATCCCATGGCCATCACTTGATAGAGGCACCCAGAAAAATCTCTGGCTTTTAGGGGAGCAAGGAACAGATTTTGCTGTATTGTTAACCCACTGGGACTTGAGGGTTGTTTCTTATAGTGCTAGCACTAGCTATTTTTACTCATAATATCAAGAAAATTTTTTGAAAATTTGGGACAGCACACTAAGCTTTATCTATTGAAATATATATACCATTGAAGAAATGCCAGACAAAAAATACAAAATTTCTCATTGTTTTAAGAAATCAAATACATACAGTTGCTATCTCAGCATCTTTTGTCTCCATCACCATCAAGATTCTGACTAAACTCTTTCTGAATCAAATATTAATTATTATTTTCCACTAGGTACAATTTTCAAAAACAGACTTATAGTTTCCAATCAGATGACACCAATAACTTCCCTCTCTCCCTTAAAATACATCCTGGTGAGAATTCTGTATCTTCTGGGTCCATTTTTCTGGCACACCACTTTGTAAGTTTAGGGATGGCAAATAGGCTGTGCCTGATGTGTTTACTCTAATGAGTTTGTAGTAGCTGCCAGAGACAATTTTGTGAAGGAATCAGAGGTGGAGCCTGAGATCATTGGAATTACCTTTGTCTGCCAAAGGCCAGAGAGTATGGAGTAGTGGTGCATGTGTCCTGTACTAGGTATCGCTGGCTGACACTGTTTCTGAATATCACATTTCTATGTCTATCTGCCTACTCAGATATGGGCCAGTCTTGTTGAAATCGTTAAAACCCCCATCTAAGCCCATACACTTATTCCAGTGTCTACCGTTCGAGCGTGCAACAGTGTGGGCTGCAGTTTTTAGAGCTGTGTTAATTTAGGTCAGACTTGTCTGATTTACCCTAGTTTGCCTGATATACATCCAATTACCAGTGAAGATGGCACTGTGTAAGACCTGGTATTTAGAATGTAGAGTGCACAGACATACCAATAGATTCTGTGCCTTCCATTCGATGACGGTGTTAGGAAGTAAGCATTATTTATACATCGTTGATGGGAGCGTACACTGTGATAAATTTTCTGTAGTACAATCTAGTAATATGGATCAAAATGTAAAATATATCTACATTTTGACTCAGTAATCATATTTTTTGGACTTTATCCTAAGAAGAAAAATGGATATTTATATTCAATGATGTCAGTTATAACCATTTTTTGTAGTATCAGTATAGCACCTTTTCTTTTTTAATTTTTCAATTATAATTGGCATTCAATATTTTTTATATGTTTCAAGTGTACAGCATAGTTGTTAGACATTTATGTAACTTATGAAGTGATTCTCCTGATAAGTCTAGTATCCATCTGGCACCTTATTATTGACGATATTATCTATGCTGTACCTTACATCCCCGTGACTGTTTTGTAATTACCAGTTTGTACTTCTTAATCCATATACCTTTACTTGTAGCTTTGTTTTTAACAGTAATGTCCAAAATTAAAGGATTGGTTAAATATGTGATGATGTATTCATATAATGGGACAGTATACAACCTTGAAATAAGGTAAAGTAGGCCAATGTGGTACATGATAGAATATAAAGTGAAGAATGCTAGTTGTAGAACAATATGTATAATGGTTATTTATCAAACATGCCATTTATATGGCAGCGTGAATAATATTTTTCTACCTAGTGCTTTTACAATAGTCTTTTGTGACATCACAGCAAACTGAAAGTACCTACCCTGCATGATAACAGAAGGTTCATCTGTGTCACAGAATGGAAGCAAGCAGAAAGAAAAGATCGAGGGAGCTCTATGTTACATACTTCTGTATTTTTAAATTTTTTTCAATGAGCACATACCACCTTTTTATCAGCAAAATCAATATAATTATTTTATTTTGAGCAGAAAAAAAGAAGTACTAGATGCTGATAATTCCTGTGTTTTCCACAAGATAAAATTCCTGAATACAAGAATTCAACAACTCTCCTAGAAGATACACAGGCATTCTAATATCATATATTTTAAAGTTTACTTATAACCACAGAAAATGAATCAATCTACAGGAAACCATAATGGTCTGCATTGAAAGTGTGATTTTTAAATAAAAATTTTTATGGACATAAACTGTTTCTGGAGAATATTAGACCATATATTAAATGCCTGCAAAATACAACAAAAAGTTAAGAATCCAATCAAGCAGGTCAGCATGTGTAGGGGTGGCAGAGTCATTAGTTTTCACTGGCCTGGATCCACTCCCCTTTTTATGACATGGAAATTAAGGACAGCCACATGCGATTGTTTGGGGACTCCGTGTGCCCTCTCCTGTCCTGGGCAAGGGCGGGCCTGGGGCCTCCGCTCTACTGCTCATCCATCTTTCTTCTAAGAATTGCATTTTGAACACAATTACCCAGGAAGTAGTTGAAACTTCCTGGATCCCCAAGACTCTACTTTTGTTTCATTTGTTCTGTTTGTTTTATTTTTCCGAGGCCTAGTTATCCATTCACTCAACAAGTATTTATTTAGGTGTCAATTACTGGGCAAAACAGTAAAATACCTCTGTCCTAATATTCTACTTAAGACCAATAATAAATATGAATTGGCAAACATAAAGTGTTGTGAGAATATAGTAAGTGACACAGAAATAAAAAATAAGGGAGGGCAGGAAGAAGGCTGCCTCTCTCTTGGGATGGCATTAAAGTGTTAAATAGAGGGTGAAAGGAGAGCTCACTGAGGAAAAAACAGACGTGGGTGTGGGAGTGGCCACATGGTGGTCTGGGAAAAGACCCAGAGTGCACCGGTCTGAGGTGTGATTGTGTCCTGGGTCTTCAGGGAATGTGCGACTGCAACAGCAAGGAAAGGAGGGGGAGGAAGGTAGGAGGTGAGGTCCGAGGTGTGGCGGCGCCTGGGGCAGGTCAGGAAACCTGTTAACTTTGCCCCTGAGTAAAACTGGAGCCATGGAACGGTTTCAGTAGGTGACTGGCATCACTTGACCTACATTTAAACATGATCTATCCCTCCACTAGGATGAAAGTCTTCTGAGGCAGGGCAAGGGCAGAAGCCTGGGGACCAGTTAGGACGCTCCTGCATTCATCCAGGTGAGGGGTGGTGGTGACTTGGAAGAGGGTGACACCCTGAGGTAATGAGAAGCAGTGGGATTCTGGAAATACTCTGCTGTTCAGCTTTTCCTGACTCTGAGTAGCTCCATAGCCTCCCAATAAATTATTTTTCTCTTTAAAATTAAGCATTTTGGATGTTTAGTCTTGTAACTCAAGAACCCTAACAGATTCAGAATGTCCATAAATAAGAAAAATAGCAATATTTTGCTAATTCTGTGATCTTGGGTACATTAACCAATTTGCACCTCATTTCTTCATCTGTTAGAAAGTGAAATAATAGTGGGTTGAACTATATAAAATTGTCATTTCTGTAGGTCAAAAATAGCCCAATATTGACTCTTTCATATGACTCACTTCCAGGACCCACCGTATTGCTTGCTGTGAGGATTAAATGAGCCAACGCAAGGCAAACATTCAGAACACTGTGCAGTACATTGTATGATCTGAACAAGTGTTAACCATTACTGCTCTTATTATTGTCTGTGCTTTTGATTTCCAATTTTCTTTCATATTTGTTTTTTTCATTTAGTCTTGTGACAGTCTCTTGGGGTAGGCAGGGCAGGCAACATCGCCCGCATGTTCGAAGAGCTTTCTCCAGCATTTCGAAAGGTGTGCATTTACACATCATGTCATTTGATTTTCAAAACAATCCTATGTGCTATTTCACACATGTATTCAAGCCTTCTTTGCCTATTTAAATTAACTAATGAAATAAAAAATAAAAAATTTGTACATGTTTGATTTTTTTCACAATAAATAGGGATAAAATTTGTGATAACCCTGACACAATTAAAATACCCATTTTGATTGTCAAAATGCACAAAAGCAAAGTTTGGAGCTCTTTTTAAATTCTTTCTTATTTATTTTTATGCTCACCTGAGGATATTTTTCCATTGCTTCATGAGAGAGAGGAAGGGAGCGAGAGAAACACTGACGAGAGAGGATACCTGCAACCTAGGCATGTACCCCGACTGGGAAATGAACCGGAAACCCTTTGGTCAAAGGATGATGCTCCAACCAACTGGGCCTCACTGCTCAGGGCAAAGTTTGGAGCTCTTCATCTTTAGGATGCAGCTCAATGATCATGTCCTCTCTGAGAATCCTGTGATTCCTCGGGGCAGATTGTGTTGCTTTGTTCTCCAGGTTCCATAGTTCTTTACATCTAGCATAGTATCAGACACAAAGTAGCTGCCTAATAAATGGTTAAAAATTAACAAGGAAACAAGTGAAGGAATGAATTAATAATTATTCTCTTTGTTTCATTCATTAGAAAACCAAAGCCCCAAATTGTGAAGTTGGTTGCCCAATTTCACACAACTACTAACAGAATAAACCAGGAGTCAAGCCCGGGTTTCACAAAACCTTGTCCAGAATGCCATCAAATGTGGCATAAAGTCTCAGACCAAAATGAAACAGTAGGTGTACCCTGCCTTGAATGTGCCTACCAGATGAAAACCCACCCCAGATGGCATATCCAATTTAATCAACATCACCTGTGAGCCAAACTGAACAGTAAATGTTAAGACAGGATCACTAATAATGGGGACCTGGAATGTAGCCAGAATTAAAACAATGATCTGCTTAACAATCCCTCTGGGCTGGATGCATGTGGAGAACAGATAAATGCTGGATATTGAAACAGCTGTTCTATGGCAAACTGAAATGGGGCAATCATAGGTAGCAAAGGGAGAAGAAGCACTTGAAAGTTGTCTTAAATAAAGTAGTGCTTTAAATAGTGTGTGACCTGGCTGTGGCCTTTTACAAAATAAGCACCACATATAAACTACCCTGGCAGGCATCACTAGACAATGAGGTGGCTTTTGGTGAGGGAAGCCTATGGAATTCTAAAAGGCAATGACAACCGTCAGTCCCCAATACACATGGACAGTATCAGTCCAAACATCACCTTGGACTATGAAGGCTGGTGCTCCTGGTGAAAATTCCAGGTCACTGCTTTCTGAGCTTTGCTTCCTACCATGACCATTTTTCATGAACTCCTTGTAGGCATTGTATTACTACCCTGTTTTTCATGTACTGTCTAGAAGGATTGAGCAAAAATGGAAAAGAAAAAGGACTCATGGACATGAACAAGGTGGTGATTGTGGTGGGGAGGCAGGGGTAGTATAAGGTGGATAAATGGTAATGGAAAAAATACAATAAAAAATAAAATAAATAAAAATTTCATATGGAAAGGCACAAGTCCTGGAATGGATAAAATGAGATTAAGGCTTACTGTGTAGCTGCGGTAGTCGAGACCGTGTGGTATAGATGGAGGGATAAATGCATACATCCATAGAATGAAGGAGAGAAACCAAAATATAGGCCTGCATTTTTATTAGGCAAGTTTTCTTTATTCTTATGTCAAAATATAGCATCTGTCCTTGTCATTCTGAGTCTAGATCTTACCCTCTTTTAGATGTTATAAATATACTATTTTACTTTCTTCTAGTTTTTGTTGTTGATATTTTTGTTTTGTCTTTACATTTAGTTATAATTCAACCATAATTTTTTGTAGGGTCTTGTGTGAGATAGAAGTCTAAGTTAGTTCTCTATACCAATAAATTGTACTAATAATATTTACAAAATCATTTTTAAAAGATAATTATTACCTAATATTTTTTCATCACAATCACAAATTGTCTTCATTCAGAAACCAAAGCTGATGTTCAAAATACTTAACCAGCAGACACAGGCATAGAGCAAGCAGAGTGCCAGCTTGGTGTGACTCTGGCTTGCACTAGCTATTGTCCCTGTTCTTTTGGGCTGATGACTATCCACTGTGACATGTAGTAGGTCTGCATGCACTTAGTGTTCTCAGAAAGGACTTCTTGAATGATTGATTCCATAAGTTAATTTTATGCTTATCTGTCATTTGGGGAAATCCCATATCAGTGTATAATTTATCATCCCAACAACTGCATTAAAATAAACATGCCAATTACAGACCTAAGACTGAAACTAAGCAGTCAACCAAGTAAGAAATCAGTTGTTCCAAAAAATTTTTGTGTATTCAAATCACTTTAAAATACATCCTCTGCATTACTGTGCTGATATGTGGGAACATAGTGATAAAAAGAACTGTGCTTACTTTCCATGAGCAGTAAGTTCAGCACAATCATTATAACTGCTGTGAGATCACTGCAGAGTTGATAAGTGTAGTTGCATTTTCTGCAAACAAACAGTGCATACCCGCATCCGAACTTCCTGGTGCAGGGGTTCCTATCACAGCCTCCCTGAGAAGAGGCTAGCCACTCTGTTGGATTACTCACAGTACTGGGGAGAGAAGCCAGTGCCTCGTAAAGAAGCTACACATTTAAAAAATGAATTTTCATATTTTGAAATACCACTTTGCAAGATATACTACAATTGAGGATTTTCTCACACATCCTTCTCTGAATTATTCACTAAGAATTTAGGTAAACTGGATCTTAAGAATGAAGAGATTTTTAACTCGCAACCAAAATGTCTTCTAACACTTAGCCTTAAATACTCTGGTTTCTCTTTGGATCATATAAATCTTTCACCTTTTAATTCTTAGCCTTAGAGTTATCAGGAGTAACTTTCACTAAATCTCAATAGACCCATGATAACACTCGATGAAAGGGAATTAATATAGTAGGCAAACTTCAGAAAAACAAAGAAAAATTTTATCTATTTTCCCTTGTCTTTGTTTAGCTGGCTCATTTGATCCCACTTAGTACATTGTTCATCTAGTTAATTTGGATTTTAACAAAAATTTTTACATTCCTCAACCATTTTGATGCGGGCAAACGTTTGATAGGTGTCTTACTAAACTCTGGTATTCCCACAGGATAGACATTGGACTACATAAATACAATTTCAACCCTCAAAGAGCTTATTATAGTCAAATCAATAGAGGCAGACATGTAAGTAACTGAGAGCTACACAAAATTATCAACACTTGTGAGAAAGTATGAGCAGGAATGAATGAGTGCCACAGAGAAAGGAATGGCCAGTTCTCTCTTCCTTTGTAACCTGGCCGACCAAGATAACTATATTCCAATGAGAGAAGAAAATGAACATATTTTCCCCTCTGTGAGACAGCCATCTCTGGGACATATCCCACTAATTCTCCTTGTAGAGCATTTTCTTACTATACTCTTATATGTTTGTAGCTTTTCAATGGGTATTGTAGGATATTACATGGTTTGACTATGTTTCTGAAAAACTGTATCTATTGGATTCGAGACGATTAAGAAGGTCCCAGTGAGTTGAAGTATTGATTGCTAACTGAAGTACTATACTGTAGCATCGTAGATGTAGCTTTGGGACTATTTCTGATATCTATATCTATACCTACACCTGCACCTGTGTCTGTATCTAATCCATACCTATGTCTATGTTTATATCTGTCTTTGGAGAGGCATATCATACTTTGGAAAGAACGTGGGCGATGAGATGCGAGAGAGATTACAACTGCTTTCTACAACTGCTTTCCACCACTTTCTGGGTTATTCGTTTTGTTTTGAGCCTGGCCTCTGAAATACCTTCCAGGTGACTAAAATAATTCTGTTGTCTCTCTGACATTGTCTGGTGTTGCTAACGATTAAATGCCAACTGTAAGGCAGCTTTATCAGAGTTCTGCAGCATCACATTACAGAGAACAGATATCAAAATAAAGGTTCACTAACTTAAAGTAACTTAATAAATGGAACATTCAGGTGTGTCTGTGGCCACCAGAGGAGAAGGAGGAATTGTATTTTTTATAGTTGAGTGATACCAACAACAGGCTCTTTCCTTGACACGCCAACAGAGAAATTTCGTTAGCAGTGTTCTGTGAGCAAAACACTCAAGAGAATGTATATATACAATAGTTAAAAAAAACGGGGTTACTGACACAGATGCCAATTTGGTGGGGCATATGGAACATTTACACTTGCCTTTTTCTTTCTTTCTTGCTACAGCTGGTGCTGATTTAGTATGTGAAATTTTACTAGCAGGAGTGCTAATCAAGACCGAGATTCTGTAAGGATTTAGTCATTTATGTAGGGGAAACTACGGGTACCATTAAAAAGTAGAAGATCATCTATGGAAAAGCATTATCATTATCAACCTCATTTTTAAACTAAACAGACACAATGGTACTGTAAGTATCACTTTAGCAGCTGAAAAAGTCAGAATGTTTTCCAGATAACATTCTAAGACGATTGCACCCACAGTGTAAACTTGTGGTAAAGGCACGTTAAAGTTTGGTAGTGTCAGAGTAACGCAGAATGGTAAGCAATTTAACAGTTAGTTGTTTGACTTTTGTTGGTAGTGGTTCAGGAAAGCTGGCTTTTGGAAGCATTAGATTTTTAAGAAACAAAATTTAATTGTAGTGATACAGAAGGTGAATCCATTTTCCTGAATCATTTGGGGGCAGTCGGGGGAAGTGGAGAAGTGGGAGGGCTTTGATTTTTTTTACCCTTGTATTTTTGAACAAAGAATTTGGCAATATGAGGGCAAATTTCATAACATAATCCCAGGGATCATACAGGGGTTGAGAAAAAAATTAAATTAAAAAAATTTTTCCCAAGTGGCAACAAGAGCATCGCCAGTCCATTAAATATGTTGTACAGGTGGCTTGGTAGAGCTGGAGACCTGCACAGCAGCCATGAGACATCTGCTGCCTGAGGAGGCTTGCAGTGCTGCAGAGTGGTGTTTGTCGCTCCCTGTGGAAGGGTGCCAGCTGCCCAGGGCTCAGCTTCTGCAGATGAGCAGAGTCTTGTTGATGCTTCAGATGAAGCGGTGCATCATTCCCACCCTCCGCTCGTATGAATTTAAAGGACTAGGATGGCCATAGTGAAAACCAGTTAAATGTTGGGCGAGTTGTAGATCATCTTTCTGATATCCCCAAGGGCTTTGTCCATCAGTGTGACAACAAGCAGAAGCCTGCAATCAAACCATTTTTATCCTAGTTTCATGTTTAATTTCAATGATTCACTGCAAGTTATTTATTATTTTCAGGATTTATGCCTTAAGTATTCTCCCCAGAGATGAAAAATAACCTTCACTAAAGGGCAACAAAATATTTTATTTAAAAATAATTAATGGTTATAAATGTTTTAGGTGGTTGGTATCATTGTTTTAGGATATTTTGATGTAAATATGGCACCTTTGAAAGCCTAATACATATAACTCATGAGTCATTATTTTAACTAATTAAAATTTATTTATTGAGCATTACCACACACCAACCTCTATGTTAAAAGTAATCTACAGCTCTTGCTCAGAACCTTGAATAGTAATCAGTAAATCTCAATTCTTTTATTTACTCAGGCTTTAATAACATTTCAGCTACAAACATGACCATCTTGGCTATCTGACTGAAATTGGCATTGTTGAAGACAAACCTTAAATACATGAAGAGAAAAGGGTAAGTAGGTTTGCCCTGAAGTGTCAAATTTTAAAACAACTAATATAAACTTTTTCTTTTCTTCCCCTTCCTTCAAAACCCCCCTCCATCTACAATAATGCTAAGAAATGAAGTTTTGAGAAAGAAAAGGAAAGGACAGCTAGTTAATGGGATATTTGGGTGCTTAAACACATGAGAGAATAATATAATTCTTTTTAAAAGGCAAACATTAGGGTAAAAATGGGAAGTTTCAGTCATTTGTTTATACATACAATTTAAATTGGAGTGATTTCTAAGCACAGATACTTTTTCCTTAGAAATTCTGTTAGGCTATGTTGAAAGAAATAACTTATTTTTGAAATTGCACCTGTTGCATATTGTTAGAGAATTTCCTCAGTGAGGTAATTATGTGGAAATATTTGTGATAGGCTCTAGGGGGAAAAAAACATTCTTTCCCCTTCAAACTATCTTAAGTTTGTCCTTAATAATTTATTACATTGTTGTACTTATGGGAAATAGGAAAACTGAAATGCTTTATTGGAAAAAGAAACAGGTATTCACTCTTTAAAGACACCTGGTTAGCCAGCAGAAACACAAACTAGGATGGGCTATAAACTGTTACGGAGACAGTGAGCGCACAGCAGATTTGAACCGTCTACAGGTCAGCTTTTACTTTTGCTTTCCGAATGTCTGTCAGTCATTGTCAGAATCTCATTGTATGTGTTAATTGGTGGAATTCAACAATGCGAAATGGTTCAGCAAATTCATGGAGCAAGTGACTTTTGTGTGTGTCTTTGTGTCTCAGGTATGGACTTCCTTGAGAGCAATCTTGCAAAATTTTACCCAGAAAAAAATAAGTCCTTTGAAGAGTGCCATTGCCTTTTTAAAAATTCATTTAGAAAGATATAGAATCATATGCTGTGTACGTCTGTGCATGGGTGTGTGTGTGTGCGTGTTATGACCATCCCTGTTGCTGTGATTGTACCTTCGCTGTGGCAATAGAAAGCCATCCTTTAATTTTTCTCCTCTCAGAACATCCTTGCTTTCTAAAGCTGGAAGTATCTGTGCCACCAGAGACTAAAGGCACTGTGACCCTCATGTACTTTTTTTTTTTTTTTGCCAGAAGGAGAAATAAGAGGAATAAATGATGTAGCTGTGATTAAAAATGAAGTGGAGCTCCTGGGACAGATAAGGAGTAGGTTGTAGACCAGGAGGTAAGAGAAGAACAGAAGGGAAGGTTTGAAATATGAGAGTCTTGAAAGTGACAAACCACCAAGCATCCAAAGTGACAACAGCACCGGACCCAAATCTTGTCCTGAATGTGTATATGAGAAGATGTATGCACCACAAGCAGCTGGAGCTACCTTAATTTTGAAACACTTTCATTCAGAACAACTTTAATTCTGGCTCTGAAGAGGTTATGGAGGCAAATGTTGGAAGTGAGAAATGCTGCTCATTTCTCCAGGACCAGAAGAATTCTGATCACATCAAAAATCACTTGTCAAAATAAGAGCTGTTAGAAGTTCCCACTCAGCTGAAACACCACAAGGAAAAGCGACCTTGACTTAGTTTAAGAATGTTATGGTAAAGTTCCCCTCATCTTCACACTAAGGAATCTATTGCCTCAGCCATTTGAAACAAGACTGTTATTGTCCCTATTGATTTTTTTATTAACAATTTTTTCACATATATTAAGAATTGTGCATTCCAAAATCTTTTTGCATAAGTCTCTCATAAACAGGCTTTTAGATTAGAATTTTAAAATCTTCATACTACAAATTTAAAGGGGAAACAATTTTAGAACATTATTAACATCCCAAAGATATGAAAATAGCTAGAAACAATTCAGTCAAATTCCCGACATATCATGTTCTTGATTTTCCAAAGATTGAACCTCATTTCCTTTCCTTTATGGATTGAGATTGTGTCTTAATGACAACCATGTTTGTACATGCTTGTCACTCATCAGTAAATGTGTGTTAAAGTAAGCCCCATGACAATAAAGGCAGATAGAGATAGATTTTAATTCTAAATCTGTCACTTAATTACTTGCTCTTTTAGCTTACTTTCCTCATACTTGAAATCAGGAGTAAGTACTTTTATCTTGCACTGCTGCAGTGGTGTGCTGGTGAATGTTTAACCACTTGATCACCCACCACCCACCCCCATTGAGAAAAAGGACCTGGTGTGTAGCTTTTATCAGTTTCCATGATGTAAATTCTCCAGCCATGGACAATTTCAAGCTACCCACAATGACATCACTGAATGCCGAGTTGGTAAAAGATGTGAATAATCAACTCTTTTGGGCTAATAGGGGACAGCTCCAGCACACCACTGCATGGCTTTGAATTTATGGTTTGATTTCATAGAATTGCTCTTCTGTATTACTGTAATTCACAGCAATAAGGATATCTTAAGAAATAGCAGTTTAGTGGATGCTGATGGCGCCATGCTGTTGGATACCTTGCATGCTGTGATGTATCCATTTCCCAGCTGCTGTGGGTGTAGACTAATAACCATTCATAGCTGTCCCTTCTTTTGCAGAATTGCCCTTAACTAGGAGGTGCCTTACTCAGGAAGGCTACATACCCACCTCCAACTCTGCCCCTCCTGTGTTGGGCTGTAGGCAATGATTGTCTCACACAGGGGTAGAAAAGTAGTTATTTTCCCTCAAGCTGTGACCAAGTATTGTACAATTTTTACTCCAGAACTTTTAGGAGAACAGACTGAAGCCAAGACCACATCCTTCGTTAGTTCCTTCCCCTGCTTTGCCCGAGATAGTCCTAGTTTCCCTCAGTCCTAGTCTTTTGAGAGTAGTCCCTCAATAAAGAACCTGAACAAGAATGCCTCTCTTAGTTCTGCTTCCAGGGAATCTAAATTAAGACAGTTGATCTTAGGATGTCAGTGGGAGGATAAAATTCTGAAGTTGGATTTTTTGTTGGCTAGATGCCAAGCAATGGGCACCTTACCACTGCTGTTAGGGGACTCTTGATCATCCCAGTTATACCAGGGCAGTGCCACTGCTGAAACTTTCATCTGTGATGAACTGGGACTCAGTACAGGTAGAAGGAATGCCATAATAGGAGTAATGTCTCAGGCAGTAGTAACTGTATGAACTGTGGAACTGGGTGGCTATTGCTAAGTGCTATTGATTCAATAGAGAGAGAAAATGACAGGCTCAGGACTATAAATCAACAAAGAATTAGTCAGAAGGTCTCTTTGTAAAGGATTTGAGGCTCTCATATTCTGAGGCATAGCTAAAAATCAGACAACACTTGATCATCCTATACTTATTCATAAAAGTGGCTGAATCCTGGAGGAGGATGAATTCTCAGACTAGACAAGTCTTCTGTGTCAGAGTTAATCCCTGGTAAGACTAAACAGAATCCCTGAGACTTGGGCAGGGACTTTTGGTTAAATGTGCTTGAGAACCTTGAATCTGCCAATTACTTAACCTCTGGTTCTACAGAAGTAGCTTCCTCCTTATTGGAAGTTAAAGATTGTCCCCTTACTTGAAGACTATGAAGAGACCTCAAAAGATAGATCCCTTACAAGACAATGTTTTCCCTTCTCAGGTCTTCTTTCCTCATTCTGTTCTAGGGAATGGACCATCAGGGTATTGGATCAAGTAGCGCTCCCTCAAGGAAGCTGGTCAAGGGAGAATTTGTTGAGAGTGGATATTTTCCCATGACATAGGATTTAACACTCTGACAAGGGCCTGAAGAACAGTAATAATATGCTGCTGGGATTGTTTGTGAAACCAGGTAAAAGCCATGGTACAGGGTTGTCCAACCTTTTGGCATCTCTGGACCACACGTTAAATACACAAACACTAACAAAAACTCATGAGCAAAAAAAAAAGGTTTTCGGTAAATTTATGATTTTGTGTTGGGTGGCTGTATTCATAGCCATCCTGGGCTGCGGATTGGGCAGCCCTGAAAAAAATGAAGTTTGAAGAAATTCTCAAACTTCCATGGAGTCCTGTGGATGAAACCATGGAAGAAAGAATTCTCAAGGCTCAGAGGAGGAGGCATACCACAATGAGTCCACCACATGAGGCTAAAAACCCTATTGGCTAGCCAAGTTGCTCACAAGGTCTTGGAGGACATTCAGTTTACCAAGGATAAGAAATATGTACTGAGGACTTCTGGTCAAGATGGAGGCATAGGAAGACACACCTTGCCTCCTTATACAACCACAGAGAGAATTATAACTATATCTCAAACAAATAACAGCCAGAACTCTCAGAAAATTGAGCTGTACAGAAGTCCAATAACCAAAGATTTAAAAAAGCCACATTCATCCAGACAGGTAGGAGGTGCAGAGTCATGCAGATGGACATGGACGTGTAGAAATGTGGTGTGGCATGGAGAGATGGCGGCTTCAGGCTGAGGCAGAACAGGGTGTTTCCGTACTCACTTGTGGTGGATGGAAATTGGGAGGGATACCTTGGGAGCGAGCGATCCTAAGCCCAGGCCAGACTGCACAGACCAGGGGTCCAGCACCCATAAGATAGAGATCCCCATAACTTCTGGCTGTTAAAACCAGTGGGGGTTGGAGCAGTGGAAGAAACTGCCAGAGAGTCTGGCAGGAGAGTCTGTTTAAAGAGTCTGCAAGACTCAGAATGTATGAAAACTCATCCACTCTGGGATTCACCACCAGGATAACAGCTGGAAGGGTGCCAGTTCCATACGGAAAGTGGGTGAAGTGACTAAAAATGAGATGAATGCTGGGGAAACCTACAGAAGCCAGGCAGCAGCATAGTCCTATCTCCAAACCCTTCTGCCACACAGAGCCACAAGGCAGTAAGTGGGTTGCCCTGCTGTGACA
Organism: Trachops cirrhosus; assembly: GCA_028533065.1. Taxonomy (NCBI): domain Eukaryota; kingdom Metazoa; phylum Chordata; class Mammalia; order Chiroptera; family Phyllostomidae; genus Trachops; species Trachops cirrhosus. Next base: position 69,695,237 of record CM052541.1, read on the forward strand.
AATAACTAATTCTCCACTCCACACAATTTACAGGTACCTTTTCTAAGACAAGGAGTCAAAGCAGGGAAATACACAGAAACAAACACAGGGAGGCTGTCGAATTATGAAGACAAAGAAACGTGGCCCAAAAAAGAACAGAACAAAACCCCAGGAGAAGAACTAAATGAAATGGAGATAATCAACTTATGAGATGCAGAGTTCAAAACAGTGACAATCAGGATGCTCAAAGAACTCACTGAGTACAGCAAAAACATAAGGAAAGAAATGAAGTTTACACTAAGTGAAATAAAGAAAAATTTACAGGGAACCAACAGTGGAGAAGATGAAGCTGAGAATCAAATCAATGATTTGGAACACAAGGAAGGAAAAAGCATTCAGTCAGAATAGCAGTAAGGAAAATGAATTTTAAAAAAATGAGGATAGTCTTAGGAACCTCTGGGACAACTTTAAAAGTACCAACATCTGAATCATAGGGGTGACAGAAGGAGAAGAGAAAGAGCAAGAAATTAAAAACTTACTTGAAAAAATAATGAAAGAGAACTTCTTTAATTTGGTGAAGGCAATAGACATACAAGTCCAGGAAGCATTGAAAGTCCCAAATAAGTTGGACCCAAAGAGAATCACACCAAGACACATCATAATTAAAATGCCAAAGATTAAAGATAGAGGACAGCATGAGAAAAGCAGAGAGTTACTTACAAAAGAGTTGCCGTAACTATTAGCTGATTTATCAAAAGAAACTTTGCACTAGAAAGGACTGGCAAGAAGTATTAAAGGGATGAAAAGCAAGAACCTACATCTAAGATTACTCTATACAGAAAAGCTATTGTTTAGAATGCAAGGACAGATAAAGTGGTTTCCAGACAAGGTAAAGCTAAAGGAGTTCATCATCACCAAGCCATCATTACATGAAGTGTTAAAGGGACTTATTTAAGAAAAACAAGAAGGTCAAAACTATGAACATTAAAATGGCAACAAATTTGCAACTCTCAACAAATGAATCTAAAACAAACAAACAGAACAGGAACAGAATCATAGATCTAGAGATCATTTGTAAGGTTATCAGCTGGGAGGCAGAAGGGGAAGTATGGGGGAAAAGGTGCAGGGATTAAGGAGCAAAATTGGTAGGTACAAAATAGACAGGAGTATGTTAAGAATAGTACAGGAAATGCAGAAGCCAAAGGACTTATGTGCATGTCCCATGGGCATGAACTAAGGGTGGAGGGATTGCAGGAGGGAAGGGGGTGCCAAGTCAAGGAGGGTAAAGGGGGAAAAATTGGAACGACTATAATAGCATAATCAATAAAATATATTTTTTAAAAAGAAATATGTACTGACGGTAGGGATGGAGACACCAGGGTCCTTAAGAAGTCAGTGGTAGAATATCCTCTGCAGGCTGGGGCTAATGGCAGGAGATGCTCTAAAACAACTGAGCTCCCTAGTAGCAGTGGGGATGATAGAATCCATGACAAGCAGAAGTGAAGTAGCTGAACCACACTCTCAGAAGCAAGATGACTCAATTGCCATAATGACTAACAGGTCATAATGACAAGCAGAGGAGATTGACCCCTAGGAATCTATGCAGACAGCTCATAGAACATAGTATTCCTAGAGGCAAGATAGATGAGTATCCTACAACACCTTGTACTTTTTTTTATCATAGTTTTTAATATAGTGCACCTTGCACTTTTTACCAATTAGAGAGAAACACAACATTTGGTAGGCCTCTTTGGGATTTGGGGCAGGAGATCCTATACTTGGAAACACTACAACAACCCATTTCTTGAGTGATAGAGCAAGATTCTAGCTTTGAGTGGGACTCAGGCTCTAGTGCAAGCAGGCCTGCTCCTTGGGCCAATGGTACAGCAGATTCACGGTACTAGAGATATGTGTGGAAGACAAAGACATCACGCGGAGCAAGTTCTAATAGGCAAGTCACAGAGCATCTATGGAACAAGACCAGAGCTTCGACAGCAGAGAACTATGTGCCATTTGGAAAGCAACTCCTGACATTCTACTCGGCCCTGGTAGGAATTAAGCATTGAAACATGGGACATCAGTGAGTGACCATGTCAGAATTTCTCATCCTGACAGAATATTATCACCCCTGGTACAATGATATCTCTTGAAGAGACCAACAAGCTACTTGTGGCAATTTTCTACTATGGAAGGGACAGTGTTTCATCTTGACTGGATTGATTCATGCTCCAGGTACGGGTTTACTTTTTCTGCTTTCAGGTCATTGGCCTGCACCACTGGTGAAGGTTCACTGAATGCCTGATTTACTGACAGGAAATCCTGCTTTACATTACCTTGGACCAAGAGACCACTTTGCAGCAACAGAGGTGTGGCAGTTGGTATTTGTTCATGGAATATACTGAATCGCTCTTATAGATATAGCTGAGGGGCTGACTTAGAGATGTTGCATTAAAGGAATGGGGTGCTGTCTTTTAGAATGTACTATACAACTGAAAGGCAAAGCATTATATGGTACCATTGCCTCAGTATGTAAAATACATGGGTCTGGGAATTTAGGGGTGAAAATAGGATTGGTCTCCCTCCTTGTCACTCCTAGTATCCTACTTGGTGAATTTGTACTTCTTGTTCCTTTAACACTGGGCTCTGTAGGTGTTGAGGTCCCGGTTCTCAGATAAAGATGCTTCAATGGGGGATCATAGTAAGACCCAATAAAGTCAAAAGCACAGCTGCTGTCACACCACTTTGACCAATTATAATTGATCATGTTCATCACAAAAAGCTAGGGCTGCTCCTACATCATGGGGATTATGTGTGCTTCTCCTGCCCATTGTAACTTGTACTTGTGAAGAACAAGTACCATAACTATGGCTTAAGAAGGACATGGAAACAGATACAAACAATAAGGTGCTGGGTTAAACCACCAGGCAGGCCACCTGGACCAGCCAGAAGGCTAATTGAAAGGAGGAGAGTCTGACACGGGTGAAAATGAGAGAGAGGGTGCATATCCTCTGCCTCCGAGTCAACTGCTGCGGTGGGGTGTAGTTTGTCCTGTTAACCTTCCTCTTGTAAATTTCCTGAAAAATCTGACAAACCAGAATCCCATAAGGTGGAAACACTTAGTCATCCATGGAGATAATATTACGTACTATAAAGAATTTTACAAACTCTCTTCGTGCAATGTCTATGGGTTTTGGTAGATCTCTGTCAAATTATTTAATACAAGCTTGAAGTGTGTGCATCCATGCACTAGTGCCTGCATATGTGTGTCTACATGTTTTAGACATGATAATGTCTGCAACCTTAATAACCCTTGAGTGATGATAACTGAGGTTGTTGGAGGAAATCTTGAATCCTGCCAGCTGGCTCTCCAACAAATCCATGCCATCCAACCTCAGCTGGACCCTCACTGCTGTTCAGCAGTCTTTTTGTCTCTAGTCTTTTCCCTATTGTATTCCAGCAGCTGCTATTCCACACCCTTCCCCTTCTCCTCAAGTCCAGAAAAATGTTCCTGTACATTTCATACCAGCAGATGACCTCCAAACATATCTTACAGCTATTGAACTGATTCTGGTCTAAACTCTAATTTCTTACTGCTCACTTGGCTTTGGGGACCTTTTTCTCTTGTGGGTCTCTCTACATTTTCATTGTTTACTCTTATTCTATCTTCCACTCTTCAAATAGAGCTTCCCTAAAGTTCTTCTTGGTCATCATCACCTTCCTAATAAAAGCCCATGCACAAAACACATCAACATTCTCTCGTCTTCTCTGTCAATATATGTTCACAAAGTTTCTCCTTTAAAGCTGCATTTGATTGGCATTGCCCAGGTTCGAACCTCATTTCTCCCCACCCAGATAGTAGCAGTCATCGGTGTCTCTTCTGTTTGTCCACTAGAGTAATCTTTCTAAAATGTAGATTTGATCCATTTTCCTACTCAGACTTTTTGTTTTTACATTTTATTGTGAATAAAATGTATTACATATTATTGTGAATACTTTATGTTATAAAATATAGCACACTACAATAATGTATATCATATATAAGTAGCATTTTACAAATAATAAAATGGTCACTGCTCACCACTCAGTCTAAGAAATAAGATACTGTCTTTGCTTTTGAAAGCCTGTTTTACGAGTTCCTGCCCATTTGCATCCCCTTACCTCTGCCTCGTATGTAACCAGTATCCTGAATTATATTAGTTATTCCCTTGTTTTTTTTAAGTTTACCATATATGTGTATGTATTAATCTATGTAGAAGTTATGTATGTATATATTTATAAAGATATGTATCTCTATGTTGTTTTATGTTGCCTGCTTTTAAACTTTATATATAAAAGAAATCATAATGTATCATCATACAACTTGTTATTTTAACTGGTATTATTTTTTTGAGTCTGTAATTTGCATTTCATTGTTGCATAGTACTCCAGTTCAAGAATGCATTCCAATTTATTTTTTTATTCTACTATTATTGGACATTTGGATGACTTGTCATTACAAAAAAGTGTTGTTATAATTTTTCTTGTGTTTCTTCATGTTTATGTACGCAAGTATTTCCCTAGGACATACACCTAGAAGTGATATTGTTGGGTGTGTACAACTTCACCTTTACCAAGCAATTCTGAATCGTTTCCTTAAAGTGTCTTTGCTGATACATCAACAGTGTATGAGAATGTTCTTTAGTTCCCATATTACTGATACCTGGCATTTTCAGACTGAACTCCCTTACCACAACACAACAATTTTTTTAAATGAGTCCTCTCCAGGTTGTTATAGATTCTTGATTGGAATCCAGAGTTTTTCAAAAGCTTGTTCTGACAGTTTTTGCCAACTCATTAGTTGCTTTTGGGAGGGGATGGTGCCCTATACTGCCACTCCATCATTTTTGGTGATATCACTGTCCTTTGGACTGACTATTCTTGACTCTTTGGTTTTCTGTGTCCATTTTAGAATCGGTCTGTTAATTTCCATAAATAATTTGGTTGTGTGTGTTTTTTTTAGATAATTGTAGATTAACATGCAGAAATAATACAAAGATCTTATGTACCCTTAATCAGTTTTCCCCAAAGGTAACATCTTGCAAAAGTATAGTACAATATCACAACCAGGAAACTAACGTTGAAATAGTCAAGGCACAACACTTCAGGGTCACAGAGATACTCAGGTTGCCTGTGAGTGGCCACGCTCACTTCCCTTTCGTTGTCACCTTCTCCATGGCCCCTACCGACCACTAATCTATTTTCCATTTCCATTATTTTGTCATTTCCAGAGTGGTATATAAATGGAATTATACATTCTATTACTTTGGGGGTTTTAATTTCTTACTTAGTATAATTCTTTGGAGATTCATCAAAGTTGTTCTAAGTACCATAATTTTATCTTTATTGTTCAGTGGTATTTATTTCATATTATAGATGTACCACAGTTTCTTTAACATTCACCCATTGAAGGACATCTGGGTTGTTTTCAGTTTTGAACTATTACAAATAAAGCTATTATAAGCACGTGTGTGTGCAGGTTTTGTGTGAACATGTCTTCATTTCTCTGATAGAAATACCCAGCAGGGTAAATTGCTGGATTATATGGTCATTGCATGTTTAGTTTCTGAAGAAACTGCCAAGCTGTTTTCCAGAGTGGGCAATAACCTTCTGCTAGATTTCTTCAGACACCACTGCAGTGGCAGGGATGTCAAGTTACTGCCAAGTGTGGATGGAAGTCTGGCCACCCCACATGGTCCACACTGTCAGTACAGTGAGCAGATGAAGTTCTGGCCTTTCCTGGTGGTCGCTTATCCTTCCTTGACACCAGCCCAGCAGGATGCTGAGTGCCTCAGTTCAACCTGGTAAAAGTGGAAGTCCATGATGCTAGCTTGGCTTTTGCTGGTGGGGGTAGGGTGGAGTTACAGACTTTTCTGTGTTTTTTGGCTGGGGCAAAGCCGTTATTTCTCAAAGTTTTCTGTCTTCTGTCTTGCTGTGATGCCCCCTTCTTGGTCTTTTGGCTAGAGAGAGCAGGCTTTTGGGCGTTTTTATGGTCTGTCACCATTTGTATTTCTGGTTTGTTGGCTCATTCAGTTTCAAATTCAGAATATTTGAGCAAAACAAAGACCAGGGAATCCACCGCCATGTCATCCCTCAGGTACTGTGGTCCCTGACTCCATTTGACTAGTTGGTCTTCTTTCTACCTTTCAGAGTTTTCTTACATTTGTTTATACATAAATTTTAGAGTCTTAGGTTGTACTCAGAACATTAGCAAACAGCATATTCACTACATTTTACTGGGTGTGGAAGTCTTTTGTGGTTGGGGTTTTAATGTCAATAGCATTGAATGTAAACACTAATATTGTGAATTAACATCTTTGTGTTAGTAAGTCCATTTATTCATGAATATAGTATATCTTTGCATTTAAGTCTTTTAGGCCTTTCTTGATTTCTTTCAATAAAGTGTTATAATTTTCTACTTAAAAATCTTATTTTTTTAAATTTATTCCTTAGGTACTTTATATTTTTAGGTACTATTTTAAGTAGTATTTAACAAATTATACATCCTGTTCTTGTGTTGGGATGTATTGATTGGGATGTATTGAATGCTATTGACTTTATGTTCTACTTATATATATTTATTCCATTAAAATTTTTTTGTGTTCCATTAATTTGTCTTTAGATTTTGAGAGGTAGACAGTTATTTTGCTTGTGAGTTATGTGAAGACTTTTATCCTAAGTAGTTGTTGCATTATATTGAATATTGAATACTTTCTTTGTATCTAATGAAAATCAAAAATTGATTTTCGTTTTCTTCTTGAATCTTTTAGTGTAATGAAGTAATTTAATAATTTCCTAATGTTGAATCAACTTTACATTTATGGAATAATTTCAATTTGTTAATAATGTATTATCTTTTCCAAAATCACTGGGTTAAGTTTGTGAATATCATTTTTCACTGGAGGTTGGCCCATAATTTTCTGTTTCAAGCTGACTGACTCTGTGGTTCTGGTATAAAGAATACACTAGTCTCATTAAACATGTTACAGAGCGCTTCTTTTTTCTTCTCTAAAAGAGCAGACTAACCTCTTCCTTGAGAGCTTGGTAGAAGGCATCAAAAGAACTATTTCAACAAAGTGTTTTCTCTTGGGAGAAATTTTAAATTATGCTTTCAGTTTTTTGAGAGAGTTCTAAGGCAATTTAGGTTTTCTATGTCTTCATGAATATTTTTGATTATAAAATTTTCTAGAAATTTGTCCATTTCACTGATTTACTCAAATTTAGTAAAAATGTTTCCTACTATCTTTTTAGTATGTGCTGTGCCACTAATTAAGTAATTAAGGCCCCTTTAATTCTTTACATTGTATATTTTGCATTCTTTTTTTTCTTTTTTGATTATTCTAGTCAGAGATCTCCTCTTTATTAGTCATCATAAAACTAACTTTTGGTTGTATTTATGCTTCATATTATATCTTTAATTTTCATCTAGCTATTTTTTGCTATATTTTATTGTCTTCCTCCATTTACCTTGTGTTGATGTCCATTTCTGCCTTGGCCTCAGGTTTGTATCCCATCACTAAAGCATGACTCATTGAAACCCAGCTGCTGGGTCAGCAGGAATTAGCAGATACTCCAGGGCAAAAATCCATTCCAAGTCTCTTAACCTCTTAGATTCTTTGTGATTGATTAGAAGGGAGTCTCTTATTATTAAAATAGTTCATCCAGCCATTACAAAAAGATGTCTTATTTTTTGTTTACCTTTTTGAGGTGTGCTTTCCAGAAGAACTTTCTCAGAAACCACTCTGCCTTGAACTGCAATGCTCAGACACTCTCTGTGGCTCCCACTGTCCAGAAACCATGTCCAATTCCTTAGCCTAATTTTCTAAGGGATATAACCTCAACCTGTGTCTCATGGTTTTATTCCTTGCCAGGTGATTTCCTTTTCCATAGAGACACCTCTTTTTTAATCTTCCAGACCCAGATTAATGCCATTTATTAGTGATATTTTCCTAATTTCTCAGACCTTGGAACACATAAGCACTCTGTTCTGTAACATTACTGCCAGGCTGTACTGATATCTTTACATCACTGTTCAGTATTTGATAAAAGAATGAAATTTTGCCCACTTCTTCACTGGATTCTGAGTGTAGTGAGGCAAGAACTGTGTCTGATTCAGAGTAACCTTTCACTCAGCGTTAGAATGAATGAGTATGATTATGCATCTGTCTTCTCACTTAACATGTATTTTCTCCTCAGTCCCCCCTTGGGTACACTGGCTATAAAAACAATTACCAATAGAGTAATAAGATTCCATAGGCACTAAGATTATTCTCTTCTGCAGATGTAAACACCTGTGGCCCAACTCTTAAATGGTATTAACCAAATCACACCAAGCATTTTGGTTGTACCTTTGGGTTCCAGAGTGTAATTGCTTATAATGAAACATGAGAGTCATAACTTGATGGTCTATAGGTTTTTCAGCTGTTTCTCTCCATGAGAAAATACATAATGGTATATTTTGCACATGACTGTATATTTTATATGCGACACATCAGTGTTGTGTAAATTTTGTGAACAACTTCTATTATCTTTGAAACCACAGAAGCAACAGTTATAATTATAGTCTGAAGAAGCTATAGTGTTTCAAATATGCCTACAGTAGTGGTATTACAATGAGAACGTTCTGTTTGCCTGCAGCTTTTGCTGTGCTCAGTGACATCACAATTATACTAAATTTTAACAGAAACTTCTGTTCTTAAACAGAAACAGCTTGTTTGAAAATCTCAGTGTCCTTTATTCTGAATTCTTTGATTCTTCACTGAATAAAAGTGGGAGAAGTGGTAAATATTGTGGCAAAACTTTATTCTTTGTTACTTCCCGGCTGGTTTTTACTATCTTGGAGTAATAGGTATTCTACTTTGCTCCACATGGGGAATGACTGCACATTATTTAAAACTTCTTTCTGTGCATCTGCTACTTGTCAACTCATGATCTTCTGATCCTTGAAGATTTGACAACCCTGTGATTTGCTGTAATGGAATTACTGAAAAGTTATCAACAAAGACGTTGCAATGTAAGAATGCAAAGTTAAGTCCTTAGATGTTTAGAGGGAAATGAACTTCAAAAGGGGAGCAGTGGCTGCGAAGAAATACCTGAATCATGCAATTTCTGAAGCAGTCCTGCATGTCTTTAATTTTGTCAACTGGGAGAGAGGATGTTTACATTGCCTTCCCTTTTCCTCTGCTGTGACTTATTTTGTCTGTAGCTTATTCATTTATACCTCATACGGTACCGACTACACCTCAGACCTGGAAAGTCGAATCAAAGGAACAATCTGCCTGTAATTAGGAAAGCTGTGTTTCCTGACATTTTGCCACTGACTGTGGCAGAAAGATTGGATCAATCTTTCAAGTTTTCTGGGCCTTTATTTCTTTGCCTGTAAAATTGAAGTTGTAGGTTAGAGTAGTGATCCTCAAAATGTGGTACCTGGACCACTCACGTTAGCATGGTTTGGGAACTAGTTAAAAAGCAAATTCTCAGGCTTCACAGCAGACCACTGACTCAGACGTTCAGAGGGTGGAACTCAGCGATGTGAGTTTTAATAAGTCCTGTTGGTGATTCTAATGTACATTGAACTTTGAAAACCACTGGGTCAGATAAACTTTAAAAAAACTTCTGATCCCAAACTTCCATGAATCTTTATGAATTTAAGGGTAATTTAAACCTACATTGGATGTAAAGTAGGCACATTCTTCTGCATTTAATTAAATTTAAAATTTGGATTCCAAACACAGATTTAGGAGCATATGTAAGAAAAAAAGACAAAGAATGTTGAAATGTTATTCAAAAACACGTAGGGACTCTGAAACTGTTTTTGAATATAAGCATTTGTAGAATTTACCTCCACTTGACACTGCAAAATGAACTTGTTAATTCTGCCATACACGCATCTCGATGAATATTTCCAGTGAATGATCATCGTTACTTAATGGCTGTGATTTCAGAAAAGCAATGTAAAATTATTCAGATTTATTGTAATTCATTTCTTATATTTATAGAGGATAACAGTTAATAATCTGTCCTACATAAGTGCACATACGGCTAACATTTCTGTTGTTGAGTATTCAGGCCTTTAGTCTTTTATACAGCGAAATGTCCCGTGTTTAACTATGTCTGCACTTTATTTAGCATGTGCTTTACCTAACAGTCTGTCTGACTCCAGCTTTTGGTAGTGATTCTGATTTTCTAGGATTGGTATAATTATATTAACCAAAGCTTTATGCTTTTCAAGGTTGCTGAATAAAAGAATTGGAGAATCTTTTATTCTAAGTCTGAATAAGTTAGTAAGTATAAATATACAACAGAGAATATAGAAAATAATTTTTTTAAGTAAAACACAGTATTATAGTAAATTTATAAAGTAAAATGAGAACTGGGGAAAGGAAGTGGGAGAATTATTTTTTATTTTGCATTGATGAGCAAGATAGAATCTTGAAGATCAGATCTCTACTTTTCTTAAGTGAATCCAAAGTTAACCCAAAGACAGAAATACATGAGTATATGTCACATTTCAGGTAACTGTGTTCATGACCCATTTCTAGAAGCCCATGAAAAGTTAACTAAAATATTAATTGGTTTTATTTTTTCTTTGCAACTAGAAATAGCCAAAGGAGTCAAACTAAAAACATTAAGAAATATGTTTCTATTATAAAATCAAGTGAAGTATAAAAGATGTTTTGAGAAATTAGTCATTCAATAAATACTTATTGAACAGCTACTATGTACTTGGCATAGTGCTTGGAACTGGGGCTAGACTCATGGATACAATATGTGTGCATCTTGCTTAGTAGAAATTAGTATTTAATGAGAAAGACCAGCATGAAAAGTCATGTGCAAATTATGATGAAAAGTAAAGCTCAATAAAACATAAAAAGAGATGTATAAACTACACTCATAATACATAATACAGACATCAATTAACCTGGGGATCAGGAAAGACCATGGTATATGTTATGGTAACAGTCACTCTGTTATTTGGAGGATGGAAGGTTGAAGGCAAAGTAATGTGCAAGCCCAGCTAGGAAGCCATTATAGTAGTCCAGGTACCCTACCTTGCTACCATGGAACTTACATTGTAATGTAAACATTGTGCATGAGTACCAAGAATGAATAACAGAAACTTGCATGACTTTTGTTCAGGTTTTCTGTCATTGCATATCAAGCCATCTTGAAATCTTAGAGGCTAATGACACAAATTCACTATAAAGTCTCACAGTTCTATGAGCTGGCTAGGCTCAATTGGTGATTCTCACAGAGTTTTTCTTGTGGTTGTAGATCTACAGTAGCAGGTATTTGAGTCATGTAAATAAGCAACCAAGATGACCTTTTTTCTACACATGCTTGATAACCTCAACTTACCTCTTTGTGGCAATGAGGGTAGCTGAACTTACATGAAGACTCAGGGCTCCAGAAGATAGGAAATTGAAACTTCCAGCCTCACCCTGGCGGGGTAGCTGAGTTGATTACAGCATTATCCCTATATGCCAAGGTTGTGGGTTCCATGCCCTGTCAGGTCACATGCAAGAAGCAACTAATGAGTGCATAGATAAGTGGAACAACAAATTGATGTTTCTTTCTCTCTAAAAAAATCAATTAAAAAACCCCTTCTGGACTCTTTAAAGGACTCTTAACTTGAAACTGGCATGGCATCATTTTCATTGTATTTAATTGGTCAGAACATTTACAGACCAGTCCAGACTCAAACTGGTCAAAGAAAAACTCCACATATTGAGGGAAGGTGTCATAAGCAGTGACAAAACAAATGAGATGACCTCCCAGTAATCCTTACCTGGTGTCTTCATGCATAATAATATGGTTATATTATAATATGCATATAATATGCAGAATAATAATAAAGAGTCCCTTTCGACACTTGATAAGGATGATGCTGTGTAACCAATATGGTTCTGTGGAAATGATGGTCTGTGGCTTCTCAGGCTAGGTCATAAAAGTCACTGTGGTTTCTACTGTGTCCTTTAGGATAACATTCGTTAGGGAAAGCTAGCCCCAAGTTTAGCTGCCTTCTGGAGGGACTGCCATGGAGAGAAACAGAGGCCCCTTATCCACAGCTTGCAGCAACTGGCCAGCCATGTGAGGGAGCCACCTGGGAAGTGGATCAATCAGCCTCAATCAAGCCTTCAGGTGATCGCAACCCAAGTCTTTGTTTTGAAATGCAACCTAATGAGACACCTCATTTTGAATACCCATCTAAGTTGCTCTTGACCCCGACCCAAAAAATTTTGTGATGTAATAAATGTTTATTATTGTTTAAAGCTGTTCAGTTTTTGGGTAATTTGTTATGTAGCAATAGATAAACAGTATAGAGGTCATTTTAGGAGATAACCTGAGGGCACTGTTTGTTTGTTTCAGTAGTGAATCTCACGCAGTGCAAAGTAATGTGCAAGGATCTGATGCAGTGCAGGATCTGACTCATAGTTCAGTGGCATCATGAAAGAAAAAAGGCCATGATATTATAGCCTTCCCATTGCATTGCTTCTTGGAAGTGAGGTAAGGCAAACACGCTGAGTGACAGGAAGTATGATGCAGTGGAAGTGGGATTCAGAGTACAGAAGAAACATGGTCTTTCTGCAAAAATAGACACTCAGGAATGTAGATAATCACCTTTTGACAGGCATGACAGGATTGTTGAGAACCTTGACCAGTACTGTAGAAGTCAGAAACTAAAGTTTCTTGAAGACTATAAAGTTTATATCAAAGACTTCCTGTTTTGCATGTCCTTTTTTCCTACCATAAAGCGTGATCAAACTTATCTGCACAGAAACTGATTTGCTCTTCAAAGAAACGACTGGTTGTTTCTCAGTGACTTGTGTTATGCTAGCTGGGTACCTGTGGGTTCTGGGTTGATTTGTTCTTGTATCTTCTCATACACTTATATTTTGTTTGTGTCAGACATCAACTTAAGCTTTCCCTCCCTAAGTATTTTGAAGAAATACTGCTTGAACAACAGAAGAGAGCAACTGAGTTAAATATGCATTCCTAAAACAAATGCTTAGAAATTCAGAAGTAGTCATGAAACTAAAGTCATTATTCCTGTGTTTTATAGTTCACAACATTTTCCTGTATCTTCACAATTTTAAGGAAGATGTCCAAGAGAATTGAACTTAACCACATTTTATTAATACAATGTTGACATAATGCAGATTCTATCTATCAAAATTTTTTCAATATATAATTGTGGAATGACAAACAATAATAAATATATTTTTAGATGAGACATTTTAAAAGAGTGCTTTGTGATCAAAAACAGTATTATAAGATACACATTGAGCTCATATGTATTATTTTTAAATGGGCTAAGTTTGAAAGAAAGGAAGAGGAATAGCTTGAGGAAGAATATACAGGGTAAGAGAGAGTATTCTGGGAGGAAGAAATAATGGATGAAGTGTTTGGGGAGGGAGACAGACAAATTGAGACACATACTAAGGTTAGCGAGTAGAATTCTCTGACTGGAGCATTGAGTGTGTGCTGAACAATCCCCTCTTGCCCAAATACCTTCTTGAACTTCAACTTGTTATATCAAGTACTCTCCCAACACTCAAGACTACATACATTTTCTTAGATGTTTCCCTGGTTTCCTGGAATGGGGATATAAAGCCTTCCACCCTTCCTCAAAATAGGCTGTTTTCATTCTCTATGAAAACTCTTACACTGACGTTGGGAGACAGGCTCAGAAAAGGTAAGTGCCAACTGAAATGAGGTAATGCCAAACAAAGAGAGCTGGAGCGAAGCTGTCTGGGCCAGGGAGGTACACCTGGAAATGATATTAGTTTATCAGTGAGGAAGGGGCCAATCAGAGAAAGGAAGATTTGTGGCCCAGATGAAATCACACAAATGGCACTTCTATTCCACACAGCTTCAGTATTTTCAAGTCAAAGGATGCCTTTCAGCGTTGGGAACGATGAAAACCATGGAGGTTGCATGTTGTTCTTGTTAGGTGTATATTTGGTTCAGTGTCTTTTAATAAGTACAACTAAACAACAGAGTTAAACATGCACTTAATTTGTAAAAATAATGTATTCTCTTTGAAGAAAATTTGGAAATACAGACAAGTACAGAGAAGAAGGAAGAAACAACAAAAAAAACACTACCCAAGAAGACCACACTACTTATTTGGGGTATTTTCATCTTCCAGCCTACCTCTCCCCTTTTTTTCTACTCATCATGCTTTTCACACACAAGCACATACACACTTACACACAATATAATTTTGTATTTTCTCTAATTTTTAAGTATTTTTTTATTAAATGTGTGTGTTTTCAAACATCACAAGAAATGACTAAGGTATGTTTTATCATGGGTGAAAATGTAGTCACTGGTTTTCTAACCATCTCTCTGTTTCGATATTTAGGTTGGTTTGCTATTCTCTCTTATAAATAATATTGCAATGAAATTCTTTGTATACTAAGTGATTTCTGGATTTAGGAATTTCTTAAAGGGTAGACTTCTGGAAATCTGATTCCTTCGTCAAGAGAGAGGAACAGCATGTGTGTGACCATTATGGATATAGGAATATGAGCTTGATTCTTTGATGAAGTGCGTTTTTTGTTTACAATTAAAAATTTCTGATCAAGCCTCAAAAATCATAGAAAATACAAGGTTCATTTAGAATTGGGCCGTGTCCAGCCTGCAGAATGTGGTGTCACCACCAACATTGTTCTCCTGTGTCCTGAGCGCCAGCGAGAGTGATGCGTGGTTGCGACCCTTGTGCTGTAGGTGGACACACACAACTCTGACCGGAGTGATTTCTCATGTGAGGGGTGGGGGTGAAGCAACTTTAAAACAATACCCAAGAACACTCATCAACACTCTGTGACAAATTGCGTGGAAGTTTGAGAAGTACAGTAATACTTAAAACATAGAATCATTTTTCTATTTTATTGACATTTTTAAAAATATGAACTTTTTGGAATATGCCCTTCTTTATAAAGCTTCTTTGAAAGGATCCTTGCATAGATATTTAGATACAATATAAAAGACTTTATGAACAAAGACATGTTATTATAATGATATTACGTACCTATCTTTCTTTTTTTTAGAAGCTCACCTTTGGTAAATAAAATAACTTCACATTTTTATTCATTATACTGGTTCAGTCTGTTTGCTTTTCACTAACCTTTTATTACTATGTAAATATTTTTATATGTTGTTATGAGAGCATCCTCCTATTAGTTTCAAATTCTATAGTGTCATAATCACACAAAAGGCTGAAGTACTGATTATGCCTCAGATAATGTAGTTGTTAATGATCAACTTAATGTTAAAAGCCATTACTGCTCATTGACATAATTCTAAGAACATTATACTGTAGAAGTGCACCTTTTGTGTGGAAACAGAATGACAAAATTGAAATGTTAAAAGTTGAGTGTCTGAATAATAGCCTGTGAAATCATTTAGACAAGACCATTGTCGCCTCCATTGTTCAAAGACTAGAGAGTGACAGGAGCAGACAAAAAGGAGAAACACCACAAGGGCTCCACTTGCAGGTTTGAAGGGAGATGGGAAGTAAAGAGGTTCCCTGTTTGTCTGTCTCCCTGTCTTTCTGGAGGGTCTTCACATAACAACAGAGCACCCTCCTCTGGCCACTTGCCAAAAGGGGATGCCTGCCTGATTATTGGTTGGCAGGAATCTAGTCAGGCAGGGGGTTGCTGCAAGTACCCTGCAAAGATTTTCCCAATAAAATGTTGCCCGAGAGTGACCTGAACCTGTCACCCATGGCCTCTTCCATGCTGATGCATTAAGAGTCTTCAGTCCTGAATCATTTGAAAGCTGGAAAGAGACTAGAAAGACAGCAAATATTGCAGCCACCTCTCCAAACAACCTGTCAGGTCACTTTGGTACTTTGCAACTTAGTGTCCATTTTCTGTAGTATGCATGCTTTACTTTTGATCAGGACAATGGAAGCAAGTCCACAAGAGTTTAGAGAGATGGATGGTTATGTGTATGTGGTGGTGTAGGGGAGGGATAAGTGTGAGCCACCAAGCTTGTTTGATGGAGGCAATGAACCCTAAAAGAGGTGTAGTTCACTGCTGGATCATCTAACTTCACATTTCCATGGTTAAAGACTCAATTCCTAACCTCAACTGACCATTTAATAATGTCCATACTTAGTCACAGCAGGGAACAGGTGAGCAAATACAGATGGATTACAAATTCATTATTGTTACCAGAAAAATCCAAAGGTTATGATCTGATTATAGTGGATGAGTGACAATATCTTTATATGATATGAATGCTACTGTAAACTCTGTATGTTTCAGGCTCTGCTCCAAATGTTTTATATGTATCAACAGGGGAGACTTTGCTAAACGGAGGTGTGAGCAGGAGAAATGCACACAGGCTTCAGAGTCAGAGAGGAAGGAACAATGATTATGTTATCACAGGGGATAAAGACCAATGCTTATAATGTGCTCCAGTCTTAGAGATCGAATTACACTTGAAACTGCTGTTTAAGAAAAAGAAATTTGTTTTCTATTTTAAAATTTTTCTATAAAAAAGATCTTTTAAAAATGCTTTATTTACATTGCATTTTTTAAGACTAAACTTTTTTAAGGAGTGGTTTAAGATTTACCAAAAACTGTGAAGATAGCCCAGAAAGTGTCCATCTATCATCCCATACCCAATTTCTCCTAACACTACTGTGGTATATTTGTTAGTTAATGAAATAATATGAATCCATTGTTGTTAATTAAAGCCCACAGTTTATTCACATTTCTTTAGGTTTTTCCAAATGTCCTTTTTCTGTGGATCCTATCAACGATACCACATTATATTTAGTCACCCTGTCTTCTTATGTTCCTCTTGGCTCAATTCCAGTATTTTAGATTTTCCCATTGGCTTTAGTTTCTCAGACTTTCTTTGTTTTTGATGACTTTGACAGTTTTAAAGAGTATTGGTCAGGTTTTCATAGAATGTCCTTCAAAGGAAATGTGTTGGACGATTTTTCTCATGAATAGATGGGGTTATGGGGATAATTTGTAATATTACCAAAAAGGTTTTAATTTTTCTGGCATATTAGTTTTGGAAAATATCTCCTAACTTGTAATTAATAAAGAAAATATTATTTATTTAGGACTAGGGAGTGTTGCAGATTGAACTGGCATGGGGATATGTACCAAGGAGTTCACAGGTGTATAAAAAACAAAAATTTCAGAAGTCATTCTAAAAATATTTATACTTTCCTTTACTCAACAGACATTCACACAGCACCATAGTTTGCCAGTCTCTGCTCTGAGCACAGAGTATAAAAATCTGAACCAGTGACAGAAAGTAATTTCTCAAGCTGCCTTGGAAGAAGGGATTCTCAATAAAGCTCTGAATAGAAAGGAATGATCCAACTTCCTTCTATAACCTGTCGCAGTGTTTATACTTCTTTTGCTCCCAGTACAGATGGAAATTGGCAATAAGCATTTATTAGTGCCATTCTATAACCGAAACCTAAGTTTCCTAAATTCAGTAGGCTCTAAAATTCTCAGTCTCATGGACTCTTTTTTGTGTGCGCCTTGTCGATCATTTTTTAAATGAGATTTCTGCCTTTAAAGCATTTATGCAAGATTACCTGCATTAGACTTTATACTCTTTATAAAAACTTTTTATTTTGAAATGGTCTTAGATTCTTAGAAAGTTACAAAAACAGAAGAGAGTTCACATAAACCTTTCATTCACCTTTCCCCAGTGTTAACAATGTACGTAACCAGAAATTAACGTTGGTATAACACCTTTGTCTAAACTTATAGCCCGTGTTTGAATATTGCCAGTTTTTCCACTAATGTCCTTTTTCTGTTCTGTTATCCAATCCAGGATCTTACACGGCATTTAATTGCTGTGTCAAATTTTTTTCCAGTCTTGAGAATTTCTCTGTCTGTTCTTGTGTTCCTTGGTGTTGACAATTTTATAACACTTTGTTAGGCAGTGATTTTGTAGAATGTTTCTCAATTTGATTTTGACTGATGCTTTGCAATAATGAAATTGAGGTTATGCATTCTTGATAAGAATACTACAGAAGTATATTGTATCTTCATTGTATTGGGGGGTACTGACTGTTGGTATGGCTCATTACTAGTGGTATTAACCTTCATCACTTGGTTAAGATAGGATTTTTTTTTAAATCCTCACCAAAGGACATGCTTATTGATTTTAGCGAGAGGGGAAGAGAGGAAGAGAAGGAGAGGGAGAAAAACATCTATCTGTTGCCTCTCAAATGTGCCCTTACCAGGGACCAAATCCATTGCTTAGGCATTATCGACTCCTGATCAGGAGTCAAACCCATGACCTTTCACTTTATGGAATGATACTCTGACCATCTGAGCCACACTGGCCAGGGCTGGTTAAGGTGGTATTTTGGGGGGTTTCTCCACTGTAAAGTTAACTAATTTTTCCATTGTAATAAAAAACACTTTTGGACTATGCAAATACTTTATTATTATTTGTTTTGAGTGTCCTCTTTCCTCATCATTTGAAGGGTCCAGATCAATATCATTCAAAACTGACCCTATAATTAATTCCTTAAAAAGAGTGATATTTGAGTTTTCCTCCAACAGATTCTGGTTTATAGTTATTTAGCATAGATTGATGAAAGGTAGAACACTCTCTTTGATTAAATCAAACAATGTGGAAAAGTTAGGCTGACAACTAGAGCAGGAGTGTTCATAAATTGCAGTGGGGACGAGGAGTAAGAGGCACCTAAAGCCGGAGCACAGTGGAGCCCTGCTGTGGCTGGGTGTGCGACCAACACCACCAGACACGGGGTCTCTCAGTCCGGTGAGTTTTTACTCACCAACATTTAACTCCTTGCTTTTTAAAAAAGTAGTCCATTAGTCAGCTTTCTTCTTTCAAAGATCCTATTCCTCCCCAAGAATTCTATCCTAATGCTAGTGGGAAGAGTTACTTTAAAATCAGGCCAATTTACTACTAATGAATCAGGATGCATTAGCCGCAACTACGTGAAATCCTAGTCAGAAAAGGACAATCTACTTTGGGAAAAAGTAGGATTAAATCTTTGTTTTGTCATGCAATTCTGTTATTTTCAAAGTTAATGTACTTGTATTGGCCTTGCACTGGAAGTCTCTATGTCCTTTTATGTGACATTCTGGGTATCTGCTCCAGTTCCGCCTTCTCTGCTGCCGCATCTGCTTTTCTAACAGGGCTGACTTGGGTCAGTTTTTGCCGTATGTCACCCCTCTTTCCTAGAGACAACTTGCCTTTTAGCCCCGAGTATTTTCTTTTTGCTTATAATTAACTTGATTTTTTTGAAATTTTTAGTTTTTATTACTTATATTCTAATGTTACCCCCAAATTATATATAAATGTATTTATATTGTTCTTACACTCAACCTACCCCCAAACACCCATCCCGTTTGTTCATTCATTTGCTTCACTCCGTGCTCCTGGGAACCATGGGCCAGGCTAAGTCGGAAAAACAAAGATAAACAAGCAGACTCTTGTTTCAGAAAACTTACGCCATCAGAGAACTTGTTCAAGGTAGCATCTTCTCTGAATCTGGGCTGGGTTTTGAATGAGGGGGATCTCATATTGAGGGGGCCATGCAGTGTGTGTTAGAATACATAAAATACACCTCAAGAGGATAAAAAATTTCTTGCATTCTAGTGGGAAAGGAAATTAACAGGTTCTGTTGGTCGTTATTCAGTTTACTAAACTCTAAAGGGAGGTGTGAGTAAAGAAATGGAGAGGGAGGACAGGAAGAGAGAGGATGAGAGAGGGAAGGAGGTGGAGGTATCAAGGGAGAGTGTGAAAGGGGTGTGGAGGTGTAGTACTGGCTGGAAGAAAACCCGGGGTGTTCAGTAGCAAAGGGAATTTGAGAAGGTAATGAAGAGTTCTTTATGGAGAAGGGGAAACAAGTGAAACTCAACTTGCTTCCTTTGACGAGGTGGCCAGAAATAGCCTCAGCTTATTTGTGTGCTTCTGAACCCTAGTTCACCCACCACTAACTCAGAGGCTGTGGGAAATCCAGATGCAGTTGTTATTCTCACAGAGTTACATTAGGAACTGCTCCAGACCCTGTTATCGTATCAGGAGGCTACATTGGCAGCAAACAGATCCACTCCTAATGTAACTTGAGGGGAAAGCTTAATGCCTTTGAATTGCCATTTGAATTTCTTGTTTGAAAGAGCATATAGATTATTTATAGTCCACCAAATAAACCTGAGGGTCTTTCCATAAACTCATAGATTATGTAGCTCAAAGGAGTTTATTGAAATAACATCCGAATTTGCCCATGACAATGACATTCCATGAGAGTTTATGGCTCTATCCTGCGTGGAATAGGATTTCCCACCTTACCCCAGGGTATCTGCGTATCATTTCAACATTTGAAAGGAAGATGAAAGAGTGACTTGAGGTCACTGTACCAGCTTCTCTCATAATGTTTTGCTCAGAAACAAAAACACAAAGCAAAACAGGTAAAGAATAACAGATAAAAGAACTGGGAAGAACCCAACCAACTGCTGTCTAAAGCAAATAAGTATCAGCCCTTTGATTAAATTTTGGAAAAAAATGTGAGTTTTTCTGGTCAGCATCTTAGGAGTTTAGGGAGTTTGACTAGGATGTGATTCAAGAAGGAGCTACAAGGATGTAAAAATCCATGTCATCATAGCCAGAAGCTTGGATTCCAGCAGCATTTATTTATTCTCTGATGCCCCTAAATGCTCACAGTTGTCTGAAAGTATGGGATTCTCGTTCACACTACTCACATCACCACCATAGTACGCCCCCACACCCCCTTAGAGGGCTCTTTTGCCATCTCTTTCAGAATTATGGTTGTTTCCCTTTTCTTAAAATTAAACCACTCCATTACATTGTATTGCTTAAAGCTCAAAATTTCTTAAAGTTTCCCAATTTTTGGCCCATTTTACCTCTGTATTTCCCCCATCAGTACTTTGACCCCAAATTCCCCTCATCCCTGTCACAGGAACTGCTTTGCTCCAGCTGTCTCTTCAAATCTCACATCTCACTTGAAATTTCATTTAAAATCTCTAGCCTCTCCCTGTATTCCTTACTCATTTCTCCCTTGGCTGCCATTTATTTAACTTTATAGTGACATTTTCTAACTCCATAAAGCCTTCTGAGGTAACAATTTTTATGAAACACACATGATTCTATTGTATTATTATTTTTCTTCCAAAGGAGAGCATAGCCAGAAAAGAACAATAGAGAATTGTTTTCTTCCAAATAGGACAAATTAAATTACAAAATCAGAGAAACCTTAGAGTGAGAAGGAATTTTTAAAAATCATCTTGTCAAAGCCCCTCATTTTATAATGAGGAAGCTGAGTTCCAGTAAGGGGGAGTTACTTTCCCACAGTGACACAGCTCTTGCAGCCAAGGGTGGTGCTGGGTTCTCTTCTCTCCCACTCAGCTTCCTTCCATTTCAACACACTGCCCCTCTTAGATGTTTGCTGTGAGCCAGAAGTGATGTGATCATAGCAACTCACGTGGAGGGATGATTTCCAGGATGGTTATTTTCATTCAATAAACATTACTGAGGACCCACCATGAGCACTGATTAGCCACCAGGGATACACAATGAACAGTCCCTCCACATGGAGTTTACATTTAAGTGAAGAAGATTAGTGATAAATAAATAAGAGCATATGTAATGCCAGGTAGTGATGTGAGCTGTGAAGAAAAATAAAGCAGGATAAGAGAATAGAAAGTGAACAAAGGCATATGTGAATGGCCAGTGTAGCCCTCTCTGGGGAGGTGACACGTGGGCAGAGGTCCGAAGGAAGTTAAGGCTTCATTCATGAGACCATTTAGGAAGGAACAACTGAGGCAAATCAAAGAAAGAAAAAGTGCAAAGTCCCTAGAGTCTGAATGGCCAGTGAGACCTTTATTACTTTTACAGATGAGTTCAATTTTGAGATTACAGCTATAGCTTTCAGATCAAGTTGGAAGGGCATTGGTATCTATCAGTGGACTAAAATGAAGAATGTTTAAATTCTAACAGATGACACTTTTTAGGACTTAATTGGACCAGGTTCGCTAGTTGTCCATCTTAACTTTTTCTTTGACTCTGTAATTGCAGGAACTCAGAAAACCTGGCCTATCCTTCCTGCATGAAGGCACGTAACTGAAAAGAAGCACCCTCAAATCTAGGTTTAGTTTTCAGGCACGTGGCTCCATCAAAGAGACAGATCATATAACTGGCAGAATCCAGGATTCTCTGGAGTTGAGTATTGGCTTTCCACACTGTAACCTAAAGGGAACGTGCCACAGGAGACATTTCTGAAGCCTGCAAACTGTCTCACAGAAAGAGGCTAAGCATTAGGTCAGTGAGGGGAGCTTTGGGCACAAGCCGCTGCTGGTTTTATAAACCTCTGCCCTGGGATCTCCCATCCCCTAATAAAGAGAAGGCTAGCCCATTTTGACCTTTATAGCCTGTTGCAAAGTCATTGCTGAGCTATTATTTGAGTGGCTTGAGGTAGAATAATGTTCAACTCAGCTTCCTGGAGCTGCATTTGAAATGCAATTAATTGACTGCTGTTAGTTGTCAATTAACATTTATTATCAATTAGTTCATCAAATTGATTAGTTGGCAGGACCTTAAAGTCTAAATGCACTCCTTTCCATTATAAATGTGTCTATAAGAGTAAAAGCTACTCACTAATTGATGTCAAACTGGAATTGCTTATGTTGGACTTGACTCTTGTCCATATTGCATTTTAAAATCTTTATCAAGTGAACTTGGGTAATACGTGTAATGTTCACACTTTAAAAAGGTGCATGTTGTTGTTTTGGGGGGCAATCTATAAATACACTAGATGGAAACTTTATACTGACGTCAAAAGTAATATTTAATAGGACTTGTTATTTCCTATTCACATGTCTAGAATGATTTTACTTTGGGAAAAAGCATTCTGTTTATCAGTGTTGCTATGACTTTATTTACACAATGTGACACATTTACACATTGTGTCAGTTTTAACATTTTGTGAGTCAAATAATAGGATGTAAGTGTTCAATAGCTATCCAGAGGAAGATAAAATATGTGAGTATAATTTACAATTCCTTCTGTGTAAAAGACAAACATATAATCCTCCCTCTCTCAAGAAAACTTTTCTAGAATAAACCCAGAATTCTAGATCATTGTGCATCCCATCTATTGCCTAAAATCTAATGAAAGATTCTGAATTTCCTCTTCTTTGCCTGCCTTTTGTTTAAAAAAAAGAGAAAGATAAATAACAGATATACCATCACTAAAAAAGATCCATTTTTTGTGTGACAAAAATGTGTAGCCATTAGCATATGACATTTTGTCTTATCTTTTTGTGCAACTTGGGAAGAAGCATGGAACAAAACTGTAAAATCTACCCCTATCTATTTAACAAAACACAAGATACCTACAAGGGATTACTCATTTTTATTGCCTTTGTGCAAAAAGATAATTCCTGCCTCCTCCCATCCCAAATTGTGACCTAAATATGGCTGAAAGACACAACATGTGACCTGCTTAGCACTGCCTGCCATGGCCTCGAGCCACAGCAGGAACTCTATTAGAAGGAACGGCACAGATGCTACCAGATGGCCAACATATTGTCCAGAGATGACCCATGTATAATTGCAGAAAGTTCAATACATTCAGGTTTTGAATTTAATTGCATTGACCACCTTACCTACTGCTGCTGCTTGCTTTAATTTATTTAAGGTGGAAATAGAGTTTAAGAGAGAGTGAGGAAACTCCTACAGTGTTATCTTTCTGCCTTTTGCCAAACACCAAATTGCCAAAAGATGTGGTTCCAGGTGTTCCTGTCTACCTGAACAATGAGAAATTTGTGACACGGTTGCTTGGCCTCCATTATTGGATAGAGAGTTCTGCTGTTTATTCATCTTAGCAACAGATAAAATTGTCCAAATGCACATATGTGTATTTTCAAGATTTTTTTCGGTGGGGGGGATGACAATGAGGTGTGATGGTGATCACATTGCCACCTTAGCCTTCACTGAGTTGCTTGTACAAAAAGTTGGTTTAATTTATTTACTTTTCCTCCCCCTGCCCCCCAACTTCAGCACTAACAATATGACAGTATCAGTAAGTGATCTAGTCCCCATAAATTTATACTTTCAGTAATATAATATTTTAGGGGGAGTACTAAATTTACTTTGTTGCATATGTAAATATATAGTCACCTAAAAATAAGAACCTAGACTTTAGTTACTATGGATTTTGAATCTTTTCTCTCTGAAGAAAAATGGCAATTATATGTTATATAAAGATAGCTATTGTTTCAGTTTCCTCTGCAGGCTGTTATTTCTTAAAATGTTTCTGCTAAGCAAATGTAATCATGATGGCATGCGTTATTAATTCAAAATAGCTTCTCAAATGGCTCAAGCTCTGGGATGGCGGCACGTCTGTTTCGATGTCATTTGTCATAATTCTTTGCTCTTATATAGTGCCTCTTCTCCACGCCACTCACATACTACATTTGCTTTGTGTCTATATTCAAGACAAAAGATAAATTCTCATTTTGTTAGAACTTTCCAATCTCTTGCATCGTTTCATGTTTACACTGTAGACCATCTACTGATAGACCTGATTGGTTTCCCTGATATATCCTAGAAAGAGAAGCCCTTTTATAGTACACTCGATGATATTTCTGACACTTGTCATCATTAATTATGCTTTAAAAAGTCCCACTTTTTGTTTAAAATCTGAATCCAAATCATTTATACCAAAAGTACATTTTAAGTGCCTCAATTTTTAATAAGAATGTGTTATCATGAAAACAGTTAAATGTAGGACATTGTGTTGAATAAACAAAAATAAAACAGTAATTATGAAATTAAAAAGATTTCTTAAGTTACTGTTTTTTGGACTTGCTGATAAGTATTTCAGATGTCACAAACCTGATTGAGTAGTGTCCCTTTAAAAGCAGAATGGCAGCTGCTGTCAAAAATGGCATGCACCCCCAAAACTTGCTGTTTATTCATATCCCAGTTAAAGCTGAAACAAACAACTGAAACTAATCACGCTTGAAGTTGGGTATCGCCTTTGTGAGCTTTATGAGCCTATTTTTCTGAAATTAGAAATTGCCTGAGTGAAATGTTTCTAGCTAAACTGCTTTCTACTAAAGTCATGATTTTTACAGTCAGATAAATGCCCCTTAAGCTCCATTTATGTAAGCATCAGTGACATCCAGTGGCTAGCAGGCTGATCACAAGTTCGTCTCCCTGCAGTGTAAGGGGCCCTGGTAGGGAGATGGCATTGGAATCCACTCTGTATTTTGATAATACTGTTTCTACTCAAGAAAGTTGCTTTTATCAAACATGGTCCTCTGATTAGGATGGCTATGTATTCTACCAAACTTAGCAATAGCAGCGATAGAAAGGAGACTTCAAGATTGGAAATCAAAATGCATGTAGGGGATACCTGTGAAAATACCATTGTGTGGAAAATATAATTGGCATCCAAATGAACCCCTTAGCTTGAAGCTCTGCAGGTGTTATTTAGAAATGGCTATTGGGGAGCTTATGCAGCTTTCAGTTATACAAAGAGGACTTGTAATTTGTGGCAAGACTGGTTCATTATGCAGAGTTGGATGATGTTACCATTAATGTCTCAAACACGTGTGCTTCATAAAATGGTCCACCTTAATTTGAGAAAGGTATTACTTGCAATTATGTCAGCTACATAAATTTATTTGCAGACAGTCAATTCTTATTGATCATAACCCGACCTTACAATGACCTTGACGAAAGGTAGTCTGTGATGGGTATAGATATTGAGATCAATACCAGACTGCAATCGACTATACCTAGTTACTTATAAATGAAGTAAAAAGGTACACAATTTTCAGAAACAAAGATAATAACAGCTCATTTAGTCAACTATGTGTAAAGGTTTAATATTGATAACCGTAGTTATAATGACATCCTCCGGCATTTTCAAGTGGCAGAAAACAATAGGGTGCTGTGTTGCTGAGCACATTGAGTAAAAAGAATCATTACTTTCCAAGTCCAAATAAGAAATTCCACAATATTTATGTCAACATTGCTGAGAATTGGGACGTTCTCTAAACAGTACAGAGGTAGCTCACGATTCCAACTGCACAGGGCTGTTCTGCTTCAGTTTTCTTCCGAATGTGCCAGGTCTTGAAATAAAGCACCCTATTACATGGGAACAAATCCTCCAGGACCACACATTGTACGTTAGTACTACCCTCTCTTGCACATTTGCAGCAGAATTAGCTTGCCTATCCACAGGTATAACCAACTGTAATCATGAGGAAGAGAGCATTTGGTCTCAGCACATCTGCTCCATGTTGATGCCTTCCCCTCTGCTACAGAAAGTTAAAAGAAAGGAGGTTAACAAAAATTTCCCCCAATTGTTCTTTTCTCTTTGCTGGGAATTCCACAGAGTGAGCACTTGGCAAGTTATGCAGATCCTAAGTAAATAGAGTCCATTGGCAAAATGGTAACAGGTTGTGCAGCTTAATTGGAGAAGAGAAGTTCAGGAGCCAACCGGTGTCTGCTGCACCCAGTTGGTAAATTGCGCCTGTGGTGAGAACAGAGTGATTTTGCAGTAAGCTCATTTTGGGTAACTAGTCAGCCTGCTTCTGTGAGCCAAGAAATATGAGGATTTGGTTTCAGTGTGTGTGTGTTTTTTTTCCTTTTTTTTTTCCAGTGGAAAATATATTTCTATATCTTGAGATTTGTTTATCTTTTACCAGTATAATTTGAAGAAACTGGTGCCAGCACTCTGATATTGTCCTGTTAAGGGAAGAAAATGCTAAGGGACATTTGTGGCTATTAAAACCTGCAAGCAGAAGAAAAAGGCACTGTTAGCATAGATTCCACTTGAATGCTTTCCCTGAATGTTCAAGTTTATAAGTTGATCTCTGCAGTTCATCTCCTGGTCACATTTTTCAAGCCACATGCTTTTTTCATATGGTCTTCCTGCTTTTCATGCCATCATGTCATTTGCTACCTCCTTTTGCCTCCTATACTCTCATGAAGATATTTATTAATAGACCTGTATTTCCAATACGGCACTACATCAATAAACCTCCGAGTGGTTCCGTTAGTCAGCATTCTGGGAATCCTATGCTATATTGAAGAACTGTAAATCTCCATTATTGCTTCTCATAGCACAAATAAAGAATACCCTCTTATCTCTGTTACATCCTCTGCTAATTTTTAAGGGTGAATGCGTGTGCTGGAATAGGCTCTACGACGTGCTGAACTTGTGTTTATTAGCAACTGGAGTGTCGCTGCCGCTGAAGACACCCTGAGACACCAATAATCAAAGGACATGCTAATTTAAGGTATTTAAGAACCCAAATCACTTCAGTTTGATTTTTCTTCCCCTTTCCTGAAACCTTTAACTAATCTGGTAGGACAGGCGAATCCTGGACTTCAGAATTTTCCATTCAGCAGCTGTGTTATTTCATTTGCAGTATGTTATTAACTGACACAAAATATCAGTAATTAGAAAGATAAGAATAGACTTTTATATATACTTTTTGGTATCAGACAGAATGAATAGAACAATCTTTGTTTATACCAACTAAAAAACTTCTGGTATTTACTACCTAAGATAAGGGTGTTAAATTTCCCCATGACATGTCAGAAAGGATTTGGCCAGTCAAAGGTGTGGCTTCTTTTTATTTTCATGGTTTCCCCAAGAGAAAGCCCGGTGGAAGTTAGAAGAAGGGGGAGTCTGGGCATCGTAAGGTAGGCAGCTTGGAGGAACTGTCTGAAACTGATTTTGACTCTGAATGTGGGTTTCTGCCCAGGGTGCCTTTGAAAGCTACAAGAGAAAACCAATTTGTACTATCACCAAAGGTGCTTTTTAGTAAAGCAGATTTAGGAGCAGATGCCTAAAAATTTTTTTGTAGTAATATTCCAGAAATCTCTCTGGGACTGGTCACCTTCTATCTGGTGTCCTCAGCTCACTTTGCAACAGGTTTCCTCCTTCTGGGGATACCAATGGCAGCTCTGCTGTGAATTTAGGTGGTTCTTCCTTGCCTGTATCTGCTGCCCTGTCTCTGGGCTCTGCCCAGGGCACATCCTACCTACCTAGATACTAACTAAGTCATTAGGGACATAAGCCTATAGCCCCACAAGATCAACCTTGCTGCTGACCTTCTACTTTGTATTCTGATTCCATTTTAATAGCATCTTCACTGAGAACAGGGAGGCATAGGCTGTTGCCAGGGCCCTCTGAGTTTTCTAATACCCAGCTGCTCTTTGCTGACTCCACCTGGGCTAAGCCACCTTAGCTGGTCCCTGGCCTGCTCTTTTGGCTAATCTTGTACTGTCTTTGGCCAAAATTTGTTTTCAAGGTTCCATTTCGGCAATATGTGCTCCTCTGCCTCTTCTCAGTAACTTCTATGGTCCCTGGGATTTTAGGGCCTTCCATAGTCGAATTCCCCATCAGTCTGCCTCTTGTGCAGTTCCCATGCTCCAGAT
This sequence comes from Trachops cirrhosus, assembly GCA_028533065.1. Taxonomy (NCBI): domain Eukaryota; kingdom Metazoa; phylum Chordata; class Mammalia; order Chiroptera; family Phyllostomidae; genus Trachops; species Trachops cirrhosus. The sequence continues at coordinate 69,723,694 of CM052541.1, forward strand.
TGTTCCTCTGAGTCCATGTCTCCATTAAGATACTGTACTCAATCACTGATATTGTACTCAATCAGAGTAATCCTGTGTGTTGGGTTGCCTCATGATGAATCCCTGGTGGACAAATGGATTGTTCTATTGCATCTAAATGACATTTCCTTTTCAATGGGGATGATGAGAAACCTCAAATATTTTCTCAACAAAGATGGGGTAATGGGAGGAGATTATTTTAAGACATTGCTGCCTTTTGTAGCCATCTTTGAATGACACCCTAATACAGATATGCGTAAGGTCAGCCACCTGCAGTGTGATAACCCAATAGGCCTACACATGCCAGCAAGTCTACACAACTGTGTTTGGAACAACAGCAGCAGCCGCAGAAGGCAGTGGGGTGGATTTTAACTGGAGGCCACATACAAGCATTCCAGACACATACCATTTGATTTAGACCTTGAACCTCACCAGATTCCCACTAATACCTACATTCAACAATCCCAACTTGCTAGAAGTGTGTCCTGAATTGTACCTTCTGGTAATTCCACATAATTATAAGTAAATGGAGTTCCTTTGCTCGGGGCTTTTCCCTCTGATAGGGACAAATCATCCTTGGTGATAGACAGAAGATATTGAGGAAAGGTAAACTCTCAGTTCACGCCAAGCAAGTAGGAACACTCAGCAGTAACGATCATTTTTCTAGGACACGATGCTTTAGTCTTTAATAACTGTGAGTTGTAGGGCTGAAATGTCAAATGTTTTAAGACATAAATAATTTTTAAAGGCATATTTCCCAGTTACCATTAAATGAAGTTGAATTTTTCCTCCAAAGAAAAATCTAGATTTTCTGCTAGATTTCACCTGCTGGGGAAAAAAAACCCACCAAAGATACATTTAAAAATATTGCAAAATTGCAAAGCAATAATATTTTATCATATTAATTAATTTTGATTTATAGCTGGACTCATATAAATGTATATGACATTCATGGTAATGCCAAATTAATTCTTTATGATCAGTGCTATTGCAATCAATGCTAAATGAATTCATAATGATAAGATACTTAAAATAAAGAGTTACCACAAAAACAATAAAAAGACCATCATTATCGAAGTTATAGCACACTAATAAAGTATTAGCTCAATAAGCTGGTGCTATCCATGACAATCAATGGCAGATAGTTAATTTATTTCTGCTTGCCCATGTCTTGCTTTTCCTGTAAGGGCTGTGTAAAAGCATAGTCCTTTGATTCTACTGTAAATTGTATGAAGAGGAAGAAGTAGTCTTATTATTAAATAATTTTGCTGTAGCCTTTACTTTACATATCAACTCTCTAAGAACTCAAGGTGCATTATACACATGAATTTACATTCCAAATGGATTCCTCTTTGCCTCTATTTCCTCCTCATGAGAGTAATGAAATCTTTTTTATTTCTTAATCTTTCTCTTTCTCTTCCTCTTTCTTTCATAGATGACTATATCATATCTGTCCTTTACTATGCATCAAAGACTATATCAATCATGAAGTAAAGAAGATACTTATATCTTTTGTATTTCCTCCCTTCCTTCTGTTATAGGAACTATTTTGAGTACTTCCTATATGTCACATATATGCTTGGTCTTGGAAACAGAAACAAAAAACATAATCCTTATTTTCCAGCTTAGAGAGAGTCAGGAAATTAATACTAGGCTTGGTATCAGATTTGGGCCAGATTAGCTCTTTAATTTTATTTACTGTTTGATCTTCGGCCCTGGGACGGAAACAAATTCCATATCAAGTACCTCCTTCTTGGGAGTATGGAAAGTTGTGCTTCTCAACAACCTGGCATTTAAATAGGATTGTGTGATTTGTTTGGGCCAATGAATCACATGTAGAAATTATATGTGAAACACTCCTGTGTAATTCTCCAGATCTCTCTTTCTCAACCTATAAGTCTTGGTCTTGTGTTCAGGTGGTAGAGCCATGAAGTGAAAACAGTGTTGACTGCTGAGTCGTTGTAATGAGAACGGCTGCCATGGAGAGGTACCCGGCCTGTGGGCAATTTGTGTAATGGAGAAACAAGCTGTATTTATTTCTTTCTGTATTGTTTATTACTGTGGCATAAGCCTAACTTATCCTAACTAAAACAGAATCTAACCTCTCTGTGCTTCTGCTTTTTCACCACAATATGGGGACAATATATTTTTTACCTACCTAATGAAGTTACTGAGAAAATGAAAAAGATAGCCAACGTACAACACAAACTATTTAAGTCAAGATTATGCATCCCTGGCTTTCTATACTTTGGATCACAGAATTATAACTCCAACACCTCTCTCTCTTTTTTTAAAAAGATTTTATTTATTTATTTTTAGAGAAAGGGGAAGAGAGGGAGAAAGAGAGGGATAGAAACACTGATGTGCAAAAGAAACATCTATCTGTTGCCTCTCCTGTGCACCCCAACTGGGGACCAAACTTGCAACCCAGGCATGGGTCCTGACCAGGCATCGAATCAGGAACCTTTTGGTTTGACAAACCACTGAGCCACACCAGCCAGGGCCGCAACCTTTTTAAAAGTTCATTTGGCTCTGGTATCTGCCTATTACAATATCAGGAAATGTTTAATAAAGATTTTATAAAAACAAAATGATTTGTTGAAGATGATTACAACTCATTCTTTGTAATGAGAGTTGCATGTAAATTACCACTGAGGGCACCCCAATATCTGTCTCCCATTTATTTCCCTTCCTGAGACCCTGATGATGCTGTTACATGCTTCTTAGGTCTGGAGATTTACCTGTGAGCTCCGTGTTCTCTGTCCCATAGTCTGCCCCAAGATGTTTAATTTATACTCAAACCTTTTGTTTGTTAAATTTAGATTTTGTTAGTGTACTGATTGAAACTAGAGTCTTTATGTTGCAACATTTTATACATTTATTTTAATGGGAAGTTTTACTTCCTTCCAAGGGTTGCTGCAAATTTAAATTCTGACTGGTTTTCCGCCCACCTGCCCTGAGAGCTGGGTCATGGTGGCTTTTTCCTCTCTGTGAAAACCAAAATTCCATCATGTGCAAAATAGAATTTTAAAGCTCCTTTGATGGAAGAGTTTGTTTTGTCTGAATTTAAAATGTAAAACTGAGCCACTGCCCCGCCTCCACCCTGTAACACCAGATGCCTTCGAAAATGGCATCTTGTACAGTTACAGTTGAAATCATCGCAACTTAGTTGTGAGCTCTACACAAATGCAAATTTTAATCATTGCTTTATTAAATCAATATTTTTATAGAGTTAACCTAGGGTGTGTGAATTCATGCAATCACATAGTCATTCATTCATTTATTCACTCATTCATTCAACAGACATTTATTGGATTCCCACTGTGTTCCAGACACTATTCTAGGAACTGGGTAGGCAATGGTGAGGACAATCATTTGTGTCTCTAATGTCATTAAGCTTATATTAAAGCAGTAGGAAACAGATGATAAATATTAGGATAACTTCTGAGTACCAAAAGCACAATGAATATTAAAGAGTCACTGAGCATGGAGTGGCTGGCCTTTCTGGAATGGGTAGTTAGAAAACACCTCTTGCAATTAGTGACATTTGGCCTGCACCTGAATGGTGAGGGCAGGGTTATTTCATTCAGTAGGTACTGTCGGTATGATGCCTGTAGATAGGATGCTTTCAAAGGGCATGAAAGTGTTTCAAACCTGGAACAATGTTATTGGTATTAATTTATGAAAAGAATAATGAAAAATTATGAAATCAGAACTGTTTATATAAGTGCATATAATTGTTTATTGTAACAAATCAACTGCAATTCAAATGGCTAATGATGCTTCTCGACACACCCTTTCATGTTTTTGGTTCAGGGGTGCGGGTGTGAACATGATTGTGTGAGCACTTCTGTTTTTCAAATGCATTTGCCTTGGGGAAGTTGTTTAAGTCAGGGTTAAAGGGTATCAGTCATTTTCCAATATACTCTGGCTGTTCTTTTGCACAGATTTACTTTAATACTACCACATGTATCCTTATACCTAAATATTTCACTGTATTTTCATGTTTTTTTTTGTTGTTGTTCATTGACCAAACAAGAACATCCTGTATACTAACTAGCTCAATGATAGCAGGTTCTTGACTTTGAGACTGAAATTCAATTACATTTGTTTTTTTTTGTTTTATTTCACTTCAGCATGGCTAGTTCCTTGACTTGAGAGTTTCAAAGTCATGGGGATTTGTGAGAACTTGGATCACCACTGAATGAAAGAGCTAGCCACCCCTTCTTGCCTTATCATGAGACCAATGGTTCATTCCAGAGCTTAAGCCCAGTGCGGTTGCTCCAAATGCTGTGTCACTCACACTTGTTTTATGAGAATGTCCAGTCACCATTTAATAAGAAAAATATCTTAAAATAATTGTTGTATGAGGTATGGCTCAAAACTTTTGTTTATGCAGTTTGGAGGAGGAGGCAGCACAGTTTAGCACTTTGCCGCCAAGCCACAGAACATCTTTGCCGCTTTCTTTTCCCTTTCAATTGTTATTGAAAATAACTAATCATAATGCCTTTGTAAGCCCCCGCCTGGCCTCAGCTATGTGTAAATCATGCTCTCAGACAGGGCCCCTTGGTTTAGAGGTTCTATTGTGGGAGTGATTTAGGTAGAGGCAGCGTCATGAATAAAGAACACTCACCCTGTTCTTCAGAGGCAGGGGCGAGAGAGACCGGGGAGAGCCCTTCCCAAACATCTCTTTTCAGCACCACTATTTGGCTAAGAGCTTTAATTTCATTAGACAAACGGGGGCTGGGTTTTTCCATGCATCTCAGGCTCCTTTTAATGTGTAAATTACATAGGATTTGCCACTCATTACAATGGTGATATGATTATTGCCCTCAAACAGACCACACTGCACGGGCCCCCAGTGATAGGCTAGCTAAGAAGTGGCATGTGTGGAAAAAATTGGATAGCATATGTTTTCTGATCATAAGCCCTCAAAAGAATTGGGTTCACAAATGTGAGGCTCCCACTTGGTTTTCTCAGAGTGCCTCACACAAAGTGAATTTCTGGGTGGATGTGACATGGTGGTGGGTAATGGTGTTAGTGTGGGGGTGAGAGCTGCCCAGGAGCCAGGAGCAGTGACACAGGGCAAAGCTTCTGGACTTGGGGACAGAAACCATAGGCTTGGCTGTTTGGCTGAAGAGGAGTCACTCAAATCCTGTTAACCTCAGTGTTCCCATTCACGAAACAGTGGTATTAAGGCCTCCCCAATACCTGCAGGTTATTAAGGAGCACTATTTTTTAAAGCTTTTTTTATTTATGACTCTGCTAGGAAATAGCACTCACATTGTCTCATTTATTTTTTACAATCACCCTTAGGGGTAGCAGTGGCCAAGTACACTATAGAAAATTCGATAAGACAGGGCAGTATCTCCCCCAAATGCTCCATGGGTATATAGTTTCGTGGAAAAATATACAGCTTAGAAAATGCTCTATAATGTGTTTACTCCTTCTTGACCTGTTCTTAGGAAACCACAGTGCACATTAGCACAGTAAGGGCTCTGAGAAGCTCCTTAGTGAAACAACATTTTTTTTGTGTTTGCTCATTTGTTTGTCAATCCAGAATTTCCTATGAGACCATCTTCCCTCCTCCTTCATCCCAACAAAAACACATGGGGCAAAGTTTGTTTACAGTCATGAGTACATGAAATACAGTGTTTATTCTTGTGTTATTTATCAATTATTATATTATTTTCCATGCAAATAACTGTAAACCCACTTTCACCCAACCCTGTATATACACCCTGCTGCCCAGGACCTAAGTCTTCCTTTTCCACAGAGGCAATAAAACCATGGTTGTTACTAATTTAAGGATGGAGAAGCAGTAGAAAATCCACAAGTCCCTGTAAAGAGATATTCTCTGTTTGGAAGGGCAAAAAAAGGCACTTTTGAGAGTGAATTCTTGGTGAGTTTATAATTATATAATTATGGTGATAAGCCCATCATGGCAAAACTGTGCTACTATTTAGACATAGTGTGGGAGAAACTTATTGTCCCCAAAGGAAAATTTATTGTACAGAGACAAAATATGTGATATTTTTCTACTTTCTCCCATTCCTTTACTAACTTTGTATATTTTTTATAAATGCAAGTGGATCCCTAATCTGGGGTCTATGTCATGCCAGAAATTGAGACCTTCAGCTCTACAGATGCTTGTCTTGGTAGATTTGTACTAACCTGAACTTGAGCACCGCTACTTTGTTAATGGCTCCTGACACCTCCATTTCACTCATTTCCATCAGTGCAAATTGGCCATGAGGATAACATTTTACATTTGTTTGTGTTACAGAGCATGTGCATTTCTAAGAAATACAGTCTGTTTCTTGGAGAAGTAGGTCAGAAAGAAGATTGTAAATGTCTCTGAATGAATAAAGTATATAGGCATATTTGTTGGGGGGTGGTTTCATTGGAAACTCTGTGTGAAAATGATTTATTTACTATAGGACAGCTCAGGTCTTTGCATGCATGTTGTGATTCTCTGAGAGGGTGGTCAGGGCAGGGGGTGGAGTCGGGGGAAGGGGCAGGGGAGGTGGGGAGTGGTGAGGGCATGCAACATCTTCAAGCTGTTTATTTAGCCAGACTGCTCTGTGTCCATGAAGCATTTCTTGGTGGCCATGGCTAGCTCTGAGGGTTCTATTAAGAAGTGATTGAGGCATGCTGGTGATATCGACTACTACAGTACACAGATTCAGAAGGTGGTGTTCTCCAGCAGGCTACGGGAATCAGGCAGGCCTCAGATCCTCTACCTCTTGCCCTTCACGTGTGACCCATTTTCCAACCTAGCTATGACCTGGATTAGTTACTGAGTCCTGGTTCCCTTTGTCATTCTGCTCTGGGACTAGAGGCCAGCTTGTTTCTCCCACACAGTCACCTGCGTCCTTCTTCTTCTTTCCCTAGATCCTGCCAACCATTGGACTAGGGCCAGGCTATTTCTAATGTTTTGACTATTCATCTCTTTGATTTCAACCAGGTACAACTAGATGCTAAGGATAACTTCCCCCTCTGTGGCTCTGTGTCACCCTTTTATCAGTGTGGGGGGGCTCCACCCACAGCACCCCCCCCCCCAACCTCCAAGGATGAGAATAAGTCTACCAAGACATGATCTGCTTGGGGAGGAAAGGTGGCCGATCTCTCAATGGAGAAGGGCCAAGATCCTTTTCCTCAATGGGCTTTTATTGGGTTTGTTTGCACAAGAATACAGGTAAAGCTCATTAATCATTGTCAGGCAGTAAGGATCAAACAATAGATAACAAAGAACTCTGAGAGCCTATTTTGAGTCAGGGTCAGATAGGTAAAGAGCTGTAAAGCTTTGAGGAACAAACTCACTTCTTGCTTGGACCCTTATTTAATTGAGAGCATTCTAAACAAAACAGGTTTCACAGGATTTTACATATTCTTTCTTAGGCCGGATTGCCCTAGGGAACCCGCCCTTTCCAGCACAGGGTGGTACCCACCACCAGCATTGTTTCAGGCTTAAGGCATTATCTCAGGCTTAAGTCAGGCAGGGGAAGTAAGGCAGCTAAGAGATCAGGGGACTTCTTGCAGACAGAATGAGGACTCAGGCTATGTCAAAGCCGAGGGGAGAGGGTCCATCACCCCCTTTTGCTGTAGCCCCCAAGTCCTTCCCTGGGGCGTCCACGTGATCATGCCTGTTGTAGGTCATTCCCCCCTTGGGAAATCTTACCTGTCATTGGCTAACTGACCAAGCATTGGGGGCAAGTTATGGATGAAGTAAAAGGAGCAGAAGTGGCCCTCCTGCCAGGGAGATAAACTTTATCTTCTTAGTGGCTTGTGGTCTGAAGGTCGCTCACTCAGCCTTAGCCTTGGCGGGGTTACAGCTTCTGAAACCAGGCAGGGTGGTTCCCAACAGATCAGAAATTTCAGGTGTTCATGCTGGCCTCAGGCTGACTGGGCTCAATGAGCGTACAAAGCCCCAGCCCCTGCCTTGCCAGTCCTGACTCACTGAATCCTTACTACAGAGAGCTCCCAGTTTGCCATGAGGCCAGGGCTTGATGGACTTTAATTAGCTTAGAAATGTTACTAACTATGTCTTATATTATATGTGAGTACATTTATACTTGCTTAAAACCAGTGTCAAGTGGCAAGACGTGGCTAGAAATCTGGGTTCTAGAATACTAGAATGATTCTTTGTTATACTTGTATAATTCATTTCTTACTACTTAATTCCCTATCTGTTTTTTTGGGAAGGAAAGATTACTGATATGCATAAAAGTTTTGTCATAACTTTGATCATTTTATGCATACTAAGTGCATAACTAAGTTTGGCCATTTCCATCAGTATTCTGCACTAGGGAGAATAAACTCTATAAAATTCACTCTTGTGTAACTCAGATCTTAAATCATGGTTCCTTCAGTAACACTTGGGTTGTCTTCATTCTAAGGGAAGCTCTGAATGCCTGACTTATCCCAGTAGGAAATAGCTTTTGAGAAAGACTTTTCCTTTAGAATACTCACTTCCTCTAATGCCTCTGGCAATGAGCCCAGAGAAAGTTTGATCGCAGAACCATTTATATGACACCTGGAACTAAAGACTGAATGCTGGAGATGGGGTTATCTATAGTTTGTCTGTAGGCTCCTCCACAAAGTGGGATTTCTTATAGACCTACTGCCCATTCATTGGCCTGACCATGCTCCTGCACAGACATTAGGACCAATCGAGGCCTCTGGGAGCGCTGAACCCTGTCTGGGTGGAGGTGGCCTCACTCCCCAGCAGCAATGTCAAGGAGAAATACCCAAATATGGACTTGTTATGTTGAGGCCAGTTCAAGAGCAAGGACACCAATGGGCCAATAGCAATTACATTGCTAAGCACAGTAAATACATGGAGCATCAAGGAATCTTAATGCTCTATTCAGCAGTGACCTGCTGAATCTTAAACAGCTCAAGTTCCAAAATCTGAAGAAATAGGTGTATGAATAAGAAGACTGAGGGTGAAAATTTGAGGGCTATGTTTAAAAACCATAGAACAAAGTACAGCTAAAATACCTGCCCAGAGAGTAAAGTATGACCCTTGGTCTTAGCTTCTACAAAGTGATGCTAAGGGCAACAAGAAACAACTAAATTTTTCCTGTCAGCATTCTAAAAATTGCAATAATTGTAAATTAGTAAGTAAAGGCTTCATTCTTCTTAAACTACTAATGCCACTTTGTGAACTCTTCATCAAAAGGTGTGAAGGAAGTAATATTTTATTTCATTACCTTTCCTGAGATCAATGAGTTTAAATTTCCATCTCACTATACTGTGAACTGCTGCAGATGGTGTAGGTGGCAAATACTACGGTATTTGGTAAGAAAGATCATAGATATAAATACCTTTGTCTTTTTTCCTCAGATCACTGGAGAGCTTTAAGAACGGGATAAATACCCATCTGCCTGGAAAATTGCCTGGAGGCAGGGTTGTGGACTAAATGTCTTAGATTCCTTCCAACCCTCTGATTCAGAACTCTGCATTGTTGCCAACGATTAGTTTTGGTGGGATATGGCTAGGACTGCACACCCTCCTGCCTATGTGTGTGATGTCTGAAGATTTTTTTGTAAGGAGCAAGGAAAACTTAGCAAGAACAAAGGATTGTAAACAAATGCAACCTAACCTGTTTGGTTTGTAAAGCTACTACTGTTGAGCCAATCCCTAACCCTGTTCCCGCCTACGGACTTTGTAAGCGAATGGCTAACTGCCACGTCTGCGTCTGTATAACGCTTGCTTGCCCGCCCATATATAAGGACTTAGCTGTAAGCGCACGGCGTGACTCTCGTCAGCAGCCCTTGCCGGTACCGTGTCTTCGGACATCCTGAGAGCTCACCCCTGCGCAGGTAAAACTTGGCCAATAAAGTAACATCTCTGAAACCCTGAAAGTCTCCGGCATCTGTTCTCGCGGTTGCTGAATGCAACATTTGGAGGCCCCAGTGAGATTCTCCCTCAGTGGAGTTCTGGCTTGGAGACTGGACGGGCAGCTCGAGCTGAGTAAGTATCTGTGAGGATCCTCTCTGTTAGTTTCAGTCTGTGTTCCGGAACAATTCTGTCCTGTGGTGGTAGGCAGGACGCTGCCGGTAGTCCGCCCAGGGACTTTCAAAGGCGGGACGCCGCTCTTTGAAATCTGGTTTCGGTAAAGAGTGACTGGTCACGTTAGATTTCCGTTGTTCCTGCGCTGCGCTGCGTTTGAATTTCAGATTGTATGCCTAACTCGTGTGTGAGAGAGATTGGTTTGTGTTATCTGTCGTCTTATTGGTCTGTGTTATTTGTTGGTTTTGTCCACCACTTAAATCCCTTTTAGGACACGCGGAGGCGCCCGCTATGGAGCAAATGCGGGAAGCGCCGCCATCTTGCCGTTGTTGGTGGGAAGCGCCGCCATGTTGCCTCCGTTGGCGGGAAGCGCCGCCATGTTGCCTCCGTTGGTGGGAAGCGCCGCCATTTTGCCTCTCCGGGAGGCGCTCCAGCGCCGGATGCTCCGTCACGAGCACCCCCACGGTTAATCTATGTCCCCTTTTCTACTAGTGATTTATATAATTGGAAGCCTCAGAATCCCCCGTTTTCTGAAAAACCCCAGGGGTTGATTTCCCTCCTAGAGACTATTTTCAGGACTCACCAGCCAACCTGGGATGATTGTCAGCAGATTTTGCAGACTCTCTTCACATCAGAGGAAAGAGATCGTATTATAAGAGAGGCTGCAAAAACTATACTTGGGGAGGAGGGAGAGACAATGGCTGGTAGAAGGGAGATCCAGGACATCCTCCCCTCTCAACCCCTTGCTTGGGACCCCAACACTACTGGGAAAGGGACGCACACCTCCAATATTGCCGGGCTCTACTCAGGGGTCTTAAGGCAGCAGCTAGGAAACCTACAAGTTTTAGTAAGGTTAGTGAGGTTATTCAAGGCAGGGAGGAGTCCCCTGCTGCATTCTTAGAGAGACTCATAGAGGCACATAGAGTATATACTCCCCTGCACCCCGAGGCAAAGGAGAACCAAAGGCTAGTGAACATAGCTTTTGTAACACAGGCAGCCTCAGACTTTAGATTCGAAGGAGAGAATAGAAGTAAGTTGCTGGAGATAGCTCAGAAGGTTTATGTGAACCAACATAGGAAGAGGAACAATCACCCACTCATTCCTAGTCATTCCAGACAGCCCCTACCCATTGCTTGGGAGAGATCTACTGCAGAAGCTCCAAGCTACCATTACTTTCAGGCAAGTAGATGGTTCTCCAGAAAGCCGAGGAGCTGGAGTCAACCTGGACGTGACTGTCCCGCTGTCTGAAGAATATCTATTGGCCACCATCCAAGAAGGTAAGGGGAAGACAGCGGGGATCCCGGACAATTTCTTAGAAAAGGTACCTGGTGTATGGGCGGAGACCAACCCACCTGGATTGGCAGCTCACCAACCACCTGTCCTGGTACAACTGTTGAGCACTGCTAGCACGGTCAGGGTCCGGCAGTATCCAGTTCCAGCACGAGCTAAACAGGGCATCGTGCGGCATTTGCAGAGCTTACTTGAAGCAGGGATACTCCAGCAGTGTCAATCAGCTTGGAACACCCCTCTGCTCCCGGTCCAGAAGCCGGGGACACTTGACTACCGCCCCGTGCAGGACTTACGGGAGGTGAATGCGAGGGTAGAGACAATCCACCTACGGTGCACAACCCGTATACCCTGTTAAGCTCTTTGCCTCCAACACACACCTATTATGTGGTCCTAGACTTGAAGGATGCCTTTTTCTGTATTCCGCTGGCACCCCAGAGCCAAGACATCTTTGCCTTTGAGTGGAATGATCCCGAGAACGGGTTAGTGGGCCAGTTCACCTGGACTCGGCTACCACAAGGGTTCAAGAATTCCCCCACCATTTTTAATGAGGCTCTAAGTAAGGACTTGCAGGCTTTTCGGACGTCACACCCGTCAGTTGTGGTATTGCAGTATGTTGATGATATCCTCATAGCCACAAGAAGCAAGGAGGACTGTGAAATAGCCACCACAGACTTACTGCAGGACCTCGGACGGATGGGGTATCGAGTCTCTGCCAAGAAAGCCCAGATTGCGACACAAACTGTAAGTTACTTGGGGTATAACTTGCAGGGTGGCCAGAGGACCTTGTCCAGCCGGCGGATCCAGACGGTCCTGCAAATCCCGGAGCCAGGCACCAAACGACAAGTGCGTGAATCCTTGGGAGCGGTGGGATACTGCTGGCTCTGGATCTTGGGTTTTGCAGAATTGGCCAAGCCCTTACACAAATTGACCCGGGGAAAGGAGGAATCATTCACATGAACTGATGAGGAGAGGCAGGCATTCCAGG
>CM052541.1:69736503-69769003 GCA_028533065.1 Trachops cirrhosus
AGTCACTGCTGACAATAAGGCATAAGGTAGGCAGACACTTGACATTTGTGATGGACATTCTCAGCACTTGGAAGATTAACAGATGAACCCATCCCAAGTATAAGTTACCCTTGAAAATAGAGCAAATTATAATGGAAAATTTAAGTGTCCCCTTCAGAGCACTCGCGATTCTTCAATTTTTCACTTGATGGTGATTTTCGCATCCTCTGCAGTGTGAACTGAAAAAAGTCTCATGAGTTCCTTTGTGCTACCTCCAGGGTAGGCAGATGATGAGCCCACTCCACGGACTTCCATAAGAGCCATCACTCCATTGCTGTCCTAGACTTGCTACATTCTTTCCACTTCACTTATCGGCGCCAGCAGCTGGTTTCTATCCAAACCCATCAACCTTTCTTTTCTTTTCAAGAAAATTTTGAAAAGAAATGGTGCTTTCTTTTAAATAATTTAAATCACTCGGCAAGCTGCTGGTTGGCTGCCCAATTACATTTGAACTCTATGTAAATTGATCCCAACACACCAGGGCTGTGCACTTAATATTTCAAAAAAACGCATCAGCAATGTTACTCATTTATATGTTTCATGGCCTTTGAATTGCTCATGATTAGAACTATTGCATATGCATATGTCAGAGTTTTACTATTTTCCTCTCCAGACGTTTTCTCTCTAACTTTGTGGGTGTGTGCATGTGTGTGTTGGTGTGCCTGCATTGTGTGATGTATACAGAGTTCCTGCAAGTTTAACTTTTTTTTTACTTAAAAACTCTCAATGGAGCATTTTCTAAGTCTATTTTTAGTATCAATTATTTTATTTTTTGATTTATTTGTTCATTGTACAATGTTTGTCTTACCTACCAAAAATACTTAGATCAGATGAGCAGGGGACTTTTTTGTGTTGTTCATTATTAAGTTCCCAGCATCTAAAACAAGTCCTAGCACATTATATAGGTGCTTGATAAACTTTGGCTTAGTGAATAAATCAGTGACTAAGATATCACTGGATATATTGTTGCGGAAAAATGAACTCCCACAGGATTCAGGGTGGTGGAGTAAGCCTTTATTCGTGCGCACAGTCCCAGAGGAGAAGAACTCCAAATTCTGGGCCCCGAGGAGGGATTTGGTAGGTGGTTAAATACTCTCCTAGCGGGGCGGGGAGAAAGCAAGGAGGGGCTACATGATGCAAGCAAGGGGCACGGAGGTGGAATGCAGAAGCTAAAGGTACAGAAGCAGAATGCAGAAGTTATCTGGGGCCTGGAACAAAGAGAGCAAAGAGCCAGCCGTTATCTGGGGCCTGAAACAGGGAGTCAGCAGTTATCTGGGGCCTGGGATAAAGAGCCAGCTTTATTTCTCATAACAATGCAACTTTTAATGACTGTGTAATGTTTCCTAATAACAGTGAAACCAGACATAGTTAACTATCTCTTTTTTGTTGATATTACTGTTATGTAATATTTTTATCATCACAACTAATGTTCTGAGGAACATACATCTTGGTTACTAATTTTGATTTTTCTTCAAGGATAGATACTAGAATCTATTAGGTCAAAGCAAAAGAATTAAGTAAAATTCTCACAGCTTAATATGTTATGCCTATTTTCCCCATTCAGGCCACTAGCATAAATTATACACTCTCACAAGCAATGAATGAAAATGTACATCTTAGCACATCCTTGCTGTATGCAATGACTTTTGAACTTTCTCAATCCTGGAATTCAGAGGCATTTCATTTCTATCATGGACATTACATTAGTCAAGGTGTCTCTAATTACTGTCACAAGACTCCCAAATCTTAACAGAAAGAAAGTTGTTTTTTTTTTCTTGTACGTGGCTCAGCAGGCACTGGAGACTCCAGGATTTGAAATCCTTCCATCCACATATCTGGGTAATCCAGATGAGTGTATGTGTGTGTGTGTGTGTGTGTGTGTGTGTGTGTGTGTTTGTTTGTGAGATAGAGAGAGAGAGAGAGAGAGAGACTGAGGCAGGCTAGTTTTATGGTGGCCTGGCTGGAAGTCAAGAATATATTTTCAACCACAATTCATTGGCCAGACCTCAATCATATGGCCCTACTCAGATGTAAGAGAGACTGCACAACAGAGTCTTCCTGAGTCCCTGTTAATGAATATGTTGTATCCTGAAAGAGATTCTAAAAATATCTCCTTTCAATTTTTAGATCACTGAAGAATATAGGGTGCCTGTTAGTAGATCTAATGTTCCCCATCCCTATTAAATTCCCTACATACCCCGTTCCCTATGACAGCGGCCAGCACTTGACCGGGAGTATTCGCACAGTAAAGACAAACACATGGAGCAAGCACCACTCTCGTCAGGGATGTAGTTGCTTGTCCTGCAGTTCAGGAGAAATGCTATTCAATTTACTCACCTTTAGAGTTCACTTATGGTGTCCTGGAACAACTCCAACTTGGCCAATCGCATTCTGCTCATCTAAAATTCCCTTGTAGGTTCCCTTGGATAGCTGGACTTTGTCTCCCCTCTACACGTTGTAGCGCAGAGGTGCCATCTCACTCTATTGCACAAAGAAGCTGGTTACATTTCACCGCTAGGAAAGTGAGCGCTGGGTAAATACAGAGAGTCTGCAGGTTTCTTTGGTTCCTTAAGTGTAGAAAACATACATTTGACAGATTAGTAAATTTAGTGACTTGAAATTTAGGTGGTAGGAGAAATTAGTAGTCTCTCCTCATAAATTTAACTCTAGAAATCTAAAAACATAAATTACCTTCCCAAGAATATGTAGTATCATTTGACCCAACAAATAATACAAGAAGTTTTCTTTTGCTGAATATGAAATATGTCTTGAATAATATCTATGGGATCTGTACTACAGTATTCCCATAGCAATATGTTTACCTCTACCCAAAATAATAAACTCTCTCATAGATTTCAATGAATAGAATTACCATTTAACAAATATTCTTTTTTCTCCCAGGAATATTCATTTTCCTAAGTCTACACCATCCCCAATTAAGTCCTTATGTGTGCTAAAATAGTAAGGGATGGTATTAATTTTCATCCAGAAATAAAATATTGCTTGGTGGTAGGCGATTCTGTGAAAAATTGAAGGTCAATTAGCAATTAAAGGGTCTTTTAACAAAGTATCAGAATAATGTACTGTTCATCGGGGTGATGAAAACAAAAAAATATGGCTATTGAGCAACTATTAAGGTTGAGCTTGAAACTTGCAGAGATCTTTTATTTTTATCTAAAAATTTTTTTTTAAAAATCCAGGCTTATTTCTGATTTACAAATTTCAAAGCTCCCATAAACCAAAGGAGGGAGATTTTTCTAACAGTAGGGGGTTATCCTATTAAAATTCATAATGATTCTCCTTACTGAAATAAGTAAACAAGAATCAATTTTTGTCAGTAAAGAAGTTGGCTGAGATGCACGTTGATGTAAGACAGACTTGGTGGATTCATATGAAACATTTACAAAATAATTCAGAATCAGAATCTACAATTTATAGGGAATTCCTTCATTTTTCCTTGGGCAGGGGTGTGGGCAAGAGGAAATCTGTGTTAGGGAAGGGAAAGAAAGCCACACAGCACACACAAAAGGATTTTATAGCTTTTAATTCTGCTAAGCCACTGATACATGGAAGATGTACTGTAATTATCTGGCTAGATAGATGTAATTGTATCTATCAAACTAAATAGAACACTGTCAGATGACAGCCAAGATTGGATTGTCTTTAAGGGTCAGACAGAAACCTAGAGTGACCTCACTCCTCCCTTCTCACCATGCCTGTTTTCTTAGTCTTTGATGAGGACCCATTTTGCTAACCATGTGAAAGCATATACAGTAACACTGTCTTTTTGCTCTATGCCAACAGCCTCCCTAGAGACTACACTTGGTTTACTTGGGCCCCGGGGATTAGGCTGCCCAGGCCTCCCTTGTATTTGAAATGTATGATATTGATATCAGTGCTTAGGGAGAATCAGTCCTCTACAATGAACAGATCATGCCTGGCTCCATAAAGTCTACGTAGCATGGAGAGATGCAGAGATTTTATAGGCTGAGTGGAGAGGGGCCAAGTCAGGCTTTTGCTCTGGAAAGCAAGTATTAGGTAATGAATTAAAGAGTTTGTTTCCTGGCCTGGTCCTTAATATACAGACTGTTTCCTTGGGCTGTATAAATGGATTTCAATTGCTACACAGTTTTCCATTTGCTGTAGCAGGAGATTATCGTCCTCTCCTAGGTGCTGGCTGGACTATCAGCATTAATGTTTCTCTGCCACGCTGTCTTTAAAACAAGCACACCCCTCCCCCTTGCTCATTTATAAGCAGTTGGAACCTATTTTCATGGAGTTCCTCCAATCAGGATCATGTCCAAACCATTTTGGTTTTTTCGAGCCTTGCATACTATATTTACTGTGTTTAGTAAGAAGCTTGGATTCTCCCTATGCTAAGGAGCGAGACCATCGAAATATTCCAGTAGTCCTGCCTCATTTATAGAAAAATAGAAAATACACAGAAGATGTGCAGTTATTAACCGAGCTACTTCATCTCCCGGTTCTGGCATACATTTATTGTTATTCTTTGGTAACTTGCTGCCACTGAGTCATATAGTTCCCATTGTTTGCAGGCCATGCTTCTAATGGGAACAAAACTCTATGGAAGGCAGGTTTGACAACAGTGTGGTGATGGCCAGAGGGAAGGAGGAGCAGGGCTGGGAGAAGGAGGGCAAAAAGTGGGGGGAAATGGGAGACATCTGCAATAGTGTCAAAAAAAAAAAAGAAAAAAAAACAAGCACAAAACTTGGCCCAGGCCAGGTAGTTCTGCTGGGTGGATCATCGCCCCGATGGGTCATGGTTGCGGGTTCCATCCCTGGTCAGGGCACATACAAGAACCAATCAATGCATGTGTGAGTGGGTGGAGCAGCAGCTTGGTGCTTCTCTTCCTTCCCCTCTCTCTTAAAAAAAACCAATCAGTAAAAAGTATGCATGAGACTTATGCATATGCTATTATGTTAAACTTAACCAGGTTAACGCCCCTCTGCCTGGGCTTTTGGAAAAGAGTCCCAAATTGTCACGTGTAAAGGGACATTTCAGTGCTGATTTTTATTTCTATGAGATTAAAAGTGAAACATGTAACCACAAAGCTGGTTTATGTCATCCCCCTGTCGGAGCCAGCAGTCATGCCAAAAATTAGATATTTGATAGGTTTGTGAGAGAAACAGATGCAGAAGGATGCCATTCCCACAATTTAGACTCCTTCTTATCTTTAAGCTGGAAAGAACATTCCAGATGAAGAAAATCTATTTTATTGGCTTTAAAAATAGCAAAGAAAATGCAGAAATAAAAAAAATGCTAATTTAAAACTGATGTCATTCTTGGGGACTTATAAACTGTAAATTGGTATTTCTAAGCAAAAAAAGTCATTCAAGACATACTTACTTGATGTTTGCATTTATGCTGCAGTTTTACCTCAGTCATGGTGTTATAATTGAGAGAAAATATTTACAAGATATATTCACATATATTAGTATGTGAATATAGGCGAGAAAAAATGTAGAAAACCATAAACCTCCAAAAGGCTAAAACATCCAAAAAGTATTCTCTCAGCTCTTTTGGGGAAGCATTTTGTGTCCCATTCTTTTTATTTAATTCTGCCAGCTGTCTGCTAAACAAATCTAACCAGGTGGGGCTTACAACCCATGACTAAAAAACCTACTAGTGCAGCTGTCCAGCTTGCCCGGAGGAAGAATTCAGACAAATGGCAGGAACGAAAAGATTGTTTTGTTTTTAAGAAAGTAGCTACTGTACTTTCCTTGGGTTCAATTTAATTTTTCCTTGTTTGTTTAAGTTAATCCATAACTTCCTAAGGTTTTTATGATGAAATGGAAAGTAATAACCCTTGAAAAATTTAGCATATTTATTGCAATTAGTTCAATTTATTATAATTTTCCTTAAATAACTGCTTCATTTTACATTGCAACCTGGTACTGAGATTTTTGTTGTTTTTTTTAGAGTTACTGATTGCTAAATCTTTTTAAAAAAATTTTTCTCTCTCTCTTAGGTGGGAACAAGTTATTAGTGAACTGTGACTGAACTTTTCTTCCAAATAGCACATAATTAAATATGGAGCTATTTAAAGGTGAAGGTTGGCATGGCTTTCTTGTGGGCAGAGGAACAGAACAGGTTTCTTTGCACTGCATCATCAGTGGACCTCAACTGTGAAGTTCTAGTCAGCAAATGGGCACTTCCTTTGGTGCATTTGAGCAGAGGAAGACGAGAGCTGTGCTAAAAATGATCACGTTGCCATCTGATCCACAGCTCCATTGATGACAGATCAATGCGTAAATCCCTCAGTTACTTCCCCCACTTATTTGACATTCATCAGTTCAGTGAATCTCAAAATTTTCATCAAAACTATCTAAAATTCTTATAATGGAAAAGGCTGATGGAGTTATAACTTGTGTCAGTCTTTGATCCCAGGATTAGAACATGGCATGGACTGTAGCCAGACTTTTGTAACTGTCCATAACAAAGTACTTAGGATGTCACTGTACTAATGACACCCTTCGAAGAAGCAACTAGGAACTCAGCAACCTTTGACATGCGGGTAATACTATGACTATGAGCCAGTCATCTTTTGTGTATAGGTTTAAAAGAGAGTGAGACTGAATGGGACAGTCAGAATTTTCTTAGCGAAGGCACTTGTCATTTCATAAAACGGTAGGATTATTTGGCTAACTCTCAGTACAGATTTTGTAAGGAGCTAGAACTAGGTGACTAACATATTCAGTTGCCTTATTCTGCCATGCTAGGGACCCAGGAAACAATGCCTGTAGTCTGAGCTGTCCAGATCAGAATGGGAACCAGAATAAGCAGGCAAAGCCAGGTTACGGTTCAAGTTGCCTTTATTTCCTCTTGTTATACAACGAGACGAGAGATACTGGGCTGGGTGTTTACAAACCAAAAAGAGATAAGACCATTTTTTCATGAGGAAATTGAAGTGGTGATGCAGAACTAACCTTCACAGTTTGTTGTTTTTTAATGAAGAAACAATGGGGAATTTTTGGCAAAACTGGTATATATGCATAACAATAGTGCACCACGGAAGAGTAAGGACATTACTTAGCCCTCAGAAAATTTTCACAGGCCTTTAAACGTCGAAAGTGAATACATGGTACAAGGATGATTAACAAGCTAGGTTAAAAGGAGCAAAACATCACTTCCCTTTTGTCCTTCCTGTCACCTTGAAGTGGGTCAGGCGCTCCTCAGACAAGAGCATCCACCTTTGTCCCAGCTTTATGTTTTCCTTTGAGCATTTGGACTCAGCTGCTATCGGACAGTGTGAGCAGCCAACATATTGTTTCTACAGTAACTCTGTGGTTAAGCAGAAATAAACACCAAAAAAGTTCGTGAATATTATAAATACAGCATCATTTGCTCTTAGTGCACTATGCTGATAAAAGTATGACTGTTAAGAAAGTATGACTATCACTCAAGAAAGAATATCCCAAACATTATACATTTAAGAGGTGATGCTTTGAAGAAAAAAAATAAAATAAATTTAATAACATGTCCTTCTTTTTCCTTTCTCCCATTATGTATGCACATGCATATGAATCTGTTTATATTTAAATTCTCTTTAAATAAATCTTTAAATGTGGCCAAGGATTATTCTGTTATAAAGTGTAGAGAAACAAATTCATAATACTTATATTTTCTATATACTCTCCATTTTGAGGTAGATGAATGGAGATTCAAATGAGTACATAATTTATTCTTATAGAAATAGAAACATTTATATGTGTTAGGCAAAGATCTTAGAAATCTTAGTTTCTAACCATGTGGTCAGTATAAGCTGTTATTATGGAGATGGAAAACTTTGCTCCAATCTTGTCTCCATTGACAAAAACATTTACAGTGGAAGCAAAAACACTCAGTATGAGATAAGCTTGCAATGAGTGGGATGGTTTTCTCTTACATTCAGATATGGCATGTCCTTTTGTAAATAATTTCTTGAAACAAATGCTCATGTAATGTCATTAATTTAAAACATGGCTGTTCGGTTTGTTGTTTTACAACTACATGGTAAAAGAGTACCACCTATCTTCCTTAGCTTTATGTCTTCCTCAATATCTTAAACTGTTCTTCTTAGAGCTGTACCCTAGCCTTCATGGAAATGGTTGCCCTTTTTCTAGTTCTGCATCATTATCTCAGCATTCTGCTGACTTCTAATTCTTAGGATGGTGAAATGAATTTGAGTATTTAAGCTTTAAACTATTTCTCCATGAAAAAAAATTAATGTTAAATCTTTATCATGCTTAAAAATGATTTGCACATAAAATTGTCATGTTCTTAAAATTATTCAATCAAAACATGCAACAGATAGACCCTATTAATATGTCAAATATAAATGTGTGAATCCCATGATTCAGTACCAGAGGGGCAAGATGGAGGGATCTTGTCTTCCATCTTCATGTACTTACTGTGGCATCTTTTTCTATTGCAGTCCTGTGTGCTCCCTGTGTGCTTCTGTGCGCAGGTAGAAATGTGAATTTGAGGGTTTTTAACAGCATGAATTTTCCTAATGTATCACAATTATAGAAACACTTGAGCTTTCTAACTTTTTGCTGATCTACTCTGAAAATTCAGTGTGTTGACGTAACTGCACTGATAGATTCTATTTTCTTCTATTCTTCTCTTTTGTCCCTCCAACCTCCCTTCTTTCCTTGTTCAGCTTTTGCTTTCTTCTCATTCTACATCTTTATTCTCTCTTCTTTTTTTCCTTTCTTTTTTCTTCTCTCAGACTTCCTTTCCCCTTATTGAATTTTAAAAATTGTCCTTTAAGCCAAGGTTTTTCTTAGTGCCCATGGACATCCTAAATTCTAAAATGTTCTTTTCATTTATTCATGAACACATGGAAAGAAAGCTCCAACAATGCTGCCTATCAAAGAGCAGCCACATTATTCTATAGAAATTATATTTAATGATTTTATTTCCTATTGAACAAGTTTTCTGTTTCACAAAGATTAACATAATTTTAAAAACTGCTACAAGGCTACACAGTCATGCTATTTGGGGTTTACGCATCTGACCTAATGTGTGGATTTGACTTTACACAGCAATTGCTTATTGAGTCAGAATGGAGACAGACCTTCCCAAGCATTCTCATGTTGTACTGTTTACAAGGCAGCCCTGCACTTCTGGTTTACAGCTCTGCTTAGATCCTGTTACAGTTATACTTAGATCTTTCTTTTGGTATAATGGAATTTAATGAGAAGGAAAGTGTGCTTTCAGTTTGTATTTTCAGAAGGATTTATGGTTAAACTTATTGTATGTAAAACCACATTTAGCCCCAAATAAGCAAAAGATTCATTCACAGGAAGAACAAAACGATCCCACCTGAATCACAAAGAAAGAGATTCTTAAAAATATTTTGAGTGTTTCAAACATTAGGAAATATTTTTCTGAAGCAAACAAGTGTCCTACCTTTGGTTGAAGTCCACCTTAAGGTCGGTAACAACTCTGGTGTGCTGATCATTTGCAAATCCCAATGTTGCAACCAAGAAAGGGGGCTGCATCCTGAGACATCTGTGGACCAGAGAAGCTGGCAGGGACTGCAGAGCTTTCCATTGAAGTGACTGCTCCCAGCCTGGCTGCAGGAACAGTCGACCTGAGGTAACTACTTCCATATATCAACACCTTGTCAACGGTGGTCTGAAAGACACACACTGTAGGGAAGGGAAGTACCTGCTTCAGGAAGAGCTAACCACCTACCCCGCCCCCCTTTATCATCAAATCTTACATATGGAAGAGAGAAAGGAAGCCAAGTAGGAGAAAACTATAGTAATAAAGCAAATTAAGTGCTTAAGTTATGATGCTGGTTGGCTTTGCTTATTGGTATTTAACTACATAATGAATTTCGAAAAATTCAGAGCATATGTGATTATCTAACTTGAAAAGAATTTAGTTTCTCTGGTTCAGTGGTTCGAGATGCACTGTTGTGGCACGCACACTTGTGATTCTTTGGGAAGTGTTTCATAAGTAAGCTGTGATTCACAATCATTTACAACTGATGACCTTAAAAAGAAATTAGAGCAGGGGGTTCAAGATTATTTCTATAATAATTTTATTCTCACTCACTGATATTCCTATTTGCATTCTTGGGTGAATGAGCAGAGGGTGGAGGTATAGCTAATGTCCTGGGGATTGTATAAATCCTTAACTGTCCCTGAAACTGTGCCTCATGGATGAATGACATTTGTAATGTGTTTTGCAGTGTGAACAAAAGCCATACCCTGAAGTCCCTTGCTTCATGATTTGTGTTGCTAGTATGTTTTATTTGCTCATACTCCATTTCATTATAATCATGACATGATAAAGAAAAAAATCTATGATTTTGTTAATCATCAAATAATAGTGACAGACAAAGCCTCAAAAAGATTGTTCCATTGCTCTTTTTATGGGCTGGATCACAACTCAGTATGCCCCAAACAGTCAGCAATGAGGCACTCTCTGATCATTTCAACTTAGATTCAGAATATGGAGGGCCAGAAAGTGCTCATTTTATTAGGTTAACCTACAACATATGAAAACTGGGCATGGGCTTCTAAGAAGCAGTTTCTGTATTAAAGACATACTATAAAAGAAGCTTCTTGTTCAAATAAGCTTAAAATTGGTCTTGGAATAAGCAAGCTTTAGTTGGCTCATCTTTTCTGGAGTTTAAAGCACTTTAATTTTAGTGGACATAGGTAGCAGCTATATAAATTATGAGCTGATGTTACTTTATATATCTGAGTTATTTGTTTTATGTATGTTTTCTAGAATGCAAGCTCCATGAAGACAAATATTTCATGTTTACATTTATGCCTGCAGTACCTTTAATAGTAAAACAGCATCTGCCATGCTCTGGACGGTCAATAAATACCTGTTGAATGAATATATTTAAAAAATCTGAGACTTCTGGCCAAGATAGAGGCATAGGTAGGCACACTGTGCCTCCTTGCACAACCAAAAGAAGGACAACAACAAGTTTAAAAACAAAAAACAACCAGAACTGACAGAAAATCGAACTGTATGGAAGTCCAATAACCAAGGAGTTAAAGAAGAAATATTCATCCAGACAGTAGAAGGGTCAGAGACTGGCAGTTGGGCAGAGAGGACTCCCTGCAAGGCAGCAGTTGGGGGGCCTGGACAGGCAAGGTGGTGGCTGACCAACTGGTGAGGTAGCAGATCGAGGAGTGGGTGGTCCCACATTCAGGTGCAGATGAACCAGGAGGAACAACTAGGAAGCAAGACACACCACACAACCCAGGGTTCCAGTGCGGGGAAATAAAGCCTCAAAGCCCCTGACTGAAAACACCTGTGGGGGTTGAGGCGGCAGCAGGAGAAACTCCAAGCCTCATAGAAGTGTTCATTGGAGAGACCCACAGGGTCTAGAACATATATACCCACTTTGAAATCAGCACCAGAAGGGCCCCATTTATTTGTGGGTAGCCAGGGAAGTGACTGAAAACTGGTAGAGAGCAGAGCAAGCAGCACTGTCCCTTCTTGGACCCCCCCCCCCCCACATACAGCATCACAACACAGCATCGTGGGTTGCCCTGACCTGGTGAACACCTAAGACTCTGCCCCTTACTACATAATAGGTGTGCCAAGACAAAAAAAAAATTACCCAAATGAAAGAACAGATCAAAGCTCCAGAAAAAACACAACTAAGTGACGAAGAGATAGCCGACCTATCAGATGCACAGTTCAAAACACTGGTAATTCGGATGCTTACAGAATTGGTTGAATATGGTTGCAAATCAGAGGAAAAAATGAAGGCTATGCTAAGTGAAATAAAGGAAAATGTACATGAAACCAACAGTGATCAGAAGGAAACCGGGACTCAAATTAATGATTTGGACAAGAAGGAAGAAACATTCAACCAGAACAGAATGAAGAAACAAGAATTCAAAAAAATGAGGAGAGGCTTAGGAACCTCCAGGACATCTTTAAACGTTCCAACATCCACATCATAGGGGTGCTAAAAGGAGAAGAGGAAGAGCAAGGAATTGAAAACTTATTTGAAAACATAACAAAGAAGAACTTCCCCAATCTGGCAAAGGAAATAGACTTCCAGGAAGTCCAGGAAGCTCAGAGAGCCCCAAAGAAGTTGGACCCAAGGAGGAACACACCAAGGCACATCATAATTACATTACCCAAGATTAAAGATAAGGAGAGAATCTTAACAGCAGCAAGAGAAAAGGAGACAGTTACCTACAAAGGAGTTCCCATAAGGATATCAACTGATTTCTCAAAAGAAACCTTACAGGCAAGAAGGGGCTGGCAAGAAGTATTTGATGGCATGAAAGGCCAAGACCTACATTCAAGATTACTCTATCCAGCAAAGCTATAATTTAGAATGGAAGGACAGATAAAGTGCTTCCCAGATAAGGTCAAGTTAAAGGAGTTCATCATCACCAAGCCTTTATTATATGAAATATTAAAGGGACTTATCTAAGAAAAAGAAGATCAAAACTATGAACAGTAAAATGACAACAAACTCACAACTATCAACTACTGAACCTAAAACAAAAACAAAAATGAACTAGGCAAATAACTAGAAGAGGAATAGAATTACAGAAATGGAGATGGCATGGAGGGTTATCAGAGGGGGAGTGGGAGGGGATGGGAGGCGGAAAAGGTACAGAGAATAAGTAGCATAGATGGTAGGTAGAAAATAGACAGGGAGAGGTTAAGAATAGTGTAGGAAATGTAGAAGCCAAAGAAGTTAAATGCACAACCCATGGACATTAACTAAAAGGGGAATGTGGGTGGGAGGGGGCATGCAGGGCAGAGGGAAATAAAGGGAAATGGGACAACTGTAATAGCATAATCAGTAAAATATATTAAAAAATAAAAAATACTCTGCTTTTCCCCCAGGACAAGCCAGCATCATATTCTTGCCATCTCACTACTGCCTCAATAGCATTTTTTAGGTTTTACCATTTACAGAGCCATTCATGAGGGGCTGGTTGACATAAGGCATTGGTTTCTATTTCCTTTAGGAAAAAGAACAATCTGATACCATTTTCACTAGCCAACATAATATTTCTGGTTTCTTGACTTATTTGGCAAAAGAAAAGCACAGGTTGAATTGTTTAGAAAAGATAAAGGACCCTTTATAGAATTTTGAAGACTAGGGCTTTTACACATGGTTTCAAAGTTGATTGAGCATGTAAAGCCCAATGAAGACAGATCCTGCAAAAGCAAAGAAACACTATCTGATGAGTGCCCCAAGTGTGAACACACCACATCACAACCATGTGGAAATAATAGCCTGTATCGGCAACAAAGGCTTCTATTTAACAAGAGCAGTGCCATTGTTCTTGAAAGTCTAATTTGGTAAACATCGTACAGCGCTGACTCATCAGTACTGAAAATCCAATAATAAATCACCACTGCGATTTAGCAATAATGCTGGAATTCACATCACAAAGTGGGCTACAACATCCACTGAAACTCAGACAGGTCGCTGAAAGGTGCATTTCATCAGCAAGCTATTTAATTCATATCAAAGGAATTTTAGCCCAAGTGACTGACAACTGGCTACTTTGAAAGCAGTTAACTGTTGGGAGAAATGAGTTGTGTGAGTTCCCCATAAAAAGGTAATAACTACTAATCCTGGGTATTTTAAATGTCATTTCCTCAAATTCTATAGCAAACAATAAGAAATAACAGCCCACTATCGTTGTATCTTAATCATGTTTGGCAACGAAGCCCTTTAGATAATTGGCCCTGCTTCTCTAGTAGGCCAAATTTTCTTTCAAGTGACAAATACTTACAAAAGGTTTACATTATAAGGGACTGCTTTGGAGATGTGCAGATTTAGTTTGTAAGTACAAAGTGAACATGCAAATTGCCTTATCTTGTGGGATTCACAAACAGCCATCATTCAGATTGATTTAATACATGGCTTTTTATCCTTAAAAGTGTTAATTAGAAAATAGGACAGTTCTCTGAACACTTAAGAGTAATAAATAGATCAAAACAGCATCCATGCTTCTGTGATGGAACTTCTGAAGCCTTTGTAAAGGCATTAATACAATTGTCAAAAAGACCACAGTACACATATTTAATAGTGTTACCAAGCTACAATTACAATTTTAGAACCTGACTGCTAAGTTTTTCAATATTCACCATCTCAAAAAATTGAGACTTGGTACAACTCTATTCAACACTTTGAAGTTACTATCTTCAATTTTTCCACCTTGGACTCCCAAACACACTCTTCCAGAGAAGATTCTAAAACTATAGGCAAATACCAGAAGTTATTCAGAGAAAGAATGGGCTGTAGAATTGCATAAAGTGAAATATTAGGAGAAAAAATAATTATGATGCATGTGTTTTCTTTCTAATGAAAAACATATCTTCTGAGAATTTGTCTCTATTTTGAAATTTCTCTGTAATATGACAGTTAAATGTATTTGATGAGGAGTCAATTTTGGCTCTGCCCAGCTTAGTGATATCAGGAAGTGACATTACATCTCTGTGCTTCAAGTCATGTAAAAAAAAGGGTACAAAATCACAGTCTTTTTCTTGTTAGGTTTTACAGTGGGAATTAAATAAGATACTGTTGAACAGTGCCTAGCACTTGAGTAAGTGGTCTGTAAATTATCATGAATCTAGATGGTGGTTTTCACGAGGTGTAGTTATATAGTTATCCTCAAATCTAAAAATACCTGTGGATGCCTCTTCAAATTCATTTATAAGACTGGCAAATATTCCCAGTGCCAGGTGAGAACCTTTGGCCTTAGGGTTTCCAGAGAACTTGACTTTTCCTCCTCTTCAAGAGAAGGACTTAAGGAGCCATGCCATCTTCTGAGCCACTTCTTTGCTAATGCATCTACCTGTGTTTTATTATACTTTTTCTTTTTATTTATTTGATATTTTGATGTAATGAATTATACACATAATGCAAAACAGTTGAAAAGTATAAAACATTACAAACTAAAATTAATTGGCCAGGAAACAGTTTTTAAAATTTATCATTCCAGACATTTTCCTTGCATCTTGCTTTTTAAAAAAGTTTTCTTTACAATTCCCTTCAATTCTTTACCCTTTGTGTTTCCTTTCCCTGACTGAATGCTCCAATGCTTCACTCAATCCCTTTTGAAACAGAGACTCATACTCCTTAGACTTTTGGCCTCTTAAGTTGTGAACTTGCCCTGGTCTTCCAGTACAATGGCCCTTCCGTTCTATTTCTTTTCTTTTTGGTCAGTCCTTTAGTCAGGCACCTGCTTGCCCTATAGAAACACTTCAGTTTTCTCCTCTGTTTCCACCATGCTATGGATTCTTTAATTAATTGCCTTATCTACTCTCACTTCAAGACAACAGTACAAGGGCAAGTTATGAAACTCTAGTGGCCACTGTGAATTTCTATTATTTTCCCTCAGCTATTATTCATACTCAGCTGTGTCCTCTTATTTCAAAGGCATTTAGCTTGTTAGAGCACACCTATAGACCCTGCAATAGAATAAGTACTATCCATACGTTATCTTATTGAACTCCTTCATTAACCTCTTACTTTCTTATGCCAATCATGAGGGAACCATTATCTTCAATTTACAGATGAGAAAACAGGTTTAGAGAGATTAAGCAGTCTGGCTAAGGTCCTGAACCTTATAAGTGGCTGAGCCAGAATTTGGAATTGGCCTGACAGCATCAGTTTTAGCTTCTGTGCTGAGCCATTTCGCATGGCCTTTCTGTGCTCTGGCATTCCTTCAGCTGGTGTTCATTCTATCCTGGCAGCCCACGTGATACCATTACCATCACTGTCATTTAGTCACACTGCTTGCTGATTTCCTGAGAACACAGAGGCTACTCACATCTTCCTTTCTTTTTGTCCTTCTTCTCCCCCTTCCACATCTCTAGGTTCTACCTGTTCCTGATTGGTTACAGGCTGGAAGGATCAAGGCCATCTTCCCTATTCCAGAGCAAACAGAGGCTCAGAGAGAAGAGGCACTGGACCAGGTTTGCATGGTGGATTGCAGACAGGATTAAGACTCAGTCTGCCCTGGGCCTCTTCTGTGAGGATGCAACTTCAAATGGGGCCTTGGCCGAGACACACTTTGTGTGTCCCTATACCCTTCTCTTCCACTTTGGAATCCCATAATTTCATGAATGATTCTTCTTTCTATTGGCCCCTTCTCTCTGTTTGCAGGTGTCTTTTATTTCCATCAGCTATAGATATTAATTGAAACCTTTTTCTGGACCTTACTACTTTTCTTAACTTCCTCCTCCTCCTCCTTCTTCTTCTTTTCTATCTTCTATCTTCTCTCTCTCTCCTCCTTTTCTCTTTTAGTGCACAATTCCATCACAGTTGTTTCCATGTACAACAACCTTTTTTCACTCATTCCTTTATAGTTTGCAATTTGACTTTCACACCAAGCTACTGTAGATCCCGGTTGAACCTATTATTTTCAAAGACATTCCTAAGCAATATTATTGCCAAAATCAGTCTGCAGTCCAAAATGTCTTCATAGCTATGGCCACTGGAAGACCCATAAGATTTGAATTTGACCCAGATTTCAGAGACTGCCCCAAACTTAGGCAGACATTTTGGGACCTATATAGTCCAATGCTCTGAGACTAAGACAACTGGCCATTCTTGCTGCTCTGTTAGCCTTAACTTTATTCAAAATTCTGGTAATAATTGTTAAATTTCTGTCTTTTCATTTTCCTTCTTGTACTAGAATTTATGTTTTAGAATCTTTGTAGAATCCTATGTCTTCTAGTATTTAAACCTTACCTTGTTACTGTCACTGCCCCCAGAGAGTAGAGTTGCACATCCCTGGTATGTGACTCTGATGTCTCTATCTTTTGGATCTCTCATTATCACTTTGTCTTGGCTTCTCCAACAGGACACTTAATTCTGAACAGTGCTAATGCCTCTCTGTTCCACACTGGTATTCTGTTGATCCAATGAACTTCCTCCCAGCACCAGCAAATAGGTTGATCCTCCTAGTGCCAGGGAGCAGTCAAATTGCAAATTCTAGTTTCTTCTGGAGAGCTTGTACCAATGTGATCAACTGGACTTTACCTGGTCTTGATCAATGTCTTACTTTCTTGTTTCCCATATCTAATCAGTTACCAAATCCAGCTACTTCTTCATTGTTAGTTGCATTTGGCTTTCCTTTTCTTTATTCTACCATCACTATGCTGTCTAAAGACTTCATTATCTCTTCGTTGAAAAACTACATTAGCTCACATGGACTTTCCTGGCTCTGAATTCTTACTATAACTGTTTTGACTCTACCTTTCCTGTCACCACTGAACCATTCTTTCTAGAGCAGGGTTGTGATTAAACAAGATGATAGCTGCAAAAATTACTTGATAATTGTTCTTCACTAAGTGAATATTAGTTGTTTATCATATTATGCCATTAACTTGCTCAGATATTATTAAATTCTTTTCAATGCCAACTGAATAAAGACAAAGTACCACTGTCTGGTTTTTAACCCCCCTGTAACATTGTCAAAGTTTACTTTTCCACATGTTTCTTTCTAATCTGTATGAATTTTATTCTATCCAACTGAAAATCCCACCATTTGTTGGCTACATCCCTATCACCTGTACTGTGTACATGCTATTTAACCTCTCCCCCGACCCCTGGACTGTCTTTGCCCCACTGAGATGAAAGTAAGCCAAATAAATGATATGTAGCATTCTTTTGTAAAGGTTGACCATCATTAATTAAGATTTTAGGTTCAGCACAGGTTCATCTATTGATTTTGCATTATTCTTTTGGGTCACATTTGAACATTAAGTTATAATCCTCTTTCATTCACATGGTTATCTTCAGAAGGTGAAAAATAATAAGTATTGATCATGTAGAATAGAAAAAAAAGGTGGGGGTTTTAGTTGATGACATACTCAATATGAGCTGAGAATATAATGTAGTTTTGTTTTGTTTTTAGCTATTATAAAGCTAGTAAGATCTCAGTCTACATAGGTTAAAAATCTATTTGGGGGGATTATAATCCCCTGGTTCTTCATGTTGCTTGGACTATACCAGAATACTTGTGTCTAGCTACCACATTTGGAGAGGGGCGTTGGCAGAATGGAGTATGTATGAAAGAGAATGGCTAGAATAGTGAAAATTATAGTAGTTAAATGAGAGAAGGAACCAGGATTATTTAACCTTTAGAAGAGAAGGTTAATTAGAGAAATGACTATTACATTTGCATATATGTAAGATTATCATGAAGAAGAGGTGCTATATATGCTCCTCCAACAAATAGAAGTATAGACAAATAGAACTATTTGTGAATCAGTATTATAAAAACTTTCTAGCAAGACCTCTCCCACACTGAACAGTTAGATTGAGTCTGATTAATCAAAATTTCTCAAAAAATAGGGAAACTGTACTAGGTGTACACAAACAACTCTTAAAATTTTAGGATTTCAAAAGGGAGAAACCCTATTGGAAAGTCGGTGGGATGACTACACATTAAAACAGTAGATACAGTATATATAACTTTGCCAGTCTAAGGCTAGACAAAAACAAAGATGTCCTAGGAATGGAGAGACTCCATCCCTCACTCCACCCTAAATTATGAATTTTGAGAAATAGCAATAGAATTTGTAAATGGGTGATTTGTCAAAAATGCTTCTTTGCTTGGGGAGTTGATAGTGCCCCATAGTCAGTATGAAAGAACCTTTGGAGTTGGATGACTGGATGAGAGTATTCTTGGGGCAAACTGCAATGTACCTGGGAGAATGGTAATACAAATGTCACTGAAATGTGAACTGTGTGGCTACACGTGGCAAGTCATGTTTATGCTGTAGATGGTAGGAATTTTGCTTGATTCAGAGAAGACCAGTTCTGAACTCAGCAGACACAGCCTCATACCCACCACAATTCCTTGTATTTCACCTGATGCATTTGATGTTCACAGTTGCTTTCCTTACCATGCCTCTCAACTGCTTTTCTCCCCATCTGCATTCTATTTTCCTTGCACAGTACTCTGGCTAAACTCATGAGTGCCAAGCTTTCTCAATGAGCTGTCTGTCTCTTGGCCCTTCATTTGTCTTCAGGTTGTCAATTGCAATTTTGATCACATTTGTGTTTTATTTTGTACAGCTGCATTAACAGTGGCATAAACTGGTCTTCAATGATTCTCTACCTCTCTCCCCTTATTTTTCAGTCTAACATCTTAGCTGCTACATTCTCTTACCACCTGTTTTGGGTCCAGATCACACTCAAGTTTTTTATTCTGGACTGACACATACAGCCAGGATGCAACTCTACTACTATTAATGGAAAGAAAAAGGTGATCAATAATCTTCTCATAAGTCACTGAAAAAGTATAAAAAGCATGAGCAAGTGTAATGTTTCACTCTGAGCAAGTGGATATGTAATTATTTGTAAGGCAGTTTTTAGTTTAAAGCATAGTTTGTATTTCTATCCTCAAATATTTTCTTTGTGTAGAAGTTTTGGAGAATTTGGCACATTTGCAAATACCTGGTGCTGGTATTACTTCTGCAAAAATCATGTGCACATCCTACCTCATTTCAATGATATTGCAACTATGTTTAATTTAGCCAAAGGATTACTCTTTTCCAGATCCTCTCGGCTAGTATCTTGGCACCCAAGTTTCAGTTGCCCAGTAAGCTACAGTGCAGGAAGAAGTATACCAATATGTAGTATTTACATAAATTAAACACACAAATAACTTTTACAAAATTAGATGTGAATTCTCTTTGGTGTTATCACTATTGCTGGCATACACTGTGGCCTTCACATTACATGCATAGATGTATTTATTTAAGGGAAACACTAAATAAATTTAATTTTTATAATTTTAGATTTAATTTGTTCTTGAGTTTCAACACTTGTCTTTATCTCTCCACATATCAGGCCTTTATAATTTTATTAGCCTGAAAGATTTTCTTTTTTAAAAGTTTGGGTTTTTCTGGAATTGAACACTACAAACTCTGGAGAGGGCTTTTCTCATCAAGACATTTCGCTTTCATGAAAAACTCCATTGAAAGACGGCAGGTGTTACTTGAGAGGGTTTCTCAGTTTAGCTATTCTAGGCATGACCCAACATGGTCACTGAGCCTGACTCCATTCACGATCCACTAGGTCTAGCAAGCACGACCACCTGAATGCATCTCTTAGAAAAACGTAGGAGAAGGAAGTTTATTGGTTCCTTGCTGGCTCATGGTCTTTTTTGCTAGTTGAATCAGTGAACATTCTGATACATAGACATCCTAGTGCTATTTCCCATGCAAGAGATTGTGAACAGGACAATTTCAGCTAAAATTGGGCATAGCAAGCAAATTAACCTACAGATTTTGCATAGCAGTCAAACTTTAGTTATCTGAATTAATGGGTATTAATATGATTCTGTTTCCTCAAAAAGTCATTTCTTTTGGATCTGGAGAGTAATCTTATGTCAAATAGTCATAAATAATCAAGCTTTTTTGATATAGAATTGAATTCAAGAAACCTCAGAAACTGTTGTTTCCTTGGCCCATCTTTTTCATACCTGTTGAATCTCTTTCTTGCCCCCAGCTTATACTGAGGATGGATTGAATTAACCATTATCTAGATTTAGAATACTAGCCTGAATAGATCTGCATTCTCTTTCATTCTATTTCTAAGCTCAGGAAACTAATTAAGTTCCAAGAGATCAGCTCCTGCAGGGCTTTTAGTGTATTTGGAATAAAACTGAATAAAGATGATAATGCCAACTATGTTGTTAAATGTAATATTCTTAAATACACAAATTTTGTCAAGCACTTACTACATGTAAGACTGTGTTCTAGACCCCCTGATTAACATGGAATTTTCCATCATGATGTCTGCTGTCCCTGGTAACTGAGAGCCCAGTGGGCCCCATAAACCTAGAGCATGGGAATTACCCTCTAGAGTGGTTAGTTGGCATCCGATTCCTGCTGGAAAGACTTACTCCAATAAATATCGGAGTCACTTTTCTGCAGATTTGAAGTTTATTGAAGGTTTTAGAGCAGTACTCCCCTGCCCACCACCAATGACACAGTACCGTGTTCAGGTGGCTTTGGGTCAGACCTCACGGATGGCTGTGGTCTTCTAGACCTCTGGCAAACTACTGGCGTCTGCCTTCTATGTTATGTGCTATATTGCTTAATAGGTCTCTCTTAAGCACATGCACTGTAACTGAAAGGAACAAAATATAAGATTGGGACATCAGTTTTCTTAACTAAGATTTGGAGATGATCTTACATTTATCTCTTCAAGATACACTTTTACTCAACATATGTGATTTACAGATATTGTAGATAAATGTTAAGGTCTTTAAGATTCAGACATTTAGATATTGTTTGCATTATATTTCCGGAATTTGTTCATTCAAATTCCTGAACAGTATTGCCTTTATTATATAATCATATAATTGTAGTCTTTTCTTGAACACATGCTAAGTTTATTTCTATTATAGAAATAGAGAAATGTAGAGATTTGGATTCTCTCTTTGCATATTGTTATAGGATACAGGAGCCTAGTAAAATGCTAATAATATTTTAGTAGGAGAATATGGCACCTTTTATGGTTTAACTACATTAAGTGACATCATGGCTCCACAAGACAACATGAGTTAAGATGAAACACACTCATTAAAAAACAAATTCCATCGTGTCATGGGTAGCTTGTGATCTCTAACTTTGGAGTGCTAAGCCTTGCAGATCATGCCAGGACCCATGTGCAGTCTGTTACTAATAATCAGAATAAATTCCACCCCACTCCTTAGGGCACTCATTCACATCACCAGTCAACAACTCAACACAACCTTTAGTAACAGAAAAAGAGAAATCTAGTATATTCTAATGGCTTGAATAATTGCTTGGAAACTTGATAATGCGTTAACATTCATTTGCTGAAAGGTGGTCCAATGATGGTTAAGTGATTTCATCTCAGAATAGGTGTGTGCTTTGTTTGTGTCTGTGGCTGGTTAGCTGCTTGGTTAGAACACCCTGCTAATGAAGCTCAGATCAGGAGCTTTTCCCAAGGTGGCCCTGTCAACTTCTCTCTTTCAAGGGTCAAGATTTTATCTTTGACCCCAGCCTGCTATTGCACACATGGTGACTACTGGCTAATAGAGGAGATGAGATCAGAGGTCACACATTGATTAAAGCAAATTGATCACCATACTGGAGAAAGCAAATCACGGTACATAATCCATGTGGGTGCCTCTGTACCATCACCTGATGGGCTGTATATCTGAGACTGTGCCAATGCACGCATCTAGGTATAAAGACACATACACTAGAGCCGGTTACTAATCATGTCACTGATGCAGGTTCATCTGGAGAAAGACCATTGTGAAACAGTAAGTTGTTTGTATCAAAGATTAGTTTAAAGACAGCTGTAGATTTATTATTTTAAAATTTTGGATGAGGGGATTGGATTAGATAAACTTTAAAGTCCTTCCAGCTCTAAGTCCTTCCAGCTCCCTACAATCTCCAAGTGCATTGATTAACATACATAATGTAAAACAATGTAGTTTTGTAATGCAGAATTGGCAGGAAGAGAATATTCTTTCAAGAAAAACTACTTTCTGTGAGTTTTCCCTTCAAGCTACCAAAAAAAAAAAAAAGGTGATCAAGTAGAGCTCAAAAATAATTTCTGGGCTTAAACTTAAAATTCTTTTATCTGGAACAGATTATTTCATTCCACAATTAGAAATGAGATCCAAAATGCAAATATTACTGAGAGAGATAGCACATTGCCGCTATGGTGTTAACAACTGCTATGAGAGCCATCTTAGAGAGTAAGTTTGAGAGGGGGAAGCATACCTTATTCAAATATATGAAGATGATTTTACAAATCATATCCTATTTTATTCCAGTCCTAATTCTGCCAGCCCTTCTGGGTATGTAACAGTTTTAAAGACAGTGCTTCAAGATTTGAAGAAGGGAAATAAGAAACAGCTTAAATGGGAATATAATTCATAGGCTTTCACCAAATAAATTTTCATAGTTTTACTGTTTGTGATATTTTTTCTTGAGAAAGGGTAAAATGTCTTGGAATTAAATGTACAATAAAGTACCAAATATATACTAGTTCTCTAAAACTCTGCAATTCTATTTTCCAAAGCAATCTTAGTTTACAGCGAGCCTCTCTGACATGTGAATTTGGTGAGACGTGCTCTTTACTGTCCCATTGACCAGAAAGAAATCTGTGTGGTCAGTATTTGGAAATTTATTCCATTTGGAGTTCTGTTTAGCCACGTAGAAATGTTGTTTTGATAGTAATAAAACAAAAGCGAGTAGGAAAAAAATAAGTGTGTAAGTGAACTGAATTTCAAGGCTCCAGGATTTCTGTTTCCTATTGTTGCTGTCAGTGGAATAAGAGAACCAGGTTCCATGTGGGTAAAGGGATGCAGGTTGGATATCTAGGCTCTGTTTTCGCCACATAACAGTTAAAAAATATCTGACGAAGAGACACTATTTCATTTGTCCCAGATGTGTTCTTTCACTGGTTTGGTTGCTCTGACCTAGGGATCAGGCAGGCCTCACCTGGGACAGCTGGTTGGACACATAATGTGTGGTGTTTTGCAAAGAACACTTTCTAT
This sequence comes from Trachops cirrhosus, assembly GCA_028533065.1. Classification (NCBI taxonomy): domain Eukaryota; kingdom Metazoa; phylum Chordata; class Mammalia; order Chiroptera; family Phyllostomidae; genus Trachops; species Trachops cirrhosus. The sequence goes on from CM052541.1 coordinate 69,760,071, forward strand.
GTCCTGGCTGAGGAGGATAAGTCATCTCTCCATACTGCCCAAAAGATTCCAGGCCAGCCCCGGCTGGTATGGCTCAGTTGGTAGGAGCGTGGTCCTGCAACCAAAGGGCTGTGGGTTCGACCCACTGTTGGGCCTGGAGGATCCCAGGTTGGGTGCACTGTGGAGACAACTAATAGCTGCTTCTCTCGCACAGTGATATTTCTCTCTCTCTCTCTCTCTCTCTTCCTCCCCTTCCTTCCTCTCTAAAAGCAATGAAACAAAAATATCCTTGGGTGAGGATAAAAAAAATAAGTAAATAAAAACAAAAGAAGCCAGGACACTTGAATTGTAATGAGATCAAAGGGAGGCTCTAATTTCCTGGTGAATTTATAAGCAGGCTTCACTGCTGCTCTGATTATGACTGTTTTATGGGGACAAATTGAGCCCATTTCATCTGTGAAACTGAGAATGACAAAAGCAAGCCATCTCCATTGTAGTGCCCTCTGTTGTTGCCCTCATCCAGTGCCAGGGTTTCGGCTTCTCTGGCCCATCCCTCGACCTCCAGAGTAGAAGCCTGCCAGACCCTTCTTTGGCAAGAGCAGCTGTTACTCTTGGCCTATTTAACGGTCTTTTAGATTTTAGGAACTCCTTAGTGAGATCATTTTGTTTATCTTTTGAATGTTAGGTGACCAGACCTTTGAAAAATTGGTATTCTTCTCCCCCTACAACTATAAACTGGAAACTTCACTCATGTGGGTATAGTGTATTAGAACGCCAGGCTCTCATTCTTCTTAACTTCCCATATAATCAAAAGAACCTAATGAATTCAAGTTGCCTGTAACATTTTGTGTGTTTCTGAGTTGAAACTGAATTCCCAAACAACCATGTGAACAATAATGAAATTCAGGCAAGGAGGCTCTAATTTCCTGTTGTTAGAAAAGAGACTCTTATGGTGAACTCCTGGGTTCTAGTCCGTATGATTCAAGACAACATTACATTTAGCACTTATTGACTGCATTTTGCACAGAAATTATTTCAAAGATCTGGAAAAAATGTAATGGCTGAACTGAATTCGATAGGGAATACAATTTAAAGAATTATATAACACATGCATTCTTCCAAGTTAAAAGCTCTGCAGCACACTCTATAGTTTACAATGTAATTGTGGAGATAATAGAATAAAAGAGTGTCTCATACGAGGGAGGAGGCAGATAAACGAGGAAAGGGGAAGGATCTAGTCAAGGAACAGGTTATAAATGACCCACGGACATGGACAACAGGGTGGGGATTGACTGTGGGAGTGGAGGTGGGTGGGATAGGGGAGAGCAATGGGAGAAAATTGGGATACCTATAATAGAACAACAATTCAAAAAAAAAAAAGGATTTAGGTACAGTAAGCAGAATGTAATTATTCCAGTTGGAATTTGGCCAGAAGCTGGGGATTAAAAACTCTTAGTTATGAAAAGTTCCGTGGGATGTTTAATGACTAGAAATAGCCTGAAGCTTAGATTTATGACATCCAAAAATAGCACTCCTAGCAGGACTAGTCCACCCAGGTCATGCTGGGGCATGGTTTGGGCAACAGTCAAAAGAACCCATTTATTGAATCATAAACATAATTTCTAGCAGCTCTGTGTTGGAGATTTGTATTCAAGCACTATTTACCAACTTATAGCAGCATCCTTGGATGTTGCATCCCACTGGCACTTAATAGATGCACAATAATAAATAAAATATCTAGTGGGCTTGAATTATGATGATGATAGTATAGTAGACAAAGGAGTAAAGGTGAATTTATAAGCAGGTGACTGAGTGGCTCCAGATGTCATTTGATTTCAAAGGCTGCAGGAAGACACAAAAAACCACTTAGGCATGGCTTGTTGGTGCCTGCAATTTCACAGATGCGATTTTCTTTTTGATTAATATTCAACCCCTATTTCAAAGCAAATAATACTTGAAGAAGTTAACACATAAGACTTAGTTGTCATTTAAGTAACAGTGTAACGTGAGTTTTTTACATCCTATTCTATGGATTTTTGTAGAAACTGAGGGGTAAAAGATCTTTAAAAGTAAAGGTACTGGGTGAGTGAACCACCAAGGGAGGAAAAGTTTGCAGTAAGGAAAGTGTGGAACCAACAAAACCAGATTTCTCCAGTCTCACTGCTATGGGCTAAATTGTCTTCTCCCAAATTTGTATGTTGAAGTTCTAACCCATACTATATCAGACAGAATGTGACGGTATTTGGACATAGGCCTTTTAAAGAGGTAATTAAGTCAAAATATAATTGTTGATGTGGCGGGGGGGCGAATCCAATCTGACTGCTGTCTGTATCAGAAGAGAGAATTTGGAATCACAGAGAGACACCCAGGACACAGCAAAGTAGTGGCCATCCGCAAGCCAGAGCGAGGCCTCAGGAAAACCAACCCCGCCATCAACTTAGTCTCAGACTTCTAGCCCCCAGAACTGTGAGGAAATAAATTTCTGGTGGTTATGTCACCCAGCCTGTGGCATTTCACTATGGAAGTCCTAACAAACTAAAACACTCCCCCTATTTCAGAGGGAAGGCATCAGGACTGTTCCTTAAACCTCTCAGCTCCTTTGAGGCTGGGGCTTTTATTCTAATCTTTCTAGCTCTGGGGAAAACCCCGTGGGCCAGGTCCATCAGCTCAGGTTGGTTTGTCAGGCATGGCTTAAATTCAAAATGGTATCTGGATACTTAAATATGCAGAAGTGAAGAGCATTGATGAGCAAAAAATGTTAAGCTGGGAAAGTCTGATCATGAACTTTCAGGCTTATTATCAAGGTGAAGTCAGATGATTCATTTGTTAGCTGGTAGCCATGGTTGGCTGGCTAGTCCTCCGTATTAAAAATGAGGTGCCTGTGTCTTCACTACTTAAAAACAAAGAGCAACTTGCCATGATTTTCCTCTGTTGGGCACTTCTGATGTATTGATGAATTTTGGTGAGAGTATTTCAAAATAGGCTTTGGGGGCTATGATAATTTTGGCATCAGCAAGCAACGAAGGGCCTCTTGCATTAATAGTGTTTAATGTAAATTAACTGCAGTGACAGTGAGTCAGAGAATTCATGTTTGAAACCAGTATTAATTGTTCACAATAAAACTGCAGTCTTTTAAAGATGCAACTATTGATATTCTGCTTGTGGAACCTGGGAGTCTTGAGGGCAAAGATAGCTTATATTTTCCAAATTGCTGATTGAAAATTCCAACTATGTGGCAATGTAAAATATGCAGTATTAGAAAGGATAATTAGGAATTGGTAAAATATTTACCCAGTTTTGTCTTTCTTTTTTTTTTTTTTTAATCACAAACAAGACCTCTCTTTTTGGCTCATGTTTTTCAAATAAGAGATGAGTTGGAAAAAAAATGTGTGGTTAATCCAATCTGGGGGTAGTGAGGTAGTGTTTTTTTTCCTCCTGAAAAAGTATATATATCTTGCTTTTGCTTTTAACTTTGAAATTTATGCCACAATTATTTTATTTTTGCCAAGATACTGGTAAAAAATTTAGTATGTGTTGCATCAAAAATATCAAAGATATGCTGTTGAATATGAATATGAAAACATGATTTTAGCAGCAAATTAAGTGACAGTTAAATAGAATGTAAACAAATTATTTAGAGAAAATCTGCAGAAGGTTAGAAGTGTGCACACATTCAAATGTTCAGGGGCTTCTAATTGTCACCATTAAAAAAAACCTTGCAGCAGATACAGAAATAAATAACTATATTATGGGATAATTTTTGTATAAAGACCTTTATATACAGGTTTTCATTGAGGAGTTTTTTTTTCTTTATTCTTCTCTTTGTTACTTTCTCGTGAGAATAGTTTCCAAGGGAATGCTATTCTTGAGAAGAACGTGTCTAAATGAAACCATTCTATCAGTCATGTTCCAGGCCGGAGAACACAAACTGCTCTAGGTATTTCCCATGGAAGCAACTTAATAAAGGAGTCGGTTACCCAGATGACGGACATGTTGACAAGGTGATGGTGAGGAGATCCAGAAATTAACAACAGTAGGAAGCCACTATCACTCCCATGGTTGGAAGGATGCAAGAAGAGGGGTTGTTTCCACAGCTAAGGGCTGAGGACCACCCTTGGGAAACCAGAACCCTGGCTGGGGAATCTTCCTGGAGCTGTGACCACTGCAAAAAGGAGCTTCTCCAAAGGAGCCAGAATCAGAGAGAAGATTGAATCATTGCCAAAGGTAAAAATCAAAGCAAAAAAAAAAAAAAGCAAAAAGGAAAAGAAAGAAAAGGAAACAGAGAGACAAAGAAAATCCTTTGATATATCTTCATTTTCTTCTCCCGGGATTCTGCCAGTGGCTCCCCTTGGCCAAACCTACCAAAATGCAGTTCTCAGAGGACAGTGGGAAATGTAGTTCCCAGAGGTGCAAAGTAGAACAAAGGATGGGTACGCAATGGATCCAGAGCAAATTGGCAAATGACTAGCACACAAAACGGAACAAGTTTTGTTAGTTTGTGTTTTCTTTTGTTTAGCTTAGTTGGTTCTCTAATGGCCATGGTATACTGAAAATCACTTTGCAGTATTATGGCAATTATTGATTTTTTTTTTTTTGCTATGGGATATTTAATGATATAAGTAACGTCCCCCTGGGCCTCAGATTTGGAAATTCACTGAACACCAATGTGGTAGTTGAGATGTGGGAAACAGGCACAGAAGAAGCCAGAATGGTACCAGTTACTAACATTGAATTTCAGACCCAGACTCTGAATATTCTTCAGAATATCAGCTCCCAACTTGATACATGGCATTTCAACTTTAGCAATTTTGTACTAATGAACTCCTTTATTTCTGCCTGTCTCATTAGGACACTCCATGCTTTCCAGAAATGCAAGTGACGTTTAATAGAGATGAAGCCATTCCACTGGCGCTGCTATGATCAAGAAGCTACAATCAATCTTGTTTTCTTCAAGCATGTCATAAAAAGACCCTTTTCCTTCTGATTAGCATTCTTGAACACAGTACAAGCTGATGACTTGCTTGAAGTCATTCACCGTAGGGATACAGCACCTACTGCACGTGATAAAACGATATAAGGCATATGAACTGCTCATTACAATCTAATTAGTTTGGGCTTTTCATTTCATTTTATGTCCTGAATTGAACCTGATTCAATATGATTCTGAGCTGGAGTTCATCATGTCTTCTTCCTGGCAATGCAAGTTCATGGTGCTTGCTTACTAGACTCCACAGTTACAGAAATGGTCCTCCCCCAGCCTGCATTTTTTTTTCATAAGGAGCTGATTAGAAAGAAGGCCATTAATTTAGAACAACCAAATCCTTTGCTGTTATATTTTCCTCTGTGAGAGATTTTGATTTGATGTAGCACACATCACAGTTGTTGAAGTATTTCCAGGTATAGCTGTTATAATAAACTGGCATACCTGATTCATGGATTCACTTTCTTTTAGTGCAGTCAGAGCAATAGTCCTCGATTCAGGTTGCATTCCAAAGAATGACTAAAAACCACACACAAAGAAACCACACACAAAAAAACCCCACCTAGTTTTGTTTTGCTAATAAACTCAATTATATTGATGGCTTCTTGAGAACAAGATGACTTCCATTTTTGTATTGTTTCCAGTAGCATCTTTCTGTGCCTCAATCTGGTAAGTAGAACACATAGGTTGACTATGTACATATGGATTTATTTGGTCTCACTATTTTAGGGATTGTAAGAGAAAGATGCCTGGTGGGGTTTTTTTTGTTTGTTTGTTTTGTTTTTGTTTTTGTTTTGCAAGACATGCACACTCATCTCTGTGTCTTTATTTTTGGCCCAATGGAGATCCAAATATCTGTGTTGTTGATTTGTTTTTTACTTTTTCACAGGAATATTATCAGTGTCCATCAGAGTCAGTTACTCCTTTTTAAACATTTTGTCAATGTAAGAAATGTCCAAATTTGTGGGTCATTTTTTATGAGTTTACTTAAGTCAAATTGACACTACATGCCAGAAAGCAAGATCTCAAAGCTCTGTAGAATAACAGTTTTTCAACTTGTTTTGTGTATTTGAAGCTAAGGAGAGGAAGTAAGCAAGATTAGAGAATACAAGGTGGGGACTAAGAAGAGCTAACAAGATTATGCTCTTTCTTGAGGGTGGTTACACTCATTTCAAAGGTGTGTTAACCTAGATGCACAAGAACAATGGGCCGGGCTGGTTTAAAACCTCCCACTAAAGAAATTATAAACCTGGGGCTTGACTACCCACCTGACCTGCCCAGTGAGGAATTTATGACCAGATCACTCTCTGCGGTTACTTTACGTAGAACCCCCTTTTTGCCCACATTTGAGAAATCATTTAATATGGGTAATGTTAATGTAAAATCCCCATAAACATATTTTTCTTGCTATACACATGAGCTTTAAAAAATTGTCGCATCATCTAAGAAGCATTGTGTTATATAGTCACCTTGTAAAATAACTTTGGGCTTTGCCAAAACATTGCTCCTCAGTTCCATGTCATGTGACTGTCCTGCACATGAGGACTTCTGGGCATGGATTAACAAAATTGTTTTGGATAAAGTAGATTTCCTCCACATTACTAAGTTCATCCTACAAATAGTAATAGAAAGAAGTAATCATTGACATCCCATAGCTCTGTTGAGCGGGTGTATTTAGACGGTAGATGTAAAATGTCAAAGACTGTATCGTTCACAAAAAAAGGCTCAACATGTTGGTTCTGTTCCCACCTCCCTGCTGTGGAGAAATGCACTTTAATCAGATTCCTTCTCTAAATAACCTCATTAAACTCCATGCAGTTCTGTTGATCTAGTTCATAGATCAACCGTGCTCTGCCCAAAAATATTTCTTCCACGATAGAAAGGTTTCTTTAATTCAGTTTTTATTTCATAACTGATTACCATATCACCAATGAACCAAGATTTCCTATTGATTGAATATTTCAAGGGTACTGTGTAAAGCTTTCTTCTCCTTCCAAAGCCCATAGAAATGGTAACATTTTTTCCATATGCACTGATCCACTTCTTAAGGAATCTGCACTAGGTGAATATCTGCTTTGTTTATTTAGGTCATATATCCTAGCTGGTTTTTATTTCTGCAACAATTTGTTGAAAGCTTGTGGTTAAGATGGTATGTAACCTTTAATTCAGCTATTGTTAGCACTTTTGTATGCCAGAGAGGTTCTGAAATTTTCAGTAGGCCATGGACTCTTAATAGGCAATCTTAATTGTTCCCTTAGTATTTGAGAGCCATCATGACATCTGAGTTACACACATTTCTTATGTATAACCTTCAGCTCAACATTGAAGGAAGGTATAAGGCATTTGTCCTGCAATTCATACAAGAAGAGGAAGTGAGATTTTTTTTTTACTTACATTGTCAAGGATTCTTAAGGGATTACTCTTGGTTAATTAGCAATTAGTAAAATGAGTATCAAGCTCCCGATAAAATATTGTTAGGGAAATTGGGAAAGAGAAGGTTACCCAAGTCACCAACCCAATCTTTGGGGAAGAGGAGGAGGTAGGAAGAGAGGGAATCAGGAGCCAGGGGTGCCCAGAGCAGGGCATGCTGCGGCCGCTGCCCCAGTCCTCCAGCACGTCATCCCAGTCATTCTGGTGCTGCTGCCAAGCTCCATTCTGAGGCCCATGAGACTGGAATGAACTCAGAAATTACGACTTGGTTAAAGACTACTGAGATGTTCATATTGGAAATAGAAAATGATTTTATGAAATTGATGTGCTCTTCTTTGTTTATAAAGACAGCACAATTAACTCACCATCATTTGCATGTGAGCTGATGGCAGGTTTGGTCTAAACTGTCTACAGCTCTGTTATGGAAGGGGTGCTGTCCATGCGATGAAACAGAGCTGAGCGACTGGGTTCACATGGAGCCAGAGATGCTGCTCCTGGCCTCCTGAGTGGTGTGAGCAGGACCACCACCATATACTGACATGGATGAAGACCCATGTTAGTATCCCATGTATTAATTAATATGGGTCATCACCCACGTGTTAAGGGATAGGCATGTAAAGTTTTTCAAACTTACATTCATAGAGCTGAAAAACACAGAGAAATAAAATACTTAGGGAACATTAGCCCAGTCTGGTGAATGAGCAGTGGCTTGAGGACATACAGAAAATTTTCTCTCTGACTCTCTAATGTTTCTACTCACAGCCTCTGTTGAAATAGGCAGTCCCTTCTGCAATATTATTGCTCACACTTTCTTCCACAAGACTGATTTGGGGAGACATTGAGAAATGAGGTGAATTAGGAAGTACCTTATGGTTTAACAGCTGATAAATGGGATATGCATTTTCTTCATTTGTTTCCTTCAGACATTTTGGTCCAACTTTGATTAAATTTATTAGATATAACTATATCTATGATTGGAATGTTATGTCAAATTATATGGGTTTCAAATGTTGATGATTCTCATATCAAATTCTTCATTATTATCTTAATCTAATTAAGTGGCAGGTAGGTGACTGTAGGAAAAAAGAACATCAATTTTTCAAGGGATACTAGTGTGGCTTTACATCCTGACCCTACCACTTAACTGACTTTGTCATCTTGATCTTTTAACTTCCATCTCTCTCAACTTTCTTTCCCTGTAAAATGGAAAACTGTTACTTATATCTAAGGGTTGCTGTGTGTAAACTTAATAGAATAATAAACATGGTTTAGCAAGCATTTCTCTAATTGTGTTACATGCGGCATTCACTCAAACTCACAACAACCCTATGAAAAAGTACATATTTTCATTTGGCTTATTTTATAAGTGAATACATCGAATCAGTTGCCCCTCCCAATAAAACAGAATAAAATAAAATAATGGACATAAAAACATGACAAATTATATATTCTTAGTGTTATCTTCTTTCTTCCTTTCCATGACAAATTTATTTCACAACTGTGCTTATAGTTTTTTATGGACAAATTCTCCTTTGCAAATCGC
>CM052541.1:69774003-69792112 GCA_028533065.1 Trachops cirrhosus
AAGGCATTGTTCCTCTTCTAAAACATCAATTCACTAATCAAATAAATCACCCTTTCCCTTTATCTTTAACCAAGTTAGATATCCCTTAGATATGAAGATCCATTATTGTGCTGTCCCCTCTCAACAATATTGCTTTTGTCTTTCCAAGTCATCCTCGTGGGGCAGAATCAGCCCTGATGTAATCCAAATATTCATCCTGTCTTCATTTGTTAACTCATTCATTTGCTTTTTTATATGTTCATTCAACAAAATGTTTATGTGGTACCCCCTGCTCAGAGCCAGGATAGAGCAGTGAACAAATGAAACAAAGCTCGTTGCTTCATGAACTTTACACTCAACACTGCTAAATTTCCCTGGAGACTCATTTTCCCACTCTCTTAAAAACATATTTCTTCTCACCTAAAATACCTTATGTGCTCTGCCCACCTTCTCATTCTTGGCTGATGAACCTGCCTAACAGTCATTAAAAAAAATGGAAGAAATATACTCTTTTTTGTTCCCACTTCCTAACATAAAAGCCTAACTGTATGTATGCCCATCTGTCTTCTTTTTTAACATAGAAGAAAAAAGCATAAATACATATATATGTTTTATATAATACTATATGTACACATATGTATATGTACATCTTTATCTATGCTGCCTTCTCAAGGACTTAATTTCTGCAGTCGTTCTTTCCCTGTATCATCAATTTCCTCTTTCATATTAAGTAAAACCTCTAATGACCACAAAGTCCCTTTTAGTGTGTCACATCTTTGCCACCCTTCAAAGCACAACTTCAATAAAAATGATCTACTTTACAGTCTATCTGTTCATGTCTTCGACTCCTGTTCACTCTTCATGCTCTTCAGTCTGGATCTCATTCTCTCCATTCCATTCAAAATATCCTTGTCATGGAACCCGTCCTTCTTTAGTTTCCTTGATACCAGGTTCCCCTTACATTTTGGTTACTCTTTCTCAGTCTTTTCCCCAATGACTCCTTCACCTTTGTTCTTTTTCTGAATGTTGGAGTCCTGCCAGGATTAGGTATGGGGCATTTTTATCTGCTTCATTAACCTTCTCTCTCGAAGTGACACCATCTAGTTCCATGACTTTAAATAATGCCTACATGCTTAATCTCAGGTATTGATATTTCCCATGAGGTCCAAGTGCTTACGGGCTCCTTAAAATATCCCCTTGGATATGTATTGACATCTAGTCATCTGATGCTAAATGTGTTTCAGACATAAGCCTTGACTTTTTCTTGACTAGACCTTTTTCTTTTGCATTCTTCCTTGTTTTAATGAATGGCACTGACATCCAGCATCTTTGACCAAGGAGTCTTCCTTGATTCCTCATTCTCCTTCATCCTCTAGAGTCAATCCATCAATGTGTCCTTTTGATTTTATCCCCTAAAGAGATTTCAAATCTCTTCACTTTTCCCCCACTTCCATTGCCACCATCTTTGTTCACACCATCATCATCTTTTGCTTGATCTCCTGAGACAGCGCCCTGATTAGTCTCCTGTTTCCATTCTTACACTTTCACAACCCACTTGTTTTACCCAGATGCTAAGATGATCAGTTAGACCTCTAAATTAAACCATGTAGCTCCCCCGATTGCAATAATCCTACGTTCCAGTATCACTTAGACAAGGATCTGAACTTATAATTCCCTACACATAACACTGGCTCCCTGTTCCACTCTATCCCCACCGCATTGCCCTCTGTTCTGTGTCATAAACATGGTGAGTGAGTTTGTGCACTTCTGTCGCCTTTGCCTGGAATGCCCCTCCCTGGTCTCAGCACTTGTTGCCTCCTTCTCATTTGTTCCCCAAATTCCCATTCAACTGCAACCACTCTCACAAACGCCTTCTTGGACCACCCTATCTAAAATAGGTATCTCTCCACTACTCCTCTTATCCTCACAATATGATTGACTTCATTTTCTAAAAAAGTTATCACAAACAGATTGTCTTGTTTATTTGATAAGTTGTGTTTTGTCCATCTCTTTCAGTAGACTATAAGCTACTTGAGGCTGGGGATCTTGTCTGATTTAATCTCTTGTGTATCCCTATTGCCTAAATAGTGCTTTTCCTGGGCAAGGCTTGTAATAAATATAGGTTGAATGAATGAATGAACGATGATTAGTAATGCTCCCAAGGAACTCACAGGTAAAAGAAGACACAATAAAGGAGAAAGAGAACAGAAATAATTTTGGAATGGTGAAAGTATGTCCTAGGGAGTCTGGTGAAGAATACTGGGTTTAATTTTCCTTGTCCAAGCATAATTCCCTGGGTTAAAAAATTAATTACAATATAACATTTAATAAGAATGGACTAGATCTATACATGAAACATGCTCACATCTGAAAAACAAAATGACAGTGAAAATCAAGTTCAGAACGACAAGTAAAATATTCATGCATAAAAATGCTAACTTATGTAATGTATATATTGTCTATGTTTGCACCTTATGTGGTAAAAGTAGAAAACATTGACTTCCTAGAAGGCACAATATCATAGTCATTATAATGGTTACTTCTGAGATGGAAAGGAAAAAAGATTCAAGCAGGGAACAAAGGAAACTTCAATTTTATCTGCAAAGTTTCATTTTTTTTATTTAAACAGTCTGAAGCAAATTTGACAAAGTGCTAACATTCTGTAGTTGGGTGGGTTGATGCATGTTTATTATATTTTTCTTTATAATTACTGTACTTTAAACATTAACAAAAAACTTAGTTAAGGGGTTTATATACCTGTGGTCTGAGGGGAACTTAAGGAATTGATTCATAAAATATAACATCCTTATATTTAAATCAGGGTTAACTAATTCAATTTGACATTTATCTTTATAATTCTTGGGTGGGCTCCCTCCTGGCTGGCGTCTGTGTTTTTGGGTCAGACTGAAGTGGTGTGGAATGTGGAAATTGGAGGGAAAACAGCTGTGCACTAATTCAAATATCTTTCCTCTGTTCCTCCAGGGTTGGCTTTTTTAAACTCCTGACAGAAGAGTGGCAAAAACAATTGTCCGTTACTGAGGATGTATTGCATGTTAGGGACCCTCTGGACACTAGCTCTTTGATGCTCGTGGACACTCTTTGAGGTGGGTCTTACCACCCCTGTGTTACAGGTGAGAAGACTGAGACTTAGAGACGGTGTGTGCCAGGCCACACGGTCAGCAGACGACAGAGGCAGAAGTTGAAGCTAAGTTTATCTGACTCACAGCTGGTGGGTTTTCTGTTCCACAACTTCGTCTGTTGCTCTTTAACTGCAGTGCCTCTTTAACTTCTAGATTTTTTATTTCAGACTTTGCTTTGGATTTAGAAGCTGCCTTCTTTTTGCTCACATATTTGGTCAACAATCTATACCCCAGCCATGAGCTTTTCATGGCGGTCTGGATACCAGGGCCCAGCCTCCAGTACCCATCCTGGGTGTCACTCCTAACAGCTCCCACTGTAGCACTGCACTTACAGATGGCTCAGCCTTATTATTTCCAGGTCAGAGAAGCTTATCTGGGCTACTGAGTTAATTAATATAAAATGACCAATATATAAACAAGTACTCACACATTTTAAAAAGTCTTCCTCACTTACCCCCAGATGGTGACTCTGATTACCATGGTGAAATTCATGGTGAATATCAGGCATTACGCTGTACAAATAGAGAAAATATTTTAGGGGAAATGATCTATCTATGTGTCTCAAAGCACATGTGCTGCTGCCTTTTCTCTCTCTGTGTTGTATTCTGGCATTCAGACCAGCAGGTTGGATACTATTGAGAAATGTGGGGGATTGCTTTCTCTGGATGTATGTAGACAGGAGTTTGTCTTTCAGTGCTGATTGGGCATGAATGAAGGCAGATAAAGAATATAATTTAGAGATAAATAAGAGTAAGCCAAGAAAGGCATTTTAAAGTGGTAGCTATGACATTGAAAATATGAGAGAGAAAATTAAAAAAAAATTGAAACATGGAAATTATGAATGCCAATCAATGGGAAATAAAAATTTACATGAGCATACGTAGATGTGTGTTTTCCCTCATTTGCTGCTGAGACGTCATTTTGTTCATTTCATTGGAATGTTAACCTGTGGGCTTTTAAACATCCAACCGCTGGCAGGAGCTACAGCCATCACAGCAGCAACTGGGACACCACAGGCTTTTTTGAAGCCTTCCTCGGGATTTTGAAGAATTTAAAAGCTAACACAAAATCAATTTCATGGATATGGAGGGCAGTTCTGTAAGTCACTTTGTGCTCACCTGGGAGAATGGATTTACTTGTAGAAGTTTTAAATAACTGGTCTACAGGGAAAGGGTAGATTAGATCATATGAAGGAAAATTTCTGAGATTAAATGTCTCCCTTGTGACCTCTTTTTTATTTCTTCCCAGGTACACTGGAGGGTCACCTTGTGGTGGGATAGCAGGAGTACTCGCAGGCCAGATAGTTAGTTAGAAATAAAGTTACTCTTGATTGTCAAGTAAGTTGAAAATGCACCAGTGCCTTTAGCTTTGGTACATTAGAATAATTTCTGGGGATCTCTATTGCTTCCTTAGGGACCAAGTCCATTTTGAGAGTCATGGTCAGTCATCGTAACTTTCCCCAGTCTTGCTCAGGAAAAGCAGTTTAGCTTGCTACTTCTATATTCTATGAGTTGGTTAGATGTTGAGGTGAGATGAAATAATATTAGAAAAATGTTGGTAACAGTTGTTAAAACTAGGTGGTGAATATTTTGACCTTTATTATACTGTTTTATTGACTTTTGAGTATGTGTAAAATCTTCCTATAAAAACATTTGCCCTCATCAATTGTTTGATTATCTTGAAATACTATTCAGGTAACAAAGTCAGAATAAATACTTGGTTTGTTTCTTTTATACATCAATTTTCAGGGTACTGCTTTGTTCCCTAAGAATACTTTTTTTGCTAAGTGGTGAATTTTTGTTTCTCTTGTTAGTGTTATTACTTGGAATTTAAAAAATGTATTCAATATATTTTAATCTATTGCAAGTATTATACATTTGGTGCTTAAGTTATCCCATTTTAGGCCAGCAGAGTCTCATTGAATTGGCTCTGGTGTCCTTTTGACGTTATCACCATTAATCTTTGGTTGTGTGTGTGTGTGTGTGTGAGTGTGTGTGTGTGTGCGTGTTTGCACAATGAGCTGCTCTAGAGTCATCTTGTGCATTTCCTGTCCAAGACCTAGACTGGGTTATCTCTCGGGAAGTTCTATTCTAAGCTAGGAAGCTATCTGCCAGTTTTAACTACATATAGAGGATACTACGAAGTAAGGAAGCATTGTGATAATATTGGTTAGCAGAAATTCAGTGGAAAGTTTTCTTTGGATGAGCACCTGCCAGACATCACTGTTCAGTCTCAGGCATGGGGATATGGCTTATTCCTCTCACAGATACCACTTATTATTACAGCAAGCCTGTGCTGGCCAGCTTTCACTTTTTAACTTACCAAAGACTTACTTTGGCTTACAAATGCCTATCTTGCTGGGTTCTTTATGTATTAGGTGAAGTGGGCTCCATCTTTGCCCTTCAAATCTTTCCAATACCACCCTTGCCCACAATAATTGGCTTCCAAGTTGTATTTGGCTCAATTTATCCACTTAGTAAGTTAGAGAGTCAGAGTCAAACAACAACATCATCATCTTCACCAACCAATTGTCTTGGTAAGTTTTTGGCATGATCATGATTTCTGGAACAATAGTTACCCATCAGTGCCTACGTCCACTGTAAGAGATTTGCACACAGAATTTCATAGCCTCACTTAATCCTCACTAAGTACTATGAGGTGGGTATTACTGTCCCCACTCTACAGGTGAGCACACTGAGGCATAGAGAGATCTGGTTGCTCCTTTGAGGAGCTGGGAGTCCCACAGAGGACTCTGAATCCAAAGGAGACACTTTTAACAACTGTTTAAAACTTCCTCTATTGCTTGGAAATGCCAGAGATACAAAGAAATATACGATTTGGTTTTTATTTTCAAGGAATTTATAATCTTACTTGAGGAAGGCAGGAGAGTCACAGAAAAAATCAATGTGAGGAAGCATAAAAAGAAATGTAATTGTTTCCCTTCCAATCCACTTACCCAGTGCTGTCAGATTAATTTTCCTAAAATGTTTTTGGTCTCATTACCCCCTGCTTAAAACTTCAGATGTTTCCTACTGCCTACCAGATAAAGTCCAACTTACTTGCTTAGCATTTTAGGGCTTCCCAAATTTGGCCTTGCCTATCTTCTCATGTATGAATTTCTACTGTGAAGCTGACTTGAGGACCGGTGTCTAAGCCAAAGGACATGTCTGGTGCTCTATTCTTTTGTGTCCTAGGAATGTCATCACATAAAAGCATCTAAGTTTTACTTAGTTCCACCTTTTAAAACATGATGCATAAAGGTATAAAGTCATTTATCTCCCTGGTCCCTGCTCTTTTGGGATTCTCCTTTGTAACAAGTAAGTCTTATCATTTCCCAAATGCATCTTTCCACTTTCCACCCCTGGGACTTCGCCCATGTTACATCCTAGCCTTGATGTCTCCCATGGACCTGCTTTTCCTTCAAAACCCATCGCTCTTTTGTGTCCTCACCTGATTTCATCAGGCCGTTGTTTAACATAATGTGATTTGAAATTCCTCAGATCTCACTCTCTATTTTCAAAATATAGTCTTAAATTACCACTTAAATATATATATTTAAAATTGTATTTGGGCTTTTCTAAGTATAAAAGTAACAAATGCTCAAAACAAAAACTTGGGGATACATCAGACACAAAGAGAGAAAATTAATTATTGATAATCTCACAAGGATTACCACTGCTAATATTCTGTTGTGTATTTATAAGCATATTGCAGTATTTATAACAACAGCAGCATCATACTGTACCGATGATTTCACAATCTGTTTTTTCTCTAAGCAAAATTTCTCTTGTCAGTAGTATTCATACATGATAGATTTTATGTCTTCATAATATCTCATCATATAAGTATTCCCCTCTTTAGTTAAATTCAATTTTATATTACCAGATATTTATATTTTTCCAGTTATATGTTGCAGGAAGTATATTTCGGACTTCTTATCTTTTTAATGTGAAGGAACTAAGAATATTTGTCTAAAGGAAGACATAGCTGGTTCAAAACTACTTCTTAGCTCTATTCCCTTGGGCCATGATATAACCTTTCTAAACCTACTTTTTCTCATCTTTGAAATATTCATTACATCAATGCTATATCATTCTTGTTGTAAGATAATTGGCACCTGATAAGTTGATAATAAATGTGGGTTATTATGATTTTTATTTGTTTACCTTATGTCTTTTCACTTATGACTAAATCAAAAATTCCTCAGTGAAAAACTTTGTCTTATATTGCTTGTGATTGTGGTCCTCATGTCTGTCCCAATGGTTAACAGCTGTTTGCTAATAATGATGACAGTGATGTCTCAGTATTTAAAGAGTATTCAAGAAGATACTTTTAGCAATGGTCCCAGGCAAATCCAAATTTTTGCTTGAGAACTAAAGACTTTAAACTTCTCTCTCCTCACCCAAATGGTCATTTTTTTGGTGCTAACCTTACTTTTTTAATATTCCAACTTTCCCCTGTATTCTTTATATTCCAGAAATTATCATTTTCATTGGTTGGCCTTCCTCTTACAGATTGTGTTTAAATAGAAGGCTTTGGGAAGATCTATGCTACTTCGTGTGGTGGTATTTCTAGGGCACTAATGCATGGCCCTGTGAAACACATCTTGGCTGAGCTAGCCAGTTCAAAAGCCAGCTTCACAGCAGAATTTCACACATGCAAATGAACCATTGTGATCCTAGTCATGAAAATTCATAGAATAGTGGCTAGTTCAGTGTGGATGACCTGTCAATTTGGCAGCCAATCATTTAGTTAAACATCCAAATTACTGGCCAGTTACTCAGTCTAAAGCTAGTCTTCCTGCCTGTTACTGGGTTCTATGTAATCCTAT
Source organism: Trachops cirrhosus (assembly GCA_028533065.1). Lineage (NCBI taxonomy): Eukaryota > Metazoa > Chordata > Mammalia > Chiroptera > Phyllostomidae > Trachops > Trachops cirrhosus. Next base: position 69,781,954 of record CM052541.1, read on the forward strand.
TAAAAGCAATGACATTGCCTTTGATTTGTGGCAGCTAATGGTGTAGAAGTACCATGCAGACACAGGACATGTGTCTGGCACAGTTAAAATGTGGGCATTGTGAGAATGGACTATTTGTGCTACTATTGAATTTGTTCTCAAAATACTAAATATCCTCATTTAAATAATAGGCAAATTATCTTAATGGATGCCCCTATTTACTATTTTCTTCAATTTTAAATGAGAGTTCCTCTAACACTGAATCATCATTCTCTGATGTGCAGTAATTGACTTTGTTGGATGTATTTACCTCCTTGCACAAGCCTGTCCTGCCAGGCAGTCAGACGCAAGGCCATGGGACTGCACCGGGCCTGGTGGATGTTGGGATTTTGTTGGAAGTGACTCATGTGAAGTTGCGTTCAGATGCAAGTTAGTAGAATTGATAAGCTGGGAAACAACTCCAGAACAGTAATTCCTAACCATAGACTTCCTGACAATGTGATGAAAACTCTGGACTTTAATTCCAGAAAAATGCACACATAATCTAGCATGAAAATCCCAAGAGTTCATATATCTGCCAAAGCCCAGGGGTCCAGGGAATCATGAATCCCAGGTAAGAGTCATGCTCTGGGTGTGCAAGTAGGAAGCAAGAATGAAGAGAGGTGGAGGGACTAATGAGACAGAGAAACAGATAGAGGATTAGCGCAGAGATAGAAAAAGACAAAGAGGCTGAGAGAGATAAACACAGAGGCAGAGAGAGATTAAGAGACAGGAAGTAGATATAGCTCCAGTTCTCTTGGCATAACATCTCTCAATACTATGCCCAATTAGATTCTAATAAACACTTTCTGAAGTTCATAATCCTGGATTCTTCTGGTGAGTAAAGTCTCTCATATGAAAGACACAATACATTTCACATCTGAAGATTTTTGACAGTGTTGGGAAACTCTACAGGGACAAGGATTTCATCTTAGAGGCAAGTACCTAGGATGTTTGAAGACACAGCATTATATGTTAAAAGACCATTTGGCTTATAAATGACAAAGCCTTTTGTGTATACTGAAGACCAATCACAGAATAATTGTACTAAGCATTCTACTAATTAGGAAGCCTTATCTCTTATACTTATATGTTGTCATATTTTTTTTCACAGTAGCCCTGTTTGTTAGGTAGAGGAGAAATTGCTGTATGTATTTGACGTTTAAAAAAATAGGGACAGATGTGTATATAGACTGTCCTGAAATCACAACTACAATAACACAATGGACTCCAGAAACAAGATTTCCCAGCTTTGATCCTAGGTTGAACCCATATCCCTGTTATACCAGCATGCACATAACCAGTACAAATCCTTTTGCCTCCTAAAATCAAATATATGAATTGAAAGTAGTGTTCTTGAAATGGGACACAATAATAGAACCATAGAAATTTAGAGTGCATGGGATCCTAGAGATGAATACTAATCTGACTTATTCATGTAAAGATGAAGACCTGACCTAGAGGGTGTAAGAGACTGAAGCAGATCCTCCATTTGGCCCATGGGATATGCAGAGGAGAACTAGGGGTGTTAATACATGGAGGACTTGCCCCCTGGCCAAGTCCTTGCTGTTGTGTAACTAGGAAGAAGTGAGACTTAAAAGCGTGTGCTCTATGTCTGATATAACTTAGATAGAATGATTTGGTGACAATTTTGAAAAATTAGGTGTGAGACAAATTCAATACTTTTCTCAGACTATGCTTGAAGATTTTAAAGTTCCAAGGTGTGTTTCTCAGAAATAGTTCTTATAGGACAATGTATAGTTGTGCACATTCTGTTGGCCTGGGAAAATTTACATGCCTATAAGGAAATATGACAGATGAATTATGCTGCTTCTGAGGCTATAATAGAGATTCCTAGGTTAGAATAGGTAATATATGTATCAAAGATGGATATTTAATATACTCATACACATAGTCATTCACATACACCCACATCCATGTGATTATATACATGTAAGTACTTATAAAAATATTAGGTCTCAGGGTTATTTTAAACACTCATTTATAACTTGCTTTTTGGAATTATTTAGTTATGCAAGATATCACCATATTCAGTATTTTTTTTTTTAGTAATAAACATGTCTAGTCAAAGAAGGCATTAATGAAGCAATTCCCCAAATAAAACAGTCCATGATATCTGAGTTGCAGCAGAGAGAGAGTGTGGTCTTTGTAGTCTAATCAAGATCACAAGACTTGTTTTGAGCGTCTGTCATCTTTAATTTTACGGCACTTCATTTCAGAGTAGGACTGCCAGGGTCACATGCAATTAAAACACAGGCAAGATTTGTCTTGTGAAATCTTAACATAAAAAGTAATGTGTTACTCCATTTTAACTTTTCTACTGAACTCTGTGAACTCACTAATTACTTTTCCCCCCTCTTGTCACCTTTTTGATATGACATGTATTTTATAGAGGAGATAGAAGTTTGGATTTTTTTTATACCATGCATACGATTGAGGATAACAAAATTAAACCAGGGAAAAAAGGAGTGCACTTTTCAGAAATACATTTTTTTAGAAATATCTGAGTACTCCAGCTTCAATTACAAAGAATCTCATAGATCAAATTCTAGGAAATAACTGTTAATCTGCTTAACTAGGGCAGGTAAAAGTGTAATAATGAACGAGAGACTTTACAGAGGCCAGGAGAGTGAACCAGAGTTTATTCTCTGGGGTGTGGGGCAAAGGGGCTTTTATGTGATTGGCTGTGAAAAGCATTAAAAGCCAGCACCAACGTGGAGATTTGCAGTGTGAAGAGGGTTGTTCCATCTTGGTGATCAGTAAATTGCATAGACCCTTATTAACCTTATTGATAAGGAGCTTAGGGAAGTCCCATTCAGGCCACAATATATTCTTCTTTTTGTTCTCCTGTCCATCTCCCTTTGCAATCCCAGCTGCTTTGTATGGAGAGCCTTTATGCTGCACCTCAAAATTCAGCAGGAGTAGCTGTGCCTTTAAGTTAGAGCAGGAGAAGGGAGCAAAGAGCCAGCCTATGCACAGGGGCTCAGGACCTATTTAACTGGTGCTGTGGACACCTGGAGAATGTTTGAAAATTTTGTGCTTAAAGAAGCTTTTATATTGCTCCTCTTTCAATGCAGCTGGGGTCTGTAGGGATCAGGGGATTATTTTTGATACCTGTCGAAAAGACTTATGTCTACACTGATTTTCCATCCCTCACTACTAATTAACCTTATTGTATACAGGAAACAGTCTATTTAATACCTGCATTCTTTCTGTAATGCCAAGTAAAATGAAATCCAGTGTGAAATCTAGTTAGCATTTGCCTTTTTGAAGTCATTTTTAAGTTTCCAGTTTTAGTGACTGTGACCTTAGAACTGATAGCTAGAAAAATAGTGAGCTCAAACTAATTTTAGTTTCAATTGTATTCTTCACCCCCTCCAACTTAAAAGCTGCCTTTCACCTGGACCTATGGAGAGACTGCAGGAGCAAGGACTTCCTGAGCTGGTTTCCCTGGGCCCTTCCACGTTCACCTCTTACTGGCGGTCTAAGGCTTCCTTCCCTTCATAGCCCCAGAGGCTGGCTCCTCCTCCACGGATTCTCTGTTTCCGTCTCCAGCAGCTGAATACCTCCGTCTTCTTCCTCTCACTCAGGGAGTCTGGACTTCAACAGATGGTCACATCATGGCAAACTTGTGTAGCAGCATCACAAATAGATGCTGAACTAGAGAAAAGAATCTGAGCCCAGGGTTAAAATGCTAACGGAGATCCCACTGGTGGATTTTTGCAAGGGGAAAAAAAGGTAGGGTCTAGCAATAAAGAGCAGAAATTAAACTGTGTAAAATGTCACCAAATGATGTGGAAAAATCCACACGTCTTCAAGTATGCTGCACAATATGGACTTAGAACACATTTCGCTGATGATGTGAGAATGGTTAGCACAAGTCCTGCTCTTAAAATGTGAGTGTGTGTGTCTCAAGTAAATTTGTCAGCTTAAATGGCGCCAGAGGAAAGTGGGGCTATTTCAGATCAACGCTTTGTATTTGCCAGATTTCTTGGCTGTTGGGTTTTCATACAATGGTCAGAAAGCCTATGCTCTATAGCATTTATCTAATACCTGAATCATATATTTTCCAGGGCAGGGAGGGTAGTGAAAGATGTTGCTGGGTGTCATGAATGCCTAGACTCTTCCCGATCCAAAGCAGGATGTCAGAATTCTCTGTTAGACTTGCAGGAGTTAGAGAATCTCACCGTTTTTCTTCTGCTGAAATTTGAAAAGAAACATTTCTTGGGGACTTAAACTTTAAGACAGGGAGTTGAAGGGGTATCTGTTTGATGATCTTTCTGTGGGGGGACTAGGAGTTCATACAAATACCAGCGGTTTGAGACTAGGTTTAACTTGCTATGTGAATAGTTGATAGGACCCCCAATGGTGAATTCTGTTGATACTTAATGTTGCTAATGTTGCTTATGTTTGGGGTGTTTGTCTTGGTTCAATCATCCAACAAGTGTATACTGAGCACCAACTACGGCCATCGTGTCCCACTCTCCCTCACCGCTTTCATAGCGCTCTTCTAACTGACTGAAGAGTGTTGCACGGAATCCGGACGATTGCTTAAGAATTCTGTGGACCCTGAATTTTTCACTTCAAGTGTAAGATAGCAAATCATCTGGATAAGGGATGTGTGCATGTGCTTGTGTATGTGTGCGTCTTTCTGCCAGATCTCTCACCAAGACAGCTAGACATTTTCATTTTGACAACACTGCTACAGAAAATTGTCATCGTTTTATACACGATGTTCACTGTACTCTTATCACTTGGGTGTTTCGGGATCACTCTCTGGCAGCATGCAACCAGCGTGTCTTGATGCTTGCCTCTTTTTCAATTGTTTTAAAGAGAAAGATTGCTGGGGACCCATTTTTTTCATCTCACACAGAACCCCTAAAGGGGCAGATTGAGTTTCAATACAATATGAGGCAGTATGACATGAGAGATGACAACAGGGCATTGACAAATCTGATCCAACCAGGGGTGATATGATATAACAGAGTAGAAGCCATGCAAACAGGTACTTTCAAAGATGTGGGCAAAGAGGCTTCCATTCTGCTCCCTCTACAGCATAGTGAAATGGTCAGTACAATGTATGTAAAACATGTAGGAAAATGAAGTGGTACATGAATATAAAATTGTAATAACAATAATATGACTGAGATTTAGCCATTTACCCCTAACAATAAAGGTGCTCTGTATTTCTTTGGGGAAATACTTAATATCCCTCTTGCCCTTTCATGAAAATAAACTTCTCATCAGCAGTTTTAAAGGGCAAGTGACCAGGTATCCACATATGGAGTATAAATATTTAGGGTGTTCATATGCTGGTGTTTTCTTCAGTTCCTTTTCCTAATCCAGTGAGCAGATGGTACAGTGGTTAAGGCAGGGGACTTTGGAGTCATATTATTTAAACTCAAATCCTAAATTGACAATTACTAATGGCATGAACTTGGGCAGTTCCATCATATCTCCTCAAGTATAAATTAAAGATAATAATAATACCTCCCTCTTTAGAGCTGTGAAGTTTAAATAAAACAATACATGTAAAATGCAGTTCTTGGCATGGAACAAGCACTCAATAAATATTAGCTAATCAAAATTAGCCTTTCAGGACTAATTTATTTTGGGGGTCTTCTGAGAGGCCAGAGGAGCAGTTTGCCCAAGGAGAAAGAAGGGAGGCATCAGAGCCGGTAAGATGAAAATGGCCTTATGATCATCAGGAAGCAGATGGTATAATAGGCATACTCATCCGACATGGGCATGACTTGGTCAAAATATTTTAAGATGGTTCCTGACAAATGCCAAATCACTGTCAGAGTACCAGAATCAGTCCCTACCCCAACCCAGCAATTCAGCTGGAAATGGGCCTGCTGTAGGAGTTCTGTGTGACAACAAATGGTGCTTTGCACTCAGCGGTCTCTATTAAGAGGTGCTGGATGAAGCTCAAGAGGTTCAGTAGAATGATGCTCCATAAAATTGATTTCCATATCAGTTGTCACTGTCTGAATTCAGATCTGCATTAATAGTACTGTGATAAAAATCTTCTGTCTGGCAATGGTGCCTATAACTTTTCCCTGCTTCAAACACTGCTCCATAAAATTGCCAGGGGAATCTTTACAGCTCTGATAAAGTCACTTTCTTGCTAAACAACCTTTAGGGTCTTGAGATTGACTATAGACTTAATATAAAACTTCTTGGTATGGCCTTCAAGGCCTTTCAGAGCCTGGTTTCAACCTTCCTTCTCATCATCTTTAGAGGATGATGGAGTTAATTGTTAGTCAGTAAGCTGGAGGGCTATCATCTTATCCAGTAGGAGCAATGTATAGTTTCATGGTGTATTACCTGTTTTAATTTTCTCCACCATTCCAATAGAGTTCTTAAGAGGCAAGGTAAAGCAAATATTACATATTCTATTTTATAATGGGAAGACTGAGATCCAGATAGAGTAGATAATTTGCCTAGGATGCAAACAGCCAGTCCTAAGTGCTTAGTCTGCCTCTTTTGTCTTCACATACATTGCTTTGGCTCATTTCCACATCCCCACCATTTTGCTACAGGTGCTACATTTTCTGGGGAGCAGGCTTTGCAACATCGAAGGTTTAACAGTGAGTTCACGAAAATGAAGGGCTGAGTCTGTGCAGATATGTTTTATTAGGTGCCCTTAAAAATCAGGTTTCACAGAAGTTTCTGAATTTCTGGCTTTCCATGAAAGATTTGAAGGAATGGCAAATTGTGCCCACATTCCCATGTAAGCAATGTTGCTTGAGCCAAGTAGAAGCCAACCCCTTTGGCCAGGGGTATGCTTAAGCTTTCCCCAGCTGCTACCACTTTATAATGCCTGAAGCCTGCCCTTCTTTATTACTTATAGTACCTACCTGGCACAAGTGAGCATTTGAGTTTGCAAAACTTGGTTTAAAAAAAGAGAAAAAATCCACTATTTCTTAAAGATAAGATGAAACATTTTAATTGAGGAAATAATATGTGATTAATGTAAGGAGTAAGGAAAACTTAGCAAGTACAAAGGATTGTAAAACAGATGCAACCTAACATGTTTGGTTTGTAAAGCTACTACTGTTGAGCCAATCCCCAACCCTGTTCCCGCCTACGGACTTTGTAAGCGAATAGCTAACTGCCACGTCTGCTTCTGTATAATGCTTGCTTGCCCGCCCATATATAAGGATTTAGCTGTAAGCGCACGGCGCGACTCTCGTCAGCAGCCTTTGTGGGCACCGTGTCTCCGGACACTTTGAGTGTTCGCCCCTGCGCAGGTAAAACTTGGCCAATAAGGTAACATCTCTGAAACCCTGAAAGTCTCTGGCATCTGTTCTCACGGTTGCTGAATGCAACAATTATTATGTTCAAAGACAGTCTTTGTTGTTTGTATTAAGATTTGATTTTCCCGGGAGAGTTGATATGATTTTGGTGTCATTTTTTATCTTTGACAATGGAGCAATTTGATCCAAAACTCTAGTCTTTTTTAATGAAAATCTTTGCAGGACCTTTTAATTAGGAATTGACAAGGTGATTAACTTATAATTCACAAAAATAAATATGAAAAAGAAAAGTACAGGTCAGTTTCTGGCTGTGTTAAACTATAAGGACAGCAACATTGGCAGGTGATTGTTCTCTTTTAACCGCTTTTCTAATTTTTCTTAATTGGATCCTTTGTTTTCTAATTGGATAAGGAGTACCATCACATGGCTTTCAATTACTAGCTGTGGCATGTTTATCCTGTCATATGGCCCTCTCAACATACAGGACAAAATAAATACCATCTCCAGGAAACTTTCTGTGCAAGTAAGAGAGGGGCAGCCTCCCATGTCCGGGTGAGTCCGCACAAGACCATGCTGAACTGGGATGGACTTCACTAGCTTGATTTTCCAGGGAGACTGTTTGTACTTGTTCTTTCATTATCTTAAGGCTATAATTTCTTAAAATATTTGCTCATCACAATAGAGAAATGCTTCTAAGAATACAAGATTATCATTTTATTCCTAGAAAATGTTACAAAGTACACACACATACCCAAACACATGCACATACATATGAACATGCAAATGCCTACACAAGAGAATGCCAGGGTCCTCAAAAAGTAATGTTTCTTCTGCCCTCTGATGAATTTAGACATTCTTTTTCTGATAAAGTTTCACTATGGCTTTCTTATTTTTTAAGCTCCATTGGATCTCTTTTGCCTACAGGATTAAATCTAAATATTTTATCATGACCTATATCTCCTGTGTTCACTCAACTTCTCACTTTCCCTTGGAGATATGGGGTCTTTCACAATTCCGTTCATGCCATTCCTGCTTCTTGGTATATCATCTGCATTTTTCTTTGTCTAGTTAATCTTATTCATTGGTTGAGATTAGATTGAAAGGCTTACCTTCCCCCGGACTCTTCTTCACCTGTCACCCCCAAGTACAATTTGTTCTTTGGTTCTTTGTCAACCACTATGCTTTATTAGTATCTCTGTACTAGCTTCTGCTCATTCATTCATTCAAAAATACCTTTCATCAATAAAACTGGATAAAAAATAGTTTTTGAGCATCTCTATGTATAAGTGCTGAACTCTGGGGCTACATGGCTACCAAGATGGTGTGGTTCCTGATTGTATTGAAGTGTAATCAATCCTTACTTGATTGTCTCCCTGACCGGACTGTGAAACTATAGAGGATAGGGGTATTTGCCTGATTTTATATTTGATCAATAGAGTCTAGTCTTGGGACTTCTGGCCAAGATGGAGGCATAGGTAGACGCACTGTGCCTCCTCGCACAACCAAGATAGGGACAACAATGATACAGAAACAAAATAACAACCAGAACTGACAGAAAATTGAAGTGTGTGGAAGTCGGACACCCAAGGATTTAAGAAAAAGACACGTTCATCCAGACCGGTAGGAGGGGCAGAGTCGGGCCGGGCAAGGGACACGGAGCAGAGAGCTGAGCAACTGGGGCGGCGCACAAGGCCCCAGCAGGCAGACCCTGGGCACACAAGCGATGGTGGCTGGTGGGCCTCGGCCAGGGGGTGGCGACTGGCACCCCAGCAAGGTAGCCATTGGAAAGCAACGCACTGCGCGCAACTCAGAATCCCCGCACCGGGAAATAGAGCTTTGGGGCACTGACTGAAAAGGAAGGCCCCGTGGGGTGCACAGGCCCACCCACACTGGAATTGGTGCCAGAGGGGCCCAGTTAGCTTGAGGAACACGGCGGAAGGGTCTGAGGTCCTACAGAGAGTGGAACAAGCGCCATTGTTCCGTCTTGGATCCCGCCCCCACACACAGCGTCACAACCCAGCAACTGGGGTGCCCAGCCCTGGTGAACACCTAAGGCCCCGCCCCTCACTACAGGAGCTCTACAAGACCAAAAAAAAAAAAAAAAAAAACCCAGCAAAGAGATGGCTCAAACAGAAGAAGAATTGAAAGCCCCAGAACCCATCCTTTTAAGTGACCAAGAGATAGCCAACCTATCAGATGCACAGTTCAAAGCGCTGGTGATAAGGATACTCACAGAATTGGTTGATTTTGGTTGCAAAGTAGATGAAAAAGTGCAGGCTACAATAAGTTTAATGAAGAAAAATGGACAGGGAACCAATAGTGATGGAAAGAAAACTGGGACTCAAGTCAATGGAGTGGACCAGAAGGAAGAAAGAAACAACCAACTAGAAAACAATGAAGAAATAAGAATTCAAAAAAGTGAGGAGAGGCTTAGGAACCTTCGGGACATCCTTAAACATTCCAACATCTGAATTATAGGGGTACCAGAAGGAGAAGAGGAAAAACAACAAGTGGAAAAGATATTTTAACAAATAATAAAGGAGAACTTCCCCAATCTGGCAAAGGAAATAGACTTCCAGGAAGTCCAGGAAGCTCAGAGAGTCCCAAAGAAGTTGGACCCAAGGAGGAACACACCAAGGCACATCATAATTACATTAGCCAAGGTAAAAATGAAGGAGAGAATCCTCAAAGCAGCAAGAGATAAGGAGACAGTAACTTACAAAGGAGTTCCCATCAGACTGTCAGCTGATTTCTCAAAAGAGACCTTACAGTCAAGAAGAGGATGGAAAGAAGTATTCTAAGTCATGAAAGACAAGGACCTGCATTCCAGATTGCTCTATCCAGCAAAGCTTTCATTT